>JAKSZU010000018.1:57591210-58048033 GCA_026018925.1 Tupaia tana
CCGGCAGCTTGGAAAACACACTGGGTGCATGTGCGTGCATGTCCAGACTCCCAAGACGAGAACAGAGAAGGGACAGCAGGGCAACCATCCCCAGGGGGAGATGTCTCACTTTCCTTTACTCTGTCGCTGTCCAGCAAGCACACAAGCTCTTCAGCAGAGTCACTAAACAAGAGACAAGCACGGGCGGGCGGGAGCAGCGGGAGCATTGTCTCCGACGCCCCGCCCCACGAGATGGAGAGGGAGGAATCAGGACTGCGGCGACCACGCCCACTGCGGGTGCTTTCTCCTCTCTCCGCCCCTCTCTGCCAAGTGCAGGTGCCCTCCGACAACTCACAAAGACCCTAGGGAGGGGCTGAATGGTGACCTCAAGGCTGAGTCACATGGGAGGGTCCCCACACAAACCCATGTCCATGGTCCGGCCGCTGAGGCTGGGGATGGATGATGGTCTCAAGACCCTGTTGGGGGGTCTGGCCCTTTAGCACAGTGGTTAAGCCCTGTGCATTGGGAGCCTTATCTCACATGGCCGACTGCAGTTCAAATCACAGCCCTGGCAGCTGGAAAAACAAGGCGGGTACGTGTGTGTGCATGCCCCAAATCCTGACAAGATGAAAAAATGGAGGAAAAAGTACTGTGGCATGACCAAGCATTGTGTGGGGTGCCTTCTCCTTCTCTCTCCAGCAAGCAAATGTATCCTCTGGCAATCTGTAAATAAATAAATAGAAAATGACTTTATTTTTTTTAAAAAAAAGATAGGAAAATGGACCAGTAGGTGGCATAGTGGTTAAGGCACTGGACTCCCACGTGGCTGGCGGCATTCGAGTCCTAGACCCAGCAGCCTGAAACTCACGGGTGTGTGTATCCAGAATCCCAAGAGGAGAATGGAGGAGGAGGGATTGCGCTGTGCCCATTGCCGGGGGTGGGGGGGGGGTGGGGGTGGGTGGGTGTGACTTCTCATTTCCCTCTCACTGTGTCTGTCTCTTACAAGTGCCTGCACCCTCTGGTTGAAAATCTTACACAAATCAAAAGACTTTGTTGGAGGCGCTGCTTCTCTTGGGGAAAAAAATAAGCTTCCAAAAATTCTTGGAAATAAAGTCAGTCCAACTATTTTGGTTTCTGGTTTGTTGGTTTGTTTTCGGTGGGGCGTGGGTGCTTAAGGGCAGGGTGGGTCGGGTTGGGTGAGCACTCTCCAGGGGAAACCTCCACACCTCAGTCCCTTCTCCGTTCCCCTCTCTGGGTTTTGGGCACGCATGCACGCTCACCCAGGTGTTTTTCAAGGCTCTGGTTGGGGACGCGAACCAGGCAGCCATGTAGGATCCACGGGCCTTAGCCACCTTCCCACCTGCCTGGCCTTCTTTTCCGGTTGTGAACTGGGTTACCAGGAAGTCACCGTACACCCGAGGCTCGCATTCTGTTTCTGTCGGACAGGGCTGTCTTCCAGAACCTGCAGGAATTACTATGGCCTTCTCAAAGCCGGGCAGGCTGACGCCCAGAGGGACCCGCAGCCAGGCGGGCGCAGGGTGGGCTGGGAGGCGGGGGGCTGGGCGGGCCTTTACCCGGCTGACACCGCAGCTCCAGGCACCGAGAGAAATCGCGGCGGGTGATCCTGGGCTTCAGAGCCAGCAGCTGCGCCGAGGTGTCCTGCAGGAGGTCGGAGATGTTGGTCTGGACGAAGCGGAGACAGCTGGGGAGGGGCTGGGGGCAGGGAGGGAGCCGTCACCACCAGGTCACCGCGGCTCGTCGGGCCAAGGGCTCCCCGCGGGCCACGCCCTGCACCCGCCCAGCTCCGGCTCGGGTTGCAGCGGAGAGTAGCCCTTAGCAAGGCCCCGAGTCTGCGCCTGGGATACCGGGCCCACACCTGGTCGGGACGCCGGGCCCTCCTGTGGTGTCTCGGGACTGTCACTGCCCCGGTCCCGCAGACCCGGCTCCCGCCCGCTTCCTACGGTTGCTACCGCCGCGAAGCTGCTCCGGGACGGCCTAGCGGCGCTGTGCTCCAGTCCCCGGGAAGCACCTCGCACCCTCATTTGTCCCCCAGGACAAGGCTGACCTGGAAGTCACAAGAGGTGACAAAGTGGATCTCGGTGTTGACCTTCTCCAGCAGGTCTTGAATCTGGGGGCCAGCCACAGCCTTGAGCCGCTCCATCCAGCGCTGGGCCAGCACCAGCCGCCAGAGCGCCCCGCAGAGCTCCTCCTGGGGAGACCAAGCGCGCTGGGACCGGGCGGGCCGGCCCCGGGCTGCAGCGGGCGAGGCCCGGGCTGGTCCCGGGTTTGAGGGACGGCGGGCCGGCCCCTGGAGGGGAGGCTGTGGGTCCCACCTCCACCCTCCATCCGCCACTCACATCCTGCAGGTTGGAGGCCATGGTGACCGGGTAATCGAGAAGCAGGTAGTCCGACTGCGGGAGAGAACGGAGACACTGGGCCTGGGACCGGAAACCGGAGAGCCACAGAAGGGGGACAGGGGATCCGGCCCAGAACCGTGGCCGCCGAACGGGACCGCGGCTGCGGCTCAGAGGCAGGGAGGCTCACCAGCTGGTCGATCCTGTCCGCGAAGGTGGAGGCGATGGGGCTGTGCGGGAAGGAGCAGCCCGGGGCCCCCCGCAGGGCGGCGCTCAGCAGCAGCAGCAGCAGCAGCAGTGGGGTCTGCAGGGACGCGGGGCGCTGGGGCAGGCCTCCGGGCAGGCCTCCGCGCACGCCCTTCCAGGTCCCCCTCGGTCTCCCCGGGGCCTCTCCCCGGGGCGGCTCCTGAGTCCCCTTCTCTGCCACCTCCCCACCGCCTCTGCTCTTGGACTGGCCAGAGGTTGTCCTCTGCCCCTCGCCACCCCGTCCCCCCATCAGGCCGCCCGGTGCCAACACCACCCCTGCCACCCCCAGGCTCTGCTCCACTCTGTCCCTCCTCAGCCCTCTGCTCCCTCATCAGGGTCCTGCCCTTCATCCATCCCCAGTCCCGGCCAGCCCTCTGCCACCTCCCCGCCTCTATTCACCACCCCCCATTCTGCCCACCTCCCCTCTGCCCTCCTCCCTCCCCTCTGCCCACCTCGCCTCTGTCCATCTCTCCCGTCCACCTCCCCCCTCCATCTCCCTCTGTTCGTCTGACCCTGTCCATCTCCCCAAGTCTATCTCCCCCGTCCGTCTCCCCACATTCATCTCCCCACTTCCCGTCCAGTCCATCTCCCCCAGTCCATCTCCCTCCTCTCCACCTCCTCCTCTCCATCTCTCCCCGTCCATTTCCCCCTCCATCTTCCCCTCCATCTCCCTGTCTGTCTCCCGTTTATCTCTCTTTGTCCACCCCCCATGTCCACCCCACGTCCATCTCCCCGTGTCCATCCCCACGTCCATCTCCTCTCGCCCATCTCCCATGTCCACCCCCCCACGTCCATCTCCCACGTCCACCCCCCACGTCCATCTCCCACGTCCACCCCACATGTCCATCTCCCACGTCCACCCCACATGTCCATCTCCCACGTCCACCCCACATGTCCATCTCCCACGTCCACCCCACATGTCCATCTCCCACGTCCACCCCCCACGCCCATCTCTCACGTCCACCCCCATGTCCATCTCCCACGTCCACCCCCCACATCCATCTCTCACGTCCACCCCCACGTCCATCTCCCTGTGTCCATCCCCACGTCCATCTCCTCTCGCCCATCTCCCACGTCCACCCCCATGTCCATCTCCCACGTCCACCCCCCACGTCCATCTCTCACGTCCACCCCCATGTCCATCTCCCACGTCCACCCCCCACGTCCATCTCTCACGTCCACCCCCCACATCCATCTCTCACGTCCACCCCCACGTCCATCTCTCACGTCCACCCCCCCACGTCCACCCCCCACGTCCATCTCCCCGTGTCCATCCCCACGTCCATCTCCTCTCGCCCATCTCCCATGTCCACCCCCCACGTCCATCTCCCACGTCCACCCCACACGTCCATCTCCCACGTCCACCCCCCACATCCATCTCTCACGTCCACCCCCCACGTCCATCTCCCACGTCCACCCCCACGTCCATCTCTCACGTCCACCCCCCACGTCCATCTCCCACGTCCACCCCACACGTCCATCTCCCACGTCCACCCCCCATGTCCATCTCTCATGTCCATCCCCCACGTCCATCTCTCACGTCCACCCCACATGTCCATCTCCCACGTCCACCCCCACGTCCATCTCCTATGTCCACCCCCACGTCCATCTCCTATGTCCACCCCCCACGTCCATCTCTTACACCCACCCCCCACGTCCATCTCTCACGTCCACCCCCCCACGTCCATCTCTCACATCCACCCCCCATGTCCACCCCCCACGTCCATCTCTCACGTCCACCCCCCACGTCCATCTCCCACGTCCACCCCCCACGTCCATCTCCCACGTCCACCCCCCACGTCCATCTCTCACATCCACCCCCACGTCCACCTCCCCCGTCCATCTCCTCCCCTGTCCACCTCCTCCCCTGTCCACCTCCCTGCACGCCGTCCTCTGCCCCACCCCTCACCTCGGTCTCTCCCCCAGCTCTGCTCCACCTTGCCCGGTCCCCGTCCCCTACCTGGCACCCAGGTGTACGCAGGGTTGGGCTCCAGGCCGGCGCCAGCACTGTCATCTCGGCCAGGGGCCCCTCATGCCTGTGGCTGAGTCTTGGAAGGGACAGAAGAGCAAGTCTCAGATCCCCACACCCCAGCCCCCTCCCTCGCCCGCCCCCTCCACTCCCCTCCCCACCCCGGCACCTTGATGTGGCTGAGTTTCCGTCTCCCACTCCCCCAGGCTTCCTGCGTGAGCCCCGGTTAGGGTGAAAACTCCCCAGCTCCCCTTCCTAGAACCCAGGGCTGTCCCCGGAACCCTCCCCGTCAGGGACACAGACGAACGCCCACCTCCTGCTCCCTTAGAGTCCAGGGGACCCGGCCCCGCCCCTCGGGGACCGGGAGCCCAGTTCTTCTCACGCACCAGGCTTGCCCCAGCTGGGTGTGGAAAGGCCAAGCCGGGTGACAGCCAGAGACCGAAAGTGAAAGGACATTTTTGGGGGGAGATGGTGAGCCGGGGTGGAACCTGGGCCGGGGCAGAGCGCGCCCCCTAGTGGTGGCACCTGGCGGCTCAGGGGCCTTGGCCGGGGCGCGGGCTGCGCGGGGGCGCACCGATCTGCCTCCCGCTGGAAGCAAGGCTCTCAGGGCAAGGAGCGGGTCGTCCTGGGCCCGAGACCTTCGTCCTGACCACATCGGGTCCATGGCTGCGCCATCCCTGCAGGTGTCCGGGCCCAAAGTCCCACCTGGGGCTTCTGCCTGTCCCGTGCGGCCCCGATGCTGGGCTCCACCTGCGATACTAATCCAGAACCCCGCCACTTTTCGCTGCAGCTGCCAGCATCCCCATCGCCCGCGGCAGCAGCGCACCCCGCCTCCGCCCTTGCCCCCGGAAGCAGGCAGAGGGAGCCCAGGAAGACATGAGTCAGCTCATATCTCTCCTCTGCTCCAAACCCTCCCGGGGCTCCCACCCCCTCAGAATAAAAGTCAGGTCCTCGCTATGGTCGCTGGGACCTGCGGTATCTGGCCCTTATCTGGCCCTGCCCACGTCCAACCGCACCGCTGCCCCTCTGCAATCCCGCCCACGGGCCCTCTCCTTGCTCCTGCCTGGTGGCCACACCAGCCCCAAGCCTCCCTCTCGTTCCTTGGCTCGGAATGGCTGTCTCGCAGACGCCGCATGGCTCACTCACCCCACCCATGCAGGTCTGTGCTAAAAACACACCAGGCAAAACCTCTTGGTGCCCTTTTGCAAACCGCACCCCCTCCCAGCACTCTCGCCTACCCCCGCCTTGTCCTCTGCAAAGCCCATTCCCTCTGCGGGGACATCAGCTCCAGGCAGCCCCAGTGGGTATCTGGGTCACCCTGCAGAGTCCCAGCAACTAGAACAGGGCCTGGTGTACACGGGTGCACGTGGACGAATTAACTGCAGCAATGGCCCCGGCCTCTCCTTCGTTAGTTTGCTGTTTGCTATTCGCTGGAAAGAGGGAGAGAGAAGGAAAGGCTACCCTGCCCCCCTGCCCCGGGGATGGCCACACCACAGTCTCTTCTACTCCATTCTTCTCTTGCGACTTGGAGCACGCATACACATGTGCTCAGTGTGTTTTTCAAGTCACTGGGCCCAGGACTCGAACTGTGGAGTTGACCCTGTGAGATCCAGTCAGCTTAACCACATGCCGACAGCTGGCCCCATTATTGTTATGCTTACGGTTTTAGTTACTTCTGAGAGAGAGGAGAGAAAGAGACAGAGAGACAGGCACGCCCATCTCAGCTGGCCAGGATCAGACACATGTGCACCCAGGTGTCGAGGAGGTCCGGGCAGACCCAGGCCCTTCCCCCTGCCAGTTGCATTACTCATTTTTTTTTTTTGAGAGGTTTTTTGCTATAGGGCGCGTGCTCTCGCCACAGAGACAGAGAGACAGAAAGTGAGAAATCACCCCCCAGGGGGGATGGCCATGCCGCAATCCCTTCTCCTCCATTCTCCTCTCGGGATCTTGGGCACGCACGCACACGCGCCCGGCGTGAGTTTAAGCCACCGGGTCCGAGACATGAACCGTGGTCGACTACGTGGGAGTCCAGCAACGTAGCCATTATGCTAACTGCTGGTACCCCAGTTGCATTACTCCTGCGCCGACGTCGGGCCCCTTCCGTGTATAATAATGTGCCTGGCCTTGTTTCAGGCTTCTGGGAGGGAACCTCTCGCGCTGGCGCCCTCCTGAACACAGGAGCGGCTGTTACTCTCAGCAGGTGTCTTGACCATACCTGAGTTTACGCTAAGAGGCAACTCAGGAAGGGGGCAGGTCATGCCAGGAAGACCGGTCACGTGACCAGCAGTTTTTTTTAAACGGATTATTTATTTATTATTACTATTCACTTTGACCAAAGAGAGAGAGAGAGAGGGAGTGAGAAAGCAAGCCACAAGTTTGGGGACTCGAACCATAGTCGGCCATGTGGGGGTCCAGTGTCTTAATCATCATGCCACCTGATGGCCCCAGTTTTTTTTTTTTTTTTTTTTTTTTTTTTTTTTTTTTTTTTTTAAATAAGGTTTTTGCTATAGGATTTTTGCTATAAAGAGGGAAAGTGAGAAAGTACCCCCTAAGGGATGGCCACACTGCAATCCCTTCTCTGTTCTCTAGAGATTTTTGGCATGTACACACACACACACACACACACACACACACACACACACACGCCAGGGGTGATTTTCAAGCTACCAGGTTCAGGACCCAAACAGTGGTCGGCCGTGTGGGAATCCAGCACCTTAACCACCACGCCACCTGCTGGCACCAAGGGTTGGCGTTTTGAGCTTGATGAATTACACCTAAGCAACAAAACCCCAATACAAAGTTTGGACATGAGGGCCAGCAGGTGGCTGAGTGGTTGTGGGGCTGGACTCCCACACGGCTGACTGTGATTTCAGTCCCAGACTCGGCGGCTTAAAACTTACTCCAGCTGTGTGTTCGTGTGTGCCCAAAATCTAAGAGGAGAATGGAGAGGGGACTGCGGTGTGGCCATCCTCCCTGGGGGTGATTTCTCACTTTCCCCTCTCTCTCTCCCTGTTTCTGTCTCTCTCCTCTGGCGAGCATTCAAAGTCTATGACCACAAAAAACAAACAAACAAACAAACAAAAAAATAAACAAATATAAAAACAAATACCAGCTCACTACAGGAACACTTGCACTGCAGTGGTGCCAGGTGGCTTTACGGTGAAGGCACCAATGGCAGCTGTCACGGCCCTCCCCACCTCAGCCCCCGCTGCAGCTCAGCACCTCCGGACAAAGCCCCCGACCTGGATCGGGGCCCTGGGTGGCCCGGGGTGCTGCCTCTGTGGCCTCGTTCTCTTTTCATTTGTTCTGGCAACACCAAACGGGTGTCATTCTCGTCTGTTTCCTGTGACTGATGTAACAAAAGATTAGAACCTTGGTGGCTTAAAACAACAGAAATTTAATCTCTCGCAGATCTGGGGGCCAGAAACCCGAAATCGGGTGTCAGCAGGGCCGCCCTCCCTCCTGGGCTCCAGGGCGGGTCGGTCCTCTGCCTCGTCCAGCCTCTGGTGGCTCCAGGCGTGGGCTCTCGGCAAGGCGTGGGCTCTCGGCTGCAGCGTGCAGTCCTGGCTCCGAGTTCTCGTGGCGCTCTCCTAGCCTGTCTTCCCCTTTGAGCGCTCAGGACGCTTGTCCTGGGGGTCGGCTGGATGGTGTCTCGGCAAAGCGAGCAGCAAGGCTGACCACAGGGAAGGCTCACGTCCAACGGCCGCCCACGACCCAGGGCTGGCCGGAGGGCCGCAGGGCTGGGGTCACACCCAGGGGATGGCAGTTAACAGACACCAACATGCATGTACACAAGGCAGATAGGGTGTGGGACGGCGCGCCGCAGCAGGGCGATAAAGGACCTTGCTGATCTCACAAACATCTGCGCAGAAACTAGACCCAGCCTGTGCCCTGGCGGCTGCGGCCGCTGGGCCCCACACGCTGACCGCGCGGGCGGAGTCCCAGACTCACGGCTTGAGAAACACACCGGGCGCGTGTGCGTGCCGAGTCCCAACGGGAGGGAGATGAAGGGACAGCAGTGTGACCATCCCGTGTGTGGGGGGTGCTTTCTCACTCCCCCTGCCTCCCCTGAAGTGTGCGCCCTCTGGCAGAAACAAAAAAACGAACAGAAAACTGAAGGTGTGCAGCATGACCTGACGCTCACTGAGGACGCAATGCAGGGTCCGCGGTTTGATGATCACAGTACATGCGTTCTTTGAAAAACCGTATTAGGGACCAGCAGATGGCACAATGGTTACGTTGCTGGACTCCCATGTGGTAGACCGCAGTTTGAGTCCCAGACTCGGAGGCTTGAAACTCAGGCCATGCGTGTGTGCCTGCCCAAAATCCCCAGAGAAGAATGGGGAAGGGATTGCAGCGTGGCCATCACCTCCCCCTCCTGGAGGGTGATTTCTTGCTGTCTCTCCAGCAAGTGCACAAGCCCTATGGCAAAAATCTCTAAAAAAAAATAAAATTATGCTAGGCATGTGTGCCCCAAATCCGAGGAGAGCAGAGAAGGGATTGTGGCTGGCCATCCCTGCGGGGGGTGATTTCTCACTTTCCCTCTTTCTCTGTCTCTCTGGTGAGCACACGTGCCATATAGTAGCAAAACTAAAAAAAAAAAAAGAAAAGAGGGATCTTGGGAATCTTGTCGGCTGTTCAATTATCTGTACCTCAAAACCCAATATAGTGGGAGGTTACAGAAGGGGGCGAGTTACCTACAGGGCTAGTTCATGCATAAAGCTCATCTGTATATTTTATTTATTTATTTATTTTTGGAGAGGTTTAGCTATAGGGTGCGTGCGCTGACCAGGAAGACAGAGAGACAGAGAAACAGAAAGTGAGAAATCACCCTCCTCGGGGGGGATGGCCATCCACAGTCCCTTCTCCATTCTCCTCTCAGGATCTTGGGCACACATGCACATGCACCTGGCGTGAGTTTAACCCACCGGGTTCAAGACCTGAACCGTGGTCGATTACATGGTAGTCCAGCGACATAGCCATTGCTCCATCTGTTGGTCCCTCATATTTAAGTGTGTCTCAGCATGCTGCAACCGTCCTGCCTCAGTTCTGGCTCTGTCCCCACTGAGACTCCAGCACCACTCCTCAAGGTCTCGCTGTGTTGCAAAAAGCCAGCCTTGAGCTTGTAACCCTCCCCTTCAGCCCCTCAGATGCTAGGATTGCAGGCCCAGTTGCTCCTCCTGGGTGTGGTCCTAGGCTGCAGCGCGCCCAGGCCCTGGAGCCAGGCCAGGGCTGCTGCATCTCAGAATGAAGGTGGCCTCAGGCCCCGAGCTGCAGCTCCCTCCCCACTCAGACACACAGCCAGGGTTGTCAGCATTTATTGGAAGGCACAAGAACCAGAGGGAATGATCCAGAGTCTGGGGTGTGCCGGGCGGTCCGGCCTGCGTCCGCAGTGGAGCGTGGTGCTCAGCGTCAGTCCCCCATGGGCAGCCACAGGGCCTTGGTCCGCGCTGCCCGCAGCCCCAGCTCCGGGCCTGCTCCCTCGGCCTCCAGATCCCAGGCCCGTGAGTGGCCTCTGCTCACCCACACTGGCTTGAGGTTTCCTGCTGAGGCCCATTCCACAAACTGGGAGCCCTGGGAGGGGAGAGGGTGGGGTCAGCACATGCACACCCGGTTGCTAAGCAGCTGCTTCCTTAGCAATGGGGACTTTTTATTTTTTTTTAAATTTATTCACTTATTTATTCATTTTGATTTGACCAGAAAGAGACAGTGAGAAAGCAAGTTGCCAGGTCTGGGACTCAAACCATGGTCAGCCACATGGGAGTCCAGCATCCTTAACCAACACGCCACCTGCCAGCCCACTGGTGTGATTTTCTTCTTTTTTTTGGAAAGGTTTCGCTATAGGGCATGTACGCTCGCCAGACAGACAGAGAGAGACATAGAGACAGAAAGCGAGAAATCACCCCCCAGGGGGGATGGCCACGCCGCAATCCCTTCTCCTCTATTCTCCTCTCGGGATCTTGGGCACACACGCACATGCGCTCAGCGTGAGTTTTAAGCCACCGGGTCCGGGACGCGAACTGCGGTCGACTACGTGGGAGTCCAGTGACATAGCCATTACGCTAACTGCTGGTTCCCAGCAACGGGGACTATTACTGAGGAGAGACCTAGAGGCCTGACCAAGGCCCTGTAGCCGCACTGCCAGCTGCTGGCGCCCAGCAGGCAACCCCTCCACATGCTGAGGGGACAGAGGGACTCTGTTGCTAGGGTGTGGTCCTTAGCAACAGAATGACAGGGAGATCAGGTCCTTGGGCCAGGCAGGTCCCGAGGCCTTTGTTGCTAAGGAGACCCTCTTCCTTAGCAAGGGGGAAGGGGCAGGACCCGAGAACCAGCTGCAGGAGTCTCTGCCCCTCAGCAACAGCAGCTCTAGGGGCTGGGTGGGCCTCCAGGAGGGGGACTGGCGGTGAGGCTGAATGCCGAGATGGGCCAGCCGGTGGTGCAGCCGTAGATGCTCTGAGGCTGGCCCACGCGGGAAGGCCCCTCGTTTGTGTCGGGGACCCCCGTGAGCACACCGGGCACACACGTGCCTGTGATGCCCGTGTGCCCGGGTGCGTGGTCCCTGAGCACGCCGGGCATGTGTGTGCCCGGGTGCGTGGTCCCTGAGCACGCCGGGCATGTGTGTGCCCATGTGCGTGGTCCCTGAGCACGCCGGGCATGTGTGTGCCCATGTGCGTGGTCCCTGAGCACGCCGGGCATGCGTGTGCCCGTGATCTGAAGCTGGCAGAGGCTGGGCAGCATCATGGTGCTGGGGGTGAGATCTCTGTCTGTCTCTGTCTCTCCTGCTCAAGGAAGAAATAAACTACGACTAAAACAAAGATGCTGAAGGTGCAGAAAGAAAGGGTACCTGGGCGGACCCGAAGTACCACAGGGCCTGGATGTCCTGGTGCAAGGCCAGGCAGCGCGTGAGGTGGTCCCGGTCTCCTGTCACCACGTTCACCAGGCCTGCTGGCAACAGGGTGGCCATTTCCTAGGGACGAGAGAAGGGCGGCCGGGGCTGGGAGGAGGTGGGGCAGGGCGGACGGAGCTTTCATGGTATGGCCAGGGGCTCCCGGAGGAGTGGGCTGAGCCGTGAGCTGGTGCAGCTCGAGGCCCGAGGACAGGCACTGGGTCCATGAGGAGCAAAGACGATGTGGGTGCCCACGGTGACCACGTCCTTCAGGCCGCGGGACACCTCTCACCTGCTGCCCCAGGGGCTGCTGGAGTCGCAGCAGGCGGGTGACTGTACCTGGCAGGCCTCCAGGGCCAGCAGGGGACAGGCCCCACTGGGCACCATGACCACAGCATTGCCGTGGGCCAGGGCAGGGGCCAGCAGCGACACAAAGGCAAGCAGGGGCCACTCGTCCGGGCACACGATCGCCAGCATGCCCAGCGGCTCCCGCACTCGGAGCACAGGGCCTCGCAGCCCTGCGACCTGTGGGGACAGGTGGGCGTCACAGCCAGGCAGGGGGACCGGCTGTCCTCCCACGGCCTTCTCCACCCCTGCCCTCTCCTTCTCTCATCCCATTGTCGCTTCTCCATTACAACTCTAGTCAAACACAGCCACGCGATGGTTCAGAGCACAGGGCTCTTGGAGCCACACGGCCTGGGATCAAATCCCAGTTTGGCCACTCCTCAGCTGGTGACCTTGGACAAGTTATGTAACCTCTCTGGGCTTCTGTCTCCCACCTTAAAAGTGAGATAACTGGTACCAGCAGTTAGTGTAATGGCTATGTCACTGGACTCCCATGTAGTTGACTGCAGTTCGTGTCCCGGACCCACTGGCTTAAAAACTCAAGCCGGGTGCGTGTGCGTGCATGCCCAGGATCCCGAGAGGAGAACGGAGAAGGGACTGCGGCGTGGCCATTGCCCCTGGGGGGTGATTTCTTGCTTTCTGTCTCTCTGTCTCTGTCTGTCTGGCGAGCGCACGTGCCCTATAGCAGAAACCTCTCAAAAAAAAAAGTGAGATAACAGGGGCCAGCAGGTGGTGCGGTGGTTAAAGGCACTGGACTCCCACATGGATGACTGTAGTTTGAGTCTCAGACCTGGCGCTTGCTTTCTCACTTTCCCTTTCTCTGTCTCTGTCTGGTCAAGTTAAAAATAATAACAAATGGAATTAAATAAATAAATTTTAAAAAATGAGATAACAGTGGGCCAGCAAGTGGCGTGGTGGTTAATGTGATGGACTCCCACATGGTCGACTGCAGTTCGAGTCCCAGACCCAGCGGCTTGAAACACGCTGGGTGTGTGTGCATGCCCAAAACCCCAAGAAGAGAATGGAGAAGGAACTGCGGCGTGGCCATCCTCCTGGGGGGGATTTCTCGCTCTCTGTCTCTCTATGTCTCTACTGTCTCTCTCTGTCTCTCTGATGAGCACATGCAACCTATAGCAAAAACCTCTCAAAAAGAAAAAAAGAATGAGTTACTGTATAAAGAGGGCTCTAAGCCAGGCCCTGGGGTGCTTCGTGTGTCTGTGTTTATTTTTATAGAAGCTTTATTGAAGCTTATAACTGACATTCATTAAACTGCATGGTACGATTTGATTAGCTTTTTAAAACTTTATTTACTGGGGCCAGCAGGTGGCGTGGTGGTTAAGGTGCTGGACACTCCCACATGGCCAACCAAGGTTCAAGTCCTGAATCTGGTGGCTTGCTTTCTCACTTCCTCTCTCTCTCACTCTCACCCTCTGTCTCTCTCTCTGGTCAAACTAAAAAATAAAATGAATGAATAAATAAAATAAAATAAATAATTAAAAAAAAAAAAAAAAGTTATTTACTTATTTATTTTAACTTGACCAGAGAGGGACAAGGTGGAAGAGGGGTAAGTGAGAAAGCAAGCCGCCAGGTTTGGGACTCGAACCACGGTCAGCCATGTGGGAATCCAGCGCCCTTAACCACCACACCACCTGCTGGCCCCAGATCCGTATTTTATTAATTGCCAGAGGGTGGGTGTGCTTGTCTGTCTGTCTATCTATCCATCTATCTATCTGAAAGAGAAAGAGACAGAAAGCACCCCTCAATGGGGTGTGGTCACACCACGACCCCTTCTCTTCCATATCCTTGCTTTGGAGACTACGCACACATGTGCCCAGCATGTCTCTCAAGCACTGGGGCTGGGATTTGAACCGATGGAGGGCCTGGCTCCCTTACCCGTCAGGCCCTGGGCTAGCCCCAGTCTGGTACATTTTGACAACATGTATACACCCATGAAAGGATAGTGAGCCTCACCCTTCCCTTGTGCCCGGGGGCATCGCTGCTTCCCTGAGCCCTCACGCTCTCCTCACCGTCCCACCACACACTTCCCGCGACCCAGCGAGTGTAATCAGTTGCACGTGTCTACACGAGTGAGCGAAGGCGAGGAACAGCCCTGGAGCAGTGTGCGCCATTTCCCATCTTGTTCTCGTTTGTTAAAACAAACATCCTGGGAGACCAGCAGAGGGCAGAGGGCATCGCTGGACTCCCACGTAGTCAACCGCAGTTTGAGTCCCAGACCAGGAGACTTAAAATTCATGCTGGGCGCGTGTGCATGCGTGCCCAAAATCCCAAGGAGAATGGAGGAGAAGGGATTGTGGAGTGGCCATCCTCCTGGAGAGTGATTTCTCACTTTCTGTCTCTCTCTTTCTCAGGCGAGTGCATGCACCCTATAGCAAAAACCTCTCTTAAAAAAAAAAAAAGGAGGCCGGGAGGTGGTGTGGTGGTTAAGGGCACTGGACTCCCACATGGCTGACCACAGTTCGAGTTCAGACCTAGCAGCTTGCTTTCTCACTTTCTCTCTCTCTCATTCTGTCTCTCTGCTCAAGTTAAAAATAAATAAATAACGGTAAATAAAAATTTTTTTTTTTGGAGAGGTTTTTGGCTATAGGGTGCATACGCTCACCAGAAAGACAGAAAGCGAGAAATCACCCCCCAGGCTGGATGGCCACGCCGCAATCCCTTCTCCTCCATTCTCTTCTCGGGATCTTGGGCATGCACGCATATGCACCTGGAGTGAGTTTAAGCTGTTGGGTTTGGGACTTGAACTGTGGTCGACTACATGAGAGTCCAGGGACATAGCCATTACACCAACTGCTGGTTCCTAAAATAATTCTTAAAAAAAAACACCCTGTTCATGGCCTGACTGACCCCGTGGCCCTGAGGTCACTGACCGCCCCATGAGGCCTGCTCAGAGGAACAGGTGCAGAGAGGCAGAGCCACGCGATGGCCACAGCAGCTGGCAGCAGTGGGTGGGCCAGGCCCCCGCCAGCCCTCCCCAGCCTCCACTGCCCTCAGCTGCCTGCCCACCCTGCCCGCCACCCACGGGCCCTCTCACCTGCAGGGTGTGGCCCTGGGCCTGGGTCCGGGCCCCCCATGCCCGAAGGCGCCTGACGCTCAGCTCCACCTCCGCCTTGGCAGCCTCGAGCTCCGTCCCCTGCCTCTCCAGCCTGGAGACCAGGGTGGGCTCCCGGCGCTCCAGTGCAGCTGCCAGGGCCCATAGCAGGGCTGCCCGGGCCCCAGGCGACTGGCTGGCCCAGCTGTGGGCAGACAGTGGTCACTGGGGCCTCCATCCTTGTCCCAGACACCCACAGAACAGGACGGACCCACAGCCCGCCAACACTGGGGGTCCCAGACGGCCCTCTCTGCCACCCACCACCCTGGGCTTTCCCATGCGACCCCTTACCCAGGGGCGGCCCGGTGGGCGGCCTCCACGGCATCTCGGATATCCTTGGCTCCACCCTCAGCCACATAGCCGTGGATGTTGCCCAGCGAGTCCTGGGTGGGCCTGGAGCTCCGGGCCCCCGGGGCCTGGAAACGGCCCGCCACGAAGAGCCCGTAGGGGGGTGCGGGGCTGGAGCGGGAGGTGAGGGGGGTCTTGGGGCTGGGCCTACTCTGGGCTCATGCTCCACCCGACTGGGCTGACCTTAACTCCTACAAGCCTCTGGGGACCCTAAAGCTCCTGCTCTCACAGCCTCTGGGGACCCTAAGCTCCTGTTCCCATGAGCCTCTGGGGACCCAAGCTCCTAGCCTCCCCCCCGAGTTTCTGGGGGGCACACCTTCAGTTAGTAGAACCGCGATTCTCGTCAGCCCTGGTGGGGAGCGTAAGTGAGGCCATAACCCACACGCCGCGGCTCTGATGAGGCTGCCCCCAGTCCTCCAGTCCGTGGGGAGCCTGACATAACTCCCTCCTCCCCTCCCGCACCCCAGACCACCTGGCCCCAGCTCGCTCACCTCGGCCCCATTTCAGGCCCAGCCGGCAGGGCCGAGGGCACGGCAAGGCCAAAGGTGTCGTAGCTCGGCGGCTCGGGGAGAGGGTGTGGCTGGGAGAGGGGCCCCGAGGGCCGCAGGTACTCGTACAGGCCCTGTGAGAGGGGCAGAGTCAGGAGGACGCGGGGTGGACCTGGCTGGCATCGGGGGACGTGAGGGGTAGGGGGCTCACATCCAGGCCCCCGTGCCAGGAGGAGCCGCTCTCCTTGCAGCCACCTGTGGGCACCGCAGGGTCTCTGAGGCCGTGACTGTTGATCCAGACCGTGCCTACCCGGAGCCTGCGGGAGATGGAGACGGGGGGTGGGGACGGAGGCGAAGAATGGGGACAGAAGGAAGACGGGGAAGAGGGGGTGGGGCCAAGCCGCCACGCCCGCGGCCCACTGACCCGCTGCCCAGCTCCAGCGCCTGCCCCAGCCTCTCGCTCCACACGCTGGCGCTGCCTCCCCGGGGCGTCCCGTTGGCCATGGCCAAGGCTTCCTTAGCTGTGCGGAAAGGAGAGGCCACGACCAGGGGCCATGGCACCTGGGAGGGGCACGGGGAGATTGGGAGGTCTGGCCGGCCACACCCCACCCACCGGGGCGACCAGGCGAGGCCACCCAGGGCGTCCTGCCGGTGCAGCGCGGCTGCCCATGGGCGGCAGAGGGCGGTGGCGGGGGCGAGCACTCCGGGACCCAAGGGCTCACCTCGACCTGGGCACACGGGGAGGCCGGGGGCAGGTCAGAGACCAAGGTTGGGGGACAGAAGGGGCTGCCCGAGGGCACGTCGCCAGCCTGGAACACCTAAGAAGGGAAGCAGGAGCTTAGGGTCTCCCGGAGGCTCGTAGACCCGCAGGGGTCCAGGCCCCAGCCTCTCCTCCCAACGCCCCGAGTCCATGCCCCGGCTCACCTGTGCACCCTGGCTCCGGGCCTCCTGCACATAGTGCCGGGCCAGGTCCCAGGCGGCAGCCCCTCGGGCCCCCATGTCCACAGCCCCGTCCAGCCCTCGGCCACACCGAATCCGCCCCATCCGCGCCTGCAGCCGCCTCACGGCTTCTTCCCACACAGACTCCTGGACAAGGAGCCGGAGGCCCCCCTAGGAGGAAGTGGGGTGTCAGGTGGGCAAGCTCTGAGCTGATGTGGGGGAGACGGGTCCCCACAGAGACAGACCCAGGGCCGAGAGGGTCAATGACAACAGCCGAGGACCAAAGGGGCCGCTGTGGGCCACAGGGAGTTGGCGGCTCAGAGACAGCAGCTGGAAACCCGGGGACGCGGGTCAGAAAGCAGACAGCCCTGAAGGACGAGGCTCGGAGCCCCCAGTGGGAGACCTGGGCAGCCGAGGACACGCCGGGGCCGGGGGCGGGTCAGGACCGAGGGCAGAGCCCGGCTCACCCGGCTGCGGTCGGACCAGGCGGCGTCCACGACGCCCTCCACAGCCGAGTCCAGGTCGGCCGTGTCGGTCAGCAGCAGCAGCGACTCGGCGCCCAGCGCCAGGCCCAGCTCGGGCCCCGTGCCCGCCAGCGTCCGCCGAAGGGCCCGTCCTTCCTGGGGGACAGCCACAGCTCAGCTGGGGTGGAGCCTCCTGCCCCGGCGCCAGCCCCGCTCCCAGCCCTGAGGTACCTCCACGGCTCCGCAGAAGGCCACCTTCCCGACCCCGCACAGGGAGGCCAGGAAAGGCCCCAGCGAGGCAGGGCCGCTGAGCACGTTGAGGACTCCTGGGAACCGTGCCAGCTCCCCCGCCAGCTGGGCCAGCAGGAGAGGCGTCGGGGAGGCCGGGGGCACCAGGGCCACCACAGTGCAGCCTGGGGAGGGGGCGGCTCAGGACCCGGGGTCCAGTTCCGGCCCCTCCCCATCAGACCCGGGGCCGCGGCCCCCAACCCTCCTCCCTCAGACCCAGGGCCCCGGCCCCCAGCCCTCCTCCCTCAGACCCGGGGCCCCAGCCCCCGCCCTCCTCCCTCAGACCCGGGGCCCCCGGTCCCCGGCCCCCAGCCCTCCTCCCTCAGACCCGGGGCCCCGGCCCAGTCCCTTCCGCTCAGATGCAGGATTTACCCACGGCCAGGGCAGGGCAAATCCTCCACATCATCTCGAGGAAGGAGAATGTGGGTGGCAAGACGAGGCCAATTACCCCTGCAAGAGAGAGAACCCCGGGCACTGGGGCTGGCGCAGCCGGCCCAGCAGGAGGAAGGGCTGGGCCTGGACTCTCGGTTCTTACCCATGGGCTCCCAGCCTGCCAGTGCCTCCTCCTGGGTGTATGCCTGGACTGCATGGTACTGGAGCAGCTGCTGGGCCAGCGGGACATCCCCGTCTCGAACCTCTCGAACCGCCCGCCCGGTCACCAGGGACTCCAAGGTCCACAGCAGCCGCTGGTGCTTCTGGATCACCTTGGCCAGTCTGTGAGAAAGCAGGGGTGCTCATTTCCCAATAGCCCCCCAGCTGCGAGACCTGGTGGATGCCCGATCCTGGACTACAATTCCCATGATCCCCTGGGGGCAGCACCACCATTTACCAGAGGCAGCAGGCACCAAAGGCTTATGGGAAATGTAGTCAAGGAAACAAAAACCTTAAAGTAGCTCTTTTTAAAGGTCCTGGCTAAAGCTGGGGGTACATTGAGCCTTGGCCCCTAACTTCAGTTACATTTTGGAAAACTGAATCTTAGTCTCTAGCTGCCCCAAAGCAGCTATTAGGTCGTTGGGAAAGTCGTGAGGTCTCTCTACACAAAAACGTGTCAAGACTTTCCCAAGGATCCAACAGAGAGGCTCAGGGGCTTCACCAGCCACAGTGAAGTGCCGAGAAAGGAAGCCCCGGTGAGCCCCGATACTTGGGGAGATGGAGGCTTCGTGGCTACCAGGGCCAGCGACGGTGAGAAACGGAGCTTTGGCCACGGGAGCCCCAAAGGCATGCTGGGAATTGACCTTTGGCTGAGCGTGGCTCCAGTGACTGGGTGGGGGTACTGGCAGGTAGAGTCCTTGTCCCCACAGTCGGCAGGAGATGCTGGGACGAGGTCTGGCCACCTCCCGCCGTCCGCAGCCCGGGCCGTACCTGTTCAGGTGCTGGGCCCGAACGGCTCCGGGGACCCCCCCTCCAGTTCTCAAAGGCTGTCCTCGCTGCCTCAGCGGCTGCCTCCACGTCTGCGGCCTCGGCCTGCAGGCAGCTGGCCAGGGTCTCGCCTGGGGAGAGAAGTGGGGGACACACATGGGAGAGGGGCTGAGATTCCAGGGGCTGGCTGGCCCCCCGCCCGGCTCGGCGTCGACTTTATCAGCGCTCACTGCCGACTGCACCCTGGGGCCAGGAGGTCCATGGACAGCAGCTTCAGAGGGGCCAGTCTCAGGCAGCTCCAGCCTGACTAAGGGAACTGGGTGCCTTGGTGGGTCTGGCTGGTGGGCGCAGCTGCCACCCCCCCCCCAATGTCGGGACACCCCATACCTGTGATGGGGTCCTGGCAAGGCACTGCCTTCCTGTGTTCTGGCTTTAACCACTCGCCATTCACGTAGTGGCCCAACTGCCGGTCCTGGGTGTCCAGCCAGGCCTGGGGGAGCAGATGGTGCAGGAAGGGGTCTCAGGCCGCCAGGGCAGCTAGAGGCCCACTCGGAGTCCTCCGGGTGGGGACACCTGTCTCCCTTCACATTATCACTGATTGTTTTCCTTCTATTGCCTTTTTAATTGTGGTAAAACATACATAATATAAAATTTACTGTTTTAGGGACCAGCAGTTGGTGTAACGGCTATGTCGCTGGACTCCCATGTAGTCAACCATGGTCCAAGTCCTGGACCTGGTGGCTTGAACTCATGCCGGGCGTGTGTGCGTGCGTGCAAGATCCCGAGAGGAGAATGGAGGAGAAGGGATTGCGGCGTGGCTATCCTCCCTGAGAGGTGATTTCTCGCTTTCTGTCTCTCTGTCTCTCTCTTTCTGGCAAGCTCATGCACCCTACAGCAAAAATCTCAAAAAAAAAAAACAACCCTGCTAGGCCAGTAGGTGGTGTGGTGGTTACAATCCTGGACTCCCATGTGGCCAATTATGGTTTGAATCCCAGACCTGATGGCTTGGAAATCACACCGGGCATGTGTGTGTGCATGTCCAAAGTCCCAGGAGGAGGATGGAGGAAAAGGGATGTGGTGTGGCCATCCCCCTGGGGGCGTGATTTCTCATTTTCTCTCTGTCTCCTGAACATGCCCTTTGGCAAAAACCTTAAAAAAAATAAATAAATAAAAGGGGAACCAGCAGTTAGCGTAATGGCTATGTCGCTGGACTCCCACGTAGTCGACCGCGGTTCGCATCCCAGACCCGGTGGCTTAAAACACACCGGGCCCGTGTGCGTGCGTGCCCAAGATCCCAAGAGGAGAATGGAGGAGAAGGGATTGCAGCGTGACCATCCCCCCTGGGGGGTGATTTCTCGCTTTCTGTCTCTATGTCTCTCTGTCTGTCTGGCGAGCGCACGCGCCCTATAGCGAAAACCTCTCCAAAAAAAAAAAAAAAAAAAAAATCTGCCACAGTGAGAAGACACCCACGCCTGCCACGGCCACACTGCAATCTCCTGTCCATTTCTCCTGTGAGAATTCTGGGCACGTGTGCATGCACTCTTGCCCGTGCTCAGGCCGCCAAGTCCAGCACTCGGGCCGTGCAGTCGGCCACGTGGGATCCAGTTACTGACCCCTCACGCCAGGGCCGGCCCCTAACCATCCTAGACTGTAAGATTAATTCGGTGGCACTTAACCTTCAGGATGCTGTGCCACCACCACCCTGTCTCGTTCTAGGACATCTTCATTACCTCAAAGGAAACCCTGCGGCCACAAAGCCATTACTACCCACTTCCCCCTCGGCCCCTGGCAACCTCAGGCTTGCTTACTGTCTCCATGGCCTGCTCAGGATCGTCATATAAACAGGACCATTAACGTGTGATCTTTTGTGATTGGCTTCTTTCATTTAGCATCATTTTGGGTTTAGTTATTTTGTTGCCATAGGGTAAGTGTGCTTGCCAGAGAGAGAGCAACAGAGAGAGAAAATGAGGAGTCACCCCCTCCTGGATTCCTCCTCCCCAGAGGGGATGGCCACGCCACAATCCCTCCTCCTCCATTCTCCTCTTGGGATTTTGGGCACGCACGCACACGCGCCCAGCATGATTTTCAAGCTGCCATGTCCTGGACTCAAACTGTGGATGGCCATAGAGGAGTCCAGCACCTTAGCTACTACACCACCACCTGCTGTCTTCATAGCATAAAGGGTTTTTTTTGTTTTGGTTTTTTTTTGAGAGATTTTTGCTACAAGATGCTTGCTGGAGAGAGAGAGAGAGAGACAGAAAGCAAGAAATCACCCCCAGGCCCAGAGGGGGCGGGCCCCGCAGGGTGCGTGCCTAGGCGGCAGCCACGGATGGACCCAGTGCAGTATTCCGGAAGGAGCCGGTGAGCAGACTGCTCCACCTGCACTTTAAAGACCACAAGACCAAAGTCAGCGGGGACGCACTGCGGCTCATAGTGGAGCTGCTGAAGATCGGCGTGGCGGCTGTTCCAGGGCCCGGCAGGCCCAGGCAGAGGACGTGGGCCAGCTGGAGAAGGTGCTCCCTCAACTGCTCCTGGGCTTCTAGGGGCCTCTGTAGCCACTGGTCCGACAGGGAAGGACTCAGCCCAGTGTCCACCCAACCTCCAAGATGCCACTGCTTCTAGGATGGCCACCGCCACAGCCCGCTGCCGCCGCTGCTGTGCCAGTCTGTGCCCCGAGCCACACCTGAGAAGGTGCGGGCCAGCCTCCCGGGCACTGACCATGGGGGACAGCCCCAGGGGCCTGAGCAGGCAGGGGCCGGGGCTGAGGCATTCTGTGGGGCTGCTGGCAGCGTGGCCCTCCCCTCACCCTCCTGCCACCCCTCAGAGGGTGCTTCCCGCACTGTCAGTGTGTTCCCACCAAGCACCATCGGTAAATCAAAGCCGTCTCTCCTGGGGAAAAAAAAAAAATCACCCCCAGGAGGGATGGCCACACCCGCACATGTGCCCGGTGTGATTTAAGCCGCCTGGTCCGGGACTCGGAGGGTGTCAAGGACGTAGGACTCCAGCGACGTAACCATGACGCCATCTGCTTGCCCCAGTGTTTAGAGGTGTCCACATTGTGGCACATATCAACATTTCATTTCTTTTGTTCTTAATGTTTAAAAAAACAATTGCCAGGGGCCAGCAGGTAGAGTAGTGGTGAAGGTGCTGGAATCCCACATTGCCGATCTGGTCGATCTGGGTTCTAGTCCTGGACCCGGCAGCTTGAAATCACATTGGGCGTGTGTGTGGATGTGCCTAAAATCCCGAGAGGAGAATGGAGGAGAAGGAATTGTTGCGTGGCCACCCCCTTTGGGAGGCGACTTCTCACTTTCCCTTTCCCTGTCTCTCTCTCTCCAGTGAGTGCATGCAGCCTGAGGCAAAAATGTTTAAAAAATAAACAAAAACTGCCGGGGGGCACATGTGCTGGAGAAAGAGAGAAGGTGAGAAATCGCACCTACGAGAAAGGCCATGTCGCAGCGCAGTCCTTTCTCTTTTGTTTCTCCGCTCAGGGTTCTGGGCACACATGTACACATGCCCAGTGTGTTTTTCAAGCCACCAGATCCAGGACTTCAACTGCACACTCAGCCACGTGAAATCTACTCGCCCTAACACCATGCCACCAGCAGGCCCTATTTCTTTTTTTAAAGAATTATTTTATTTAACTGTATTTATTTATTTATTTATTTATTTTTAACATGACCAGAGAGGAATAGAGTGATAGAGAGAGAGAGAGAGAAAGAGAGTAAGCAAGCTGCCAGGTCCAAGACTCGAACCATGGTCAGCCCTGTGGAAGTCTAGCATCCTTAACCACCACGCCACCTGCTGGCCCCATTTTTAATTCTATTTAACTGCCTGAGGGCACGTGCACACACGAGACCTGAAAAAGGGAGAAAGTACATCTCAATGGGGCATGGCCATGCCACATCCTTTTCTCTCCGTGTCTCCTTCCTGTCAATGTTTCAGGCATGCCTGCATGCACGCACACATGCCTGCATGCACGCACACAACCCTGCACGCCCACACATACACCTGCATGCACACACACAAGCCTGCATGCACACCTGCATGCACACACACAAGCCTGCATGCACACACATGCCTGCATACATGCACACATGCCTGCAGACACACACATATGCCTGCATGCACGCACACAACCCTGCACGCCCACACATACACCTGCATGCACACACACAAGCCTGCATGCACACCTGCATGCACACACACAAGCCTGCATGCACACACATGCCTGCATACACGCACACATGCCTGCATACACGCACACATGCCTGCATGCACGTACACATGCCTGGGGTGTTTTCCAAGCCACTGGAGCCAGGATTTGAACAGCAGTTGGCCATGTGGGTCCTGGCTCCCAATGCAGTCATTAACTGCTGTGCTTCTGGGCTGGCCCCGAACTCCATTTCTTTTCACAGCTGAATAATACTCCGCTGTATGGACAGGTCACATTCTGTTTATGCGAACGAGTGACAGCATTCGGGCTGTCCTGTCTTCGGCCACTGTGATGCTGTTACGAGTTTTCTCCTAGGGAATTTGTTTGAACACGTTCTCACTTTCGGGGGCATATACTTGAGTGGGACTGTGGGTCTCACTCGCTGTCCTCTCAGTAGCCACACTAGGGTACATCCTACCAGAAATGGTAATTCATGTGGGTGTCTTGTTGCCTTTTTTTTTTTTTTTTTTTTTAAGATTTTTGCCGGGAACCAGCAGTTAGCGTAATGGCTATGTCGCTGGACTCCCACGAAGTCGACCATGGTTCGCGTCCTGGACCCAGTGGCTTAAAACTCACGCCGGGCGCGTGTGCGTGCGTGCCCAAGATCCCGAGAGGAGAAAGGAGGAGAAGGGATTGCGGCGTGGCCATCCCCACCGGGGGGTGATTTCTCGCTTTCTGTCTCTATGTCTCTCTCTGGCGAGTGCATGCGCCCTATAGCAAAAAACCTCTCAAAAAAAAAAAAATTTTTTGCCACAGGGAGTCTGTGCTCAGAGAGACAGAGAGGGAAAGTAAGCTGCCGGGTGTGGGATTTGAACTGTGGTCAGCCATGTGGGAATCCAGGGCCCTTAAACACCATGCCACCTGCCGGCCGTTGGCAAAAATCTTTTATTATTTTTTAAAGAATTATTTTATTTAACTTTATTTATTTATTTATTTTAATTTGACCAGAGAGGAACAGAGTGAGAGAGAGAGAGGGAAAGTGAGAAAGCAAGCTGCCAGGTCCAGGACTCGAATTGCGGTCAGCCACGTGGGAGTCCAGAGCCCTTAACCACCACGCCACCTCCGGGACCCTGGCAAAAATCTTAAAAAGGAAAGAAAGAAAGGGGACCAGCAGTTGGTATAATGGCTGTGTCGCTGGACTCCCATGTAGTTGACCATGGTTCACGTCCCGGACCTGGTGGTTTAAACTCATGCCAGGCGCGTGTGCGTGCGTGCCCAAGATCCCAAGAGGAGAATGGAGGAGAAGGGACTGTGGTGTGGCCATTCCCCCTGGGGGGTGATTTCTTACTTTCTCTCTGTCTCTCTCTGTCTTTCTGGTGAGCGCACACGCCCTATAGCAAAAAAAAAAAAAAAAAAAAAAAAAAAAAAGAGAGAGAGAGAGAGAGAGAGAGAGAGACAGAAACAAAGAAAAACAAAGGCAATGATGACCGCAGTTAGTCCCCTGTACCTGGACCGGGAAGACTAGGAATATGCCATAAATATCCAACAGGAAGCCAAAGCCTGGTTTTCCCAAGTGCCCTTCATTCTTTATTAATTGCCAGAGGGCGTGTGCTCGCCAAAGAGACCAGCGGGAGAAAGCACTCGCTCCCAGCGGGCGTGTCCCTTCTCCTCCATGTCTGCCCTGTGGGGATCTGGCGCATGCACGTACGGCCAGCCTGTATGTCGAGCCACCACGGCTGGGATTTGAACCGCGGTCCATCATGTGGGATATAGCTCCCTTAGCCAACAGGCCACAGGGACAGTCCTACTATTCTTTTTCTTTAGTGAGAGACAGAGCACAGGAGGCGAGAGAGGACAAATAGGGACCGCTGGCAGGGTGCTCCTCTGTCCTGTTGCTCCCGCTCGGCCTCCCTTAGTCCTGGAAGGACTGCAGGCTCCTGTCACCATGGCAGGCCTCGTCTAGGCTGGACTAACTGAAGCCAGGTCTTCCACAGGGTCCCCGCCAGTGCGAAGTGGCACCCTTCCACCTGCACTGTTGTCACTGGGTGTGTCCCTGGCCTGAACCCCGGAATAATGCCCACGAGACACGCCGAGCCGGATGTGTTTCTCTTAGGGATGCAGGCCTTCTAAGCTGGGGGTTTCCGAACCCACTCATGGGATCTGCTCCCTCCCGTCGCAGTGGCTGTTGTGGGGGAGCAGTGTGCACACCCCGCTGAGACAGAGCCTGATGCTGCCTGCCTGGTGCGGCCTACCGGGCAGGAAGCAGCTGAGCCTGGGGCACGCGCATTCATGAGGCCGAGGGGGTGTGGCAGCGGCGGCCCTGGAGTTGGGGGATGAGACCTTAGCCAGGGACTTAAGACAGGAGGGGACTTCAGTACGATTGTAGAGGGCCAGCCCTATGGTCCGGTGGGTCAGGGAGCTGGATACCACACGGTCCACACTTCGAATCTCAGCCCAGGCCAAACACAGAGGTGCGGGTGTGTGTGCACCCGCCTCCCCTTCTCTCTCTCTGTCTCTCTCTGGCAATGCACACGCCCTCTGGCGATTGAGAAAAAGTGCATAGAAAATGAAATTAAAATACAAGTTTATTCGAACCAGTAGATAGCATAGCGGTTACATTGCTGGACTCCCATGTAGTGAACCATGGTTTGAGACCAGGACCCGGCAGGTTAAAACTCAGACCAGGCGCATGTGTGTGCATGCCCAAAATTCTGACAGGAGAGGAGAAGCGGGGAGAAGGGATTGCAGCGTGGTCATCTCCTCAGGGGGTGATTTCTTGCTTTGTCTCTCTTTCTGTCTCTCCAGCAAACACACATGCCCTAAAGCAAAAATTTCTCAAGAAAAAAAGAGTTTACTTAGGTGCAAAAACATTTGAATCCAGGCATGAGTTTCCGTAATACACGTGTCCCATGACCTCTGAGCCACCCCTCACACTCTGCACCCCCACTAAGCCATCTGGAAGACGCAGGGGCTGGCTGCAAGGTGCAATAGTGATGTGTTACTCAAGGCAAGCCAGATCCCACGGCAAGTGCCTAAGACCTAACAGGGGGAGGGCCGCAAGAAGGGGGCCGTGGGTGACCAGGCTCCATGGAGGGGCCGCTCCTCTCTCTTGCTCTTGAGTGTGCTCAGCTCTTGCATGAATAAATGAAACATAAATTTAAAAACATATATATATATTACCAGGGACAGCATATGGCGTAGTGGTTACATCACTGACTCCCACATGGTGGACCGTGATTCAAGTCCCGGACCTGGTGGCTTCAAACTCACGCTGGGCGCATGTGCATGTGTGCCCAAGATCCCCAGAGGAGAAGAGATTGCGGTGTGGCCATTCCCCCAGAGGGTGATTTCTCACTTTCTGTGTCTCTATCTTACTCTCTCTCTCTGGCGAGTATACACACCCTATAGCAGAAAAATCTCTCAAAACAAAATGAAACAGAAACATGTTACCCACCCGTAGAAGTATCACTTTAGTACTTGGCATTGATTTTTCTTTCTTTCCTTTTTTTTTTTTCTTAGGTTTTTGTCATAGTGCATGTGCACTTGCCGGGAAGAGACAGAGAGGAAAAGTGAGAAATCATCCCCAAGGGAGGATGGCCATAATACTGCAATCCCTTCTCCTCCAATCTCCTCTTGGGATTTTGGGAACGCATGCACATGCACCTAGCATGATTTTCAAGTCACCAGTTCTGGGACTTGAACCACGCAGCTGGCTGTGGGGGATCCTCCATGCCACCTGCTGACCAAAAGAGACATTTTTAAAACAAGAATACATGTATGTGAACTGGGCATCTGAGGATGTTTTTTTTCCTATTTCTTTTATTTACTTATTTATTTTTTATTTATTATCATCATAATCTTGTTTATATTACATTGAATTGCATATAACTTTACAGTGTATTACATTGCTTTCTCAAAAGAGAATGCCATGCATGTCAGTCAATACTGAGACATTAAAACCCCCACTTCATTATTCAATATCGGCATCTGAGGATCTTAAAGGATGATTGTTAATATTAGGGGCTGTCAGGTGGCATGGTGGTTAAGGGAGCTGGACTCCCACATGGCCGACCATGGTTCGAGTCCTGGATCTGGAGGCTTGTTTTCTCAATTTCCTTCTCCCTCCCTCCCTGTGTGTGTGTGTGTGTTTGTGTGTGTGTGTATGTGTCTCTGGAAATATTAAAATAATAAATAAGGTTAAATAAAAATAATTTTTTTTTGGAGAGGTTTTTGCTATAGGGTGCGTGTACTCGCCTGAAAGACAGAGAGAGACAGAAAGACAGAAAGCGAGAAATCACCCCCCAGGGGGGATGGCCACACACAATCCCTTCTCCTCCATTCTCCTCTCAGGATCTTGGGCACACAGGCACACGCGCCCGGCGTGAGTTTAAGCCACCGGTCCGGGACGCGAACCGCGGTCGACTACATGGGAGTCCAGCAACAAAGCCATTATGCCAACTACTGGTCCCTAAGTAAAAATAATTCTTATAAAAAGATTGTTAATATTAAATGTGATAAAATGGTCACAGTCTGGTAGCAAAGAGATGGGGTACTTCAAGGGGGAAAGGCTGTAGATTGAGAAAGGCCAGACAGAAAAGCAGGGGTCTGGCAGACCGGGCTCTCCAATGGGGATGCTACGTCCAGAGGCGTTCGTGTTCATTCTTTCCTAGGGGAGGTACAGCTGCCGCGCTTTCTATACTGCCTGCGGCCGCGGAGCACCTAGGCAAGCCTCTCCCGGCCTTCTCTGGCTAACACTCGGCCCTCTTCTGTCTGTACCGCCCAGCGAGCGATGGTGTCTTGGCTAGAGCTTTCCCGTTAGTGCAAACACTGTGTCTACTTTAAGGCGCTCCCTGCAAAAGGCCTGGCGGTTACGTAACACGCATCCTTATCTGTTAGAAATACAGCCTCAGACATTAATGGGGAAATGACATGACAGCTGGGATTCATTTACATTATTCCGAATAAGAAAAACAGAAGGGAACCGCCGACTGCTGAAGCAGAGTGATGGGTAAATGGGCGTTCATAACAAATATTATTTTGTGGAAGTGGAGAAGTCTCCCTCCCCAAAAATTAAAGTCTCCCAAGCATGTCCCCAGGCCACTGGCCAGCCGCGTAAGTGTCGGAAGAGGCCTGGCTTGGGGGAGAGCTCACGAGTCTGAAAAGGCAGCTGCTGTTGATTCCAGATGAGTCCCGTCAAGGAATTCGAGCCAAACTCTGCCAGCTTTTGGGAAATTCTATGTTCAAAAGAGGATAATTTAGGATGTTTACATGGAATTAATTTTCCAGTAACTCATACTTTCAAAAATAAAGTTCAGGCCAAAGAAAACATGTTTGTTGGTTGAGTCTGGCTCACTGGCTGGAAGGTTGAGACCTTCACTGGTGGGAGTGTTACCAGGGATCCAGAACCCAAAGACTCAAGTTTGCACCTCAGTCTCGGCCCAACCGGGTGGTGTGGCAGTTAAGGTGGCAG
Source organism: Tupaia tana (assembly GCA_026018925.1). Lineage (NCBI taxonomy): Eukaryota > Metazoa > Chordata > Mammalia > Scandentia > Tupaiidae > Tupaia > Tupaia tana. The sequence continues at coordinate 57,619,611 of JAKSZU010000018.1, forward strand.
GTTCCCACATGGCCAACTATGCAGTTCGAGTCTCCCCCAGTGGCTTTGTAAAATATGCCAGGTGCATGTGTGTGCACGTCCAAAATTCTGAGAGGGAAATACAGAAGTAAGGCAGTGTGGACTTCCCCCGGGGGGTAATTTCTCACTTTCTCTGGCAAATGCATGTGCCCTACAGCAAAACCAACACAGAAAAATCTCAGCCTCATTTTTTTGGTTGTTTTTAGGTTTTTGTCGTGGGGTGGGTGCATCTGCTTACCAGAGAGAGAGAGGGAGGGATAGTGAGAAATCACCCCAAGGGGGATGCCCGTGCCACAATCCCTTCTCCATTCTGCTTTTGGGCACACAAGCACATGTGTCCAGTGTGATTTTCAAGCAGTCTGGTCTGGGACTAGAACTGCAGTCAGAGCACACGTGAGTCTAGCCCCTTACCTATCATGCCACCTACTGGCCTCCTCATTTCTTCTTCTTGTTTCCTTAGGTTTCTTTCTTACATGAGCAAGAGAGATAGAAAGACAGTACCCCCAACAAAGTCTTTTTCTTTTCTTTTTTTTTTTTTTTGGAGAGGTTTTTGCTATATGGCGCATACGCTTGCCAGAAAGACAGAGACAGAGGGACAGAAAGGGAGAAATACCCCCCCTCCCCCCGGGAGGGATGGCCACACTGCAATCCCTTCTCCTCCATTCTCCTCTCTGGATCTTGGGCATGCACATGTGGCCGGCGTGAGTTTAAGCCACCGGGTCCAGGACTCAAGCCGTGGTCGACGACGTGGGAGTCCAGTGACATAGCCATTACGCTAACTGCTGGTCCCGAAGTCTTGACAGCATGTTATACCCCCAGCCTCAGCAGCCCTGGGTCACAGACATGCGTGCACCTAGTTTGTTCATAGAGGTGCCTGGACTCAAATAGAGACCCCCATGTCAGTCAGCCGTGGAGAGCGAGGCCACTGACTGCTGTGCCACCATCCGTCTCAGCCTCACTTCTGTTAGGTTGTTATGGTCTGTGGGCCACGGCCACTTCCAGCCTCAGCGTGCTATCACTAAAACAATGACAATCCCTTCTCATGGGTGTTCTGGGGGTTCAGTGAGGCTGACACATAGAAAGCATCTAGTAAATGTAAGCTATTTAACTTAATGCTATTCCAGGACATTCCATCTCTAACCACCCTGCCAGTGTAGGAATTCTCTGGACTTTGTCCCAGACTTTCCTGAGTCTCACTCCATTTCCTTTTTTTTTTTTTTTTTTAATAATTATTTATTAAATTTTTAAAATTCATTCATTTATTTTTAATTTGACAGAGAGAGACAAAGAGAGAAAGAGGGGAAGTGAGAAAGCAAGCCACCAGGTTCAGGACTTGAACTGTGGTCAGCCATGTGGGAGTGTCCAGCGCCTTAACCACCACACCACCTGCTGGTCCCCTACTTTTTTTTAATAATTATTTTATTTAACTTTATTCATTCATTCATTCATTTATTTGAATTTGGGCAGCTCTCCTCGACCCCTCCTCTCCACCGGCACATCGTGCGCCAGGCTGGGCACCTCTTAGTTGGACCACCCCTCTGGACTCCTGCCCTCTCCTTCAGTGCTGGAGAACCTCGCGGATCACAAGGCCCCAACAGGGCATTCTGAGCGGGCGGGGAGATGACAGGAAATTCAAGGCACCTACTTATCCAGAGGAACCCCAGGAGGATTCCTAGGGACCCTGAGGAACCACGGGAGCCTCACGTGGACTTTAAGGGGCCCTGAAGCATCATGGGAGTCGCAGGGGGTGTTCCGGGGGCGGCGGGTGATCACGGGAACTGCTGAAGGGTTCTGAGTTCTCAGCGATCCCGAGAGAGCACGAGCCCATCCAGAAACACGAGTTTCTAAAGGTAACTGGTGGTGGAGGGAGCCCCACAGCAATGCTGAGGGGAACACCGGGAGGAGCTCAGAACTACGGAGGCGAGAACTCCAGGGAGCACGAAACAAAACCGAGAGCTAAGAGGCAGCCGCGAAGGCCCATGGGAACACCCCCAGGGCTGGGTCCTAACGCGTGGCGGGAAGGTCGGGAGCTGAGCGGGGCGGAGCCGCCGAGCTGCCGCGGTGGCTGATGGGAGTCAGCGCGCAAAACGGGGCCCGGAGGCCCGCGGCGAAGCGAGGGCAGTGCCGGCGGGGCAGGCTCACCAGCGCGCATGCGTGGCTCTCCGGCACTGGTCCGTACTCCATAGTGGTGAAAATCTCGCTGGCGCGGGGCCCTGCGCGTGTCGCAGCCATTGCCTGCGGGACCGCTTCCTGCGAAGGACTGAGGGGCGGCTCGGCCCAGGGGAACCTGGAGGTCCGAAGGGCAGCACCGCCCACTCCAGCGCAAAGGGGGGGGGGGCGGGAGCGCCGAGAAGCGGGCGGGGCTACAGTTACAGCGCGCAGCCCCGCCCACTCCTCCGCCTAGGACCAGGTGGCCCCGTCCATGGGCCCGCGCTGGGAATCGTGGTTTGGAGCACGCGTACTCTTCAAAGCGGGAGGAAAGGGATCCGGAAATGTGTGTGCTCTGCTAATAGGAGAGGTCCAGATTTAGAAGGGTGGAGATATTGTGGCTTTTCATTACCGTGTTTCTATTGGAGACAGGAAGTGCAGGTTTCAGTTCGCATTACATTTACAAGGGTTCGATCTAGCTCTGGGATGAATAATTCGAAGTTTTGAAAGTATGGTGACACTATCTTCACAGTAAGCTGGACAGCGGTTATCAGAAATAGGGAAGTGTGGCTTTAATCGACACAGAAGCGCGGCAGTTATTAATCTCAGGATACTTTTGATAGGTTTAGGTGAGAGGCGTGGCTCCAAAGCTCGACTGTGATTGGTCGGGGTCGGGTTGCCGGCGTGATGGAGTGTGGCTCTAGTTCCGATGGTTACACAAAGACCCAACGTGTGGCTTCATTTGCACAGTTGGCAGTTAGGACCGAGGAAGGGTACATCCTGAGATATTGAGACCCAGTGGACTTGACGATGGAGTCTGGTCTGGAATGGATCTGAGGCCAATTTCTCAGGGTTTTGAACAGAATAGCCGGTATGGAGTCTCCTGAGGGCCGGGAGCGAGCACCAGGGTTCGGATCCTGGGGAAAGTTCCCCGCGACGAGGACACCGGAGATACCTAGGTTTCTTTCCCAGAGCCATGGCGACCTCGAAGTTGCTGACCCCGGAGCTAAGCGAGGCAGAGACGATGGATGCGGAGACTGCGCGGTTCGAGGAGCTGCTCCTGCAGGTGCGAGCTCAAATCCAGGGGATTTTTTTCCCCCGTTCAGTGATAGGACTACAGTTCCCAGAATGCACTAGAGCGGCTACAGGTCCTTCTGGAATTGAGTTGCTTGACTCCAAGTCTGTTAGTCTCTGAAAGAAACGGAAGCTGGGTCAGGGTTGGGGTGGTTCTAATGGTCCTCAAAGGAGGAAGAGCACCTATAGGGGCTGTCTAATTCCTTGCCTTATGGACAGCTCTTATACCTAAGAATTGTCCAAAAAACATTAGAGGAACAGATGAAGGGTCTGAGAGCCCTGACCCCGAGCCTGGAGGTGGTTTTCCTTCACACAGGCCTCCAAGGAGCTCCAGCAAGCCCAGACAACCAGACCAGAATCTACACAGATCCAACCTCAACCTGGTGAGAGAGACAGAAACCTGAGAAGAAAGGGACAGAGATGCAGGGAGAGAGGAGGTCAGGGGAGGGGACAGAGAGAAGGAAAGAGACACAGTCAGGTACAAAGGCCGGGAACGGGGTGATGGTGAACAGACACCAGAGATAATCCAGGAACAGTGATCCAGAGAGAGAAGGTGGACGACAGAGAGCTCGAGTGGGCAGTAGCCGAGACTCGGAGATAGGAAGAGGACCTGGGATCTCTGGCAGGGAGGGGACTGACCTCAAGGGGGAGGCAGAGACCCGAAGAGGGGGACAGAGTGAAATAGAGAAAGGGACCCACCCAGCCTGGAGAGGATGGACAGAGACTGAGACGCACGCCAAAGCAGATGGCTGGAACGAACCCACTCCCACCAGGTTTTTGCATAAAGACCAACTCGTCGGAAGGGAAGGTTTTCATCAACATCTGTCACTCTGCCTCCATCCCTCCTCCGGCTGACATGACCGAGGACAAGCTGCTTCAAATGCTAGAGGAGGACCAGGCGGGATTTCGCATCCCCATGAGCCTGGGAGAGCCTCACGCCGAGCTGGATGCAAGTCAGTGCCTCACAGGACCAGGACCCCCCTTGGGGTCCTGGAAACGGCCCCTATCTGATCTGCTTCCCCTGCCCACCCCAGGGCGGGGAGGGCTGGGCAGAGTGTGTGTGCCCCTCACCTGCTCGCCCGGCCTGGCCCTGGCCCTGACACAGGCCAGCGCTCACTGCCATCCGTGTTTTCTCCTGCGTGCTTCTGCCCGTCTCCGTCTCTCTGTCTCTGCTGGTCTGGTCTCTGTTCCTGTTTCTATGGCTGTACACTTTCATTTGAATTCATGTGTGTCTCCCGAAGCTTCCTGGGACCAAGTTTTGGGGAGTGCTTGAGGGAATAGGGACTTATCTAACCCAGATCCTGCCCTTGAAGGTACCCTGGCCTGGCTGAGGGAGATGGCGCAATTCAGGTGTGGTTCATGTGGCCTCGGAGGCGCCAGCACAGCCCCAAGGGAGTCACCCACATGGAGGCGACAGGGAAGGCTTCCTGGAAGACATATTGGATGAGATAGGTGGGAGGAACAGGAGTAGTTCCTCAGCCACAAAGAAGAGGATTCTAGGCAGCGGGGACAGAGGGACCCAGAGCCAGGAGAGAATGGTCAGGTCAGATGGGCTTCCGATCTAGAGTAACCTGGAGAGATTTAAAGGGATGAGGTTGGTGGAGGAGAAATGGGCTTCCTTACGGACATGGAGGGGGCAGACACACGGGGCCTTCAGTGCCAGAGTGAGGGACTCAGATCTTCACCCAGGGGCTTTAGGGGGGCCCAGGGACAGCTGGGAGCAGGCGAGGGGCAGGGTCAGTGCTAGCGCCATAGTAGAGATGGACCAGAAGGAGGCCAGGCCTAAGGAGGCTGGTCTGAGCCCCGAGTGGAATGTGTGTGGTGAGTTCTCACTTCCTAATGTCTCTGGGTCTGGGTTCTTGAGGCTGCGGGCCAGTGTTTTCCTTGTCTCCCTGCGGAGGCTGGAGAGGTCTCATCCCTGTCTTCCCGCAGAAGGCCAGGGCTGTACCGCCTACGACGTAGCTGTCAACAGCGACTTCTACCGGAGGATGCAGGTCGGGCCCCGGGGCTGTGGGCGAGGCCTGGGGAGGGGCCTCTCCTTTCACCCCTCCAGCTCACCGCCTCTCTTCCCCTCTCTGTCACCCCTAGAACAGCGATTTCTTGCGGGAGCTCGTGGTCACCATTGCCAGGGAGGGCCTCGAGGACAAATACAACTTGCAGCTGAACCCAGGTGAGAGGTGAGCCGGTGCCATCCTCAAGGGTGGCGCTGGAAGGGGTTAGGGTTGTGGGCAGCCTTTGGGGGAGGCCAGCCTGAGTCCGGAGACCGCAGATTGCTTTGGCGCGGTGTGTGTGTGGGGGGTGGGTTCCCAGGGTGAGGAGGCGGGGCAGGCTCTGGGTTCCAGGTACGGGGCGGGGTCTGGACAGCCCGGAGGGGGCGGGGCCGGGAGCGGCGCGGACTTGATTGGGGCATTCGCGCAAGGGGCGGGGCTGAGGTGGGCTGGCTTCCTAGAGCCCAGCTGGGAGGTGGGGTCAGCCCCCAGGTGCGGAGCTCGCGGCTGTTCCGGACCTCCTGGGGGAGCCGAAGGAACCCTAACCCACACGGTCCGTGCCCCCACGCCCCACCTGCAGAATGGCGCATGTTGAAGAACAGGACTTTCTTGGGCTCCATCTCGCAGCAGAACATCCGCTCCCGGCAGCGTCCTCGGATCCAGGAGCTGGGGAACCTGTGCACGTCCGACTCCCCGGGGGCCGAGGAAGGGTGGGCCAGCAGTGGGACCCCTGTCTCCCGGACATTCCTGTGTATCCCCACCCCGGGCGATGCCCGGGGGCTCTGGGAGCCCAGAGGGGACAAACTGGACTCCTGACTGGGAAGGCGACCTGACTCAGCAGGGCTGCTGGGGGGAGAAAGGGAACGGCCTGCCAGGCAGAGGGAACAGTGCTGGCCGAGACCTGGCAGCTGTCCTCACTGCGGGACCTCCTTCCTCCTCAGCCCTGAGAAGCCTCACCTGAACCTCTGGCTGGAAGCCCCAGACCTCCTCTTGGCCGAAATTGACCTCCCCAAACTGGTGAGTGCAGGCCGGACCGAGTGCGAGAGGGAGGTCGGGACGTTGGGGCCTGTTCTGAGGGGGGGTCATAAGGGGCTGTGGTGGACCTGTGTAAACCACCGCTTTGGCCCATCCTCTTCAGTCCGAAGGATGCCCAGGTGGCCATAAGCCCTCCACCATTAAGACGTGTAATTCCTGCCCTCCGATTTTTTTTTCTGGGAGATTAGACCCTTTAAATATTGTTTCACCTCATGTGAGGCTGCTGTGCCTGGTCCGTGTTATCACCGTCCTGTGTCCCAGGATGGAGCCCAGGGGCTGTCACTGGAGATCGGGGAGAACCGTCTGGTGATGGGGGGTCCCCAGCAGCTGTACCAGCTAGACGCCTGCATCCCCCTGCCGATCAACTCTGAGGCGAGCAAGGCGGCCTTCCACCGGAAGAGAAAGGTACCCGGGCAGGGACCATGGATGTCGGGACGGGGGCTGGACTCCTGGGTGCTGACTCCTCATTCTCGCCCTAATCTCTCCTCAGCAACTCATGGTGGCCATGCCCCTTCTCTCAGTGCCTTCCTGACCAGGGTGCCTCCCTGTGCTTCCAGACGTGGAAAAGAGGCTGGTGGCTTTTGTAAATAAAGATGTTTGCCTTTGTTCCGTCTCTGGTCAGCGATGCATGGGAGTGGGTGGCAGGGAAGAGGGACATCGGACTGTGGCCAGGGAGTCCCATGGAGGCCTCTGCCCCAGCTCTGGCCTCATCCTTTCCCCGTGGACCCTCTCCCCGATCTCCTGGCCTTGTCTCCTTTTACTGGTCCTCCCCAGGGCCCCAAAGCTGACCCTGCCCTTCCTTGTCCACAACCCTCCCATGGCTCTCCAGGACCCCCAAGCTCCTTAGTCCAGCATTTGGGTTCCAGGATTGGCGTGCTTCTTCATGCCTCTCTCTTTTAAAAAAAAAAAAAAAAAAAAAAAAAAAAAAAGATTTATTTATATATTTGTTTATTTTATAGAGAGGTTTTTGCTATAGGGCACTTGCACTCACCAGAGAGACAGAAAGCAAGAAATCACCCCCTGGGGGTACAATCCCTTCTCCATTCTCCTCTCGGGATTTTGGGCAATCACACACATGTGCCAGCATGTTTCAAACCACCAGGTCTGGGATTGAAACTGTGGTCGGCCATATGGGAGTCCGTGACATAACCACTACACCATCTGTTGGGCCTACCTTATTATTTTAATTAACTAGAGACAGACAGAGAGAGGGAAAGTGAGAAAGTAAGCCACTGGGTGCAGGACTTGAACCAAGGTCGGCCATGTGGGAGTCCAACACCTTAACCGTCACGCCACCTGCTGGCCCAATGCCACTTTCTTTTTTTAAAAAATATGTATTTATTTAATGCCATTTGTTATTATCTTTTTTTTTTTTTTTTTTTTTTTTTTTTTTTTTTTTTACATTTGAGCAGAGAGACACAGAGAAAGAAAAAGGGAAAGTGAGAAAGCAAGCCACCAGGTCCGGGACTCAGACCGTGGTCAGCCATGTGGGGATGTCCAGCACCTTACTTAACCACCACACCACCTGCTAGCTCCCCTGCCACTCTCTTTTTAAAAATGTTTTCATTTTTTTTTCTTCCATCATCAAGAGAGACAGCACCCCCAGTGGGGTCTGGACAGGACGATCCAGCCCAGCCTCAGCCAGCCAGATCGCGGGCATACTCTGGGAGGTCCCTGACACAGACCCGGGACCTTCCCACATGGGTCAGCCTCATGGGGCTGAGCCACTCCTGCCCCCAGGACACTCCGTCTTGCCTTCAGTTCTGGCGCAGTGGGCGGTTGCCCTGCCGTGTGGGTGTGAATGATCCTGTATCTGGCCTCTCCCATGCTCACCCTGACGAGCTTCCCGGTCCTGGTATCCTGTCTCACATCACTGTCACTCCAATCTCTGGGCGTCCAGGCCCTCCCCACCCCGATTTTTACAAGCGCCATTCCCTCTTCTGGGGATCCTCTTCCCTGCTCTACCCCCGGCCCACTGCTGTCCCTTCAATTGAACTTTTCCTGGAAAACTCATCAAACTTCATACTTCTCTGACTGTCACTGAGTAAGAGCCTCTCCTGGTGGCCGCGGTGCACCATGTTACTCCCACTGCTCCTGTCTCCTCTGGTGAAACAGTGCCTGGAACACAGCGGAACCCGGGGTCACTGAGTTCGTGGGTGGCTGCTGCACCCTCCCCTTATAACAAGGCCTAGGAGAAGTACATGGAGGGACTTCAGTGGTGATGCTGAAAGAAGGTGAGCCCAGCGCAGTGGTGCAGGTGGTGGGTGCTGCCGTGGGATCTGGAAGCATCTGGAAGGGTCTGAGGTTCAGATCCCTGGTCGACCTGAGTGTTCTGGGTGTGCTCGTGGACGCGACCACGATGCTGGCTGGGAGGCAGGGTGGGAAGGGGGGTCTTGGCATGGCAAGACCTTGTTGGATATCCCCAACTCAATAAATGAGCTTTGAAAAAATTTGTATATGGGTAGAAACAGTGAGAATGTCTCTGTCCATGCATATGCATTGCCAATCAGGTGACAAGGCTTTCTCCAGCCTTAAGAAAATTCTAGTTGCGGACCAGCAGTTGGCGTAATGGCTATGTCGCAGGAATCACATGTAGTCAACCGCCGCGGTTCGAGTCCTGGACTCAGTGGCTTAAACTCACACTGGGCACTGTGTGCATTGCGTGCCCAAGATCCCGAGAGGAAAATGGAGAAGGGATTGTGGCGTGGCCATCCCCCCTGGGGAGTGATTTCTCACTCTCTGTCTATCTCTCTGCTTTTCTCTCTTTCTGGTGAGCGCATGTGCCCTGTAGCAAAAATCTCTCCAAAAAAAAAAGAAGAAAGAAGAAAGAAAATTCTAGTTGCTCCAGTCTTTTACCCAGACTTCATCGAATTTCTTCCCTTTGACATTTAGAGCACTGGGCAGAAATTAGGTCCTGAGGACACTGCTACAGACTTTTGCAATAAACAAACTTTTCAAATAATTTAAAAAGAAACAGTAGGGGAGGGCCAGCACACTGCCTAGTGGTTACAGTAATGGTTACATTGCTGGACTTCCACATGGCCAACCTCAGTTCGAGCCCCGGACCTGGAAGCTTTAATATCATGCCAGGAGCGCGTGCGGGCCCAAAATCCTGAGAAGAGAATGAAAAAGGGATTGCCACGTGACCATCCCCCCCACCCAGGTGACTTCTCACTTCCCCTTCCACTGTCTGACTCTCTCAGCTGCGAGCGCAAGCGCCCTATGGCAAAAAAAAAAAAAGAAAAGAAAAAACAAACAAACAAACAAAAACAACTCTAAAAAGGAATGAGTAGGCCCTTGTGGCTGGAGCGGAGTGAGTCGGAAGGGAGACGGGCAGTGGGAGACAGGCTGGGATTGCAAAGAGGGCAGGAAGGTAGGGCAGGACGACTGTTAGCGGCGGCAAGGGTGAGTCAAAGTGGGCGCCGTGTCCACCAGAGGGCGCTCGGCAGCCTGGCCGATTGTCTCCAGAACTACCACTCCCAGCGGCCTCGAGGACGCAGCTCTCAAGGCAACGGTGAGGTCCAGCGCACCCTGGGACTTGTAGTTCGGCTGGGACGCTCAGTAGGAGGCCGGGGAACTCACAGGTCCAGAAAGTGTGCGGCTGGGTCCTTTACTCCTTCCTTGGTCTCCATAGTGATGGTTCCGGCGAAGGCCCGGGATTTGGCAGCGGCGGCCCTCTTCCCACTTCCTCCTCTCCACCATCTGCTCCACCCTCGCACCTGGCCCGGAGCCGCGGCCGCCGCCTCCGCACCCAGACTCGGGACTCCGCAGCCACAGGGTGGCGCGTGTGAGCGGCTCGGCGCGCTGGTCCTTTACCCGGGTTGCAGCCTCCATCGCCCTCCTCCCTTACTCCCGGGAGTCCCGGCCCGCAGCCTCCTCTCTCCGGGCCCCCGGGACTTTTCAAACATGGGCAAAACTGTGAGACCCACTGACCCAGCCAGGCAAGGCTACAGGCTCGAGGCTGCGGCGGTCCGTGGCTTCCCCGCCACCCGGTCCTTGGCGCCCGCCCGCCGCGCCGTCTGCTCCTCCCACCCCCCGGCGGGCCGCCTCATGAAAATTTAATCCCAAATGCATTTGCGGCCCGACGCGGGGAGGCCGCGGGGAAAGGAGCACCCTCCTGGGGCTGATCTAGAGGTGGGCTCAGCGCCAGGAACAAAGCTGGTCTGGAGGAAGAGGCGGCGGGACGGCCTGCGGGCGGGGACAGAGGAGAGTCGGGTTCTGCCCCGGAGGGGCGGGGCTGGAGCTCGAGGGTGGAGACCGACCTCTCCTGGGCGGGTCTGGAGGGCAGGGACGGTCCCACGTGGGCGGGGCCGACTCCAGGGGAAGGGGACGCAACTAAAGGGGCGGGGAGAAATTCTAGGGGGCGGGGACATAACTCGGGGGGCGGTGAGAGATCCTCGCAGGAGGGGATGTAAGTCAGAAGGCGAGAACAGACCCTAAGGGAAGGGGACAGGCTCAGGGGGCGGGGCCATATTCCAGGGAGATAGGACACAACTCAGGAGGTGGGGACAGGCCAAGGGGGAGGGGACAGATTCAGAAGGGGCGGGGAAAGAGCCCGGGGGGCAGGGACAGAGGGCGGACGGCGGGTATAAAAGAGGTGGAGCTGGCCCTCAGAGCTCGGGGACCCAACGCAAAGAACGGAGTCGGTCTTGGGGCGCTGGGACAACCTCCGGGAGCCGACAACCCCAGGAGAGTGGGGAAAAGGCAGAGTAGGGTGGGACCAACGGGGTAGTAACTGGCAACTGGGGAGGAGGGACATGTGCGTAGCAGATGGACCCACAGGGAAGGGCATCGGGGTGGCAGAGACGAAACCGGGAGGGGAAATGGAATTGGAAGGGTGTGAAGTTCAAAAGGGAAAACAATGGGGAAGAAACTGGGTGGGAGTGGAACCAGTGGGGACAATGAGTGGGTCGGAGGGGGGCGGGATGGAAGGGAACGTTCTGAGTGAGAAGGGAAGGACCTCTCCGAGTGAGACGGGAGCTGGAGAATAGGCGGGATGGGGCTGGGACTGCGGGAAGCGGTGAAACTGGAGGGCGCCGAGCAGCAGGCACAGGACGGGGAGGGTGAAACGCAGACGGGAACTCGCAGTGTGGGACCTCAAGGGACTACAGGAGACGGGCCCGAAGCTGGGCTGACAAATCTCAGCGAACCGGGAAAGGAAAGTCTGGGTAGAAGGAGCCAGGAAGGCTGGGACTGCAGGATAACTCGGGAGAGGGATGGAACTGGGGGGCGATACCACCGAGTTCAAAACCCGAGGCGTGCTCTCCGGACGGAGGAGCGGGCTGCAAAAGGGGCGGGTCTAGCATGCGGGGGCGGGGCCTGCGCGCTGGGCGGGGCTTCCCGCGCCCCGCCCCCGGCTCTGAGTCCTGCGACAGCCCCCAGGCAGCCCGCACTCGCAGCCTCCTTCCCCCCGAGCGGAGCTGCGGGGCCGGCCGGGCCGGGGCGGACCCCGGGAACCCGGACGCGGCCGCCCGGGCCCGCGGGCGGGGGGGATCAACGGGGGGACCGGCGGTAGGGACAGCCACCATGGAGTTCCGCCAGGAGGAGTTTCGGAAGCTGGCGGGTCGCGCCCTCGGGAGACTGCACCGGTGAGCGTGGTGGGGGTTCTGGGAGGGGAAGAGTGAGGGTCCGAGGAAGCCGCTCCTTCCCGCCTGGGCGCAGGAGGAGGGTGGTACCCAACATGGGGGTGCACCATCTATCTCGTTTTCTCCCTCCGTCTCTGACAGCGCCTCCTCTCTGGTCTAGTCCATTAGCTCTCTCATCTTTCTGCACCCCGCCCCACCAAGGTTCTGTGCTTTTCTCCGAGACTGGAGGTCCTCTCTAGGTCCCTGACCGGCTCTCCCAGCCCTCTCTGGCTCTCCGTACCCCTCTCTCTGGGTCTCTTATCCCTTATCTCTGGGTCTCTGCACCCCCTGCTGTGTAGCCATTTGCTCTCCCTTGATCTCTCTCATCCCCTGATGCTTAGTCGTCTCTGTCGCTCTCTCTCTGGGTCTCTCCTCTCCCCTGGATCTCTGGTCCCCCTTCTTTGGGTCTCTGTCTCCCTTTTTCTCTAGACCTCTCTCTGCTGAGAAACCCTGGGTTTCTCCATGTCTCTGTGTCATTCTCAGTTTCTATCTCTCAGAGAGATTAATCTGAAGCTAAAGCGGATTGGGGCCCATCGGTCCTTGTCCTTGAGGGGGGTTAAGCTGGGAGGAAGAGTGTCCTGAGTCCCTAGGGGAGAAAGGGGTTGCAGGCCGAAAAAGTGAGGCTCCTAGAGAGGTACGGACTTCACAGAGGCTGGAGGCTGGAGCTGGGAGGGACTTCCTCCTAGCCAAGGCCATGACCCCAGTGACCTGGGCGTCCCCAGGTATCTGAGCACCCCCCCCCCCCAGTCTCTCACCCCCAACCCCAGTTCTGGCTCCAAGTCAGAGAAATTACTCAGCTGCGGAGAAGCCTAAAAATATCTGGCCACAGTGCAGAGAGAAGACGGCCTCGTCGGACATGGCCCTGCACCCACACTCTCGGACCCTGTCCCCTCAGCCCATAGCACGGACCCCCTCTCCAGCTGACCCTCAGTCAGTCTCACTAGGCCGCTCGAGTCCTTGTGTAAGTCTAACGTGAGTCCTGCCTGCTGCAGATCACCTCCCAGGTCCACAGTTACCCCACCCTCTGGTAACACGAGAGACAAGAGACGAGAGAGGAAAAGGCAAAGGCAGCGCGGAAGGGAGGGGGCAGGAGGATGGTGCAGTACGGACTGGGGGGAGCAGAGAGAAGCTCAGCCTTTCTTTTTCCAATTTCCCAGCCCCTCCCCACTCTTTTTCTCGCCTCCTTTCACGAGTTTCTCAAAATACATCAGCGTGAAGTCAGGAGAGCGAGGAGCGGAGCGAGTGAGAGAGACGTGCCGATGGAGGGGGCTGCGGTGGTGGCGGAGGGAGGGCTGTGCTCCTCAGGCCCCCTCCCTCAGTCTCTGCTCCCAGCTCCTCATCTCTGGCTTCTCTCAGCCCACCTCTGCCGCACCCTCACCTCTCCGAGCTGCCTCCTGGCCCCCTGAGCCCCCAGAGCCAGGGCCCGTCCAGGACAGGCGCAGGGAGTGTGTGGAGAGGAGCACTGGGGGGTGCTCCCAAGGGGGTCATGGTGAACCTGGAGACAGGGGTGCCCGTAATGGACACGGCACGACGTCCCGCTCAATCTGTCGAGAATGACAGAGCTGGGGAACCGAGGCTCAGTTCAGGACTGGCACGGGTCGTGATCACTTGACTCCAAGTCAGTCTCCCTTTGAAGCCCGCGATGTAGGGTGCACATTTTCCCTGAGCTAAGGGCTGCTGGAGTGGTGGAGAACCCCAGCCCTGGCCCGGGAACAGATGCTAACCCGGATGAGGACGTGGGAACAGCCGCGTGGAGCTGAGCCAAAGCGCCTCCATCCTGAGAGCCGGGCCCTGGGCAGCGTGAGGCTGGGGGCCAGGAGGCCGTTGGGGTCAGGCTCCGCTGACCTCCGTGTGTCACCGGGGGTATGCTACTGCTTCTGCGCCTCAGTTCCTCCACTGTACAGTGGAAAGGTGAGGGAGAGCCACAGGGCCACCAGGGGACAGGCCTGGGGCAGTGGACAGAGGGCCACAGAGGCTGAGGCAGCGCCACAGAGAGGGAGAGATGAAGGCACCCTCTTCGTTTTGGCCACCTGCTCCGAAGCTTTGCTTTGCCTCCAAACCAAGTCCCCAGGCCGGAGTCCGGGCCGTCGGGCAGGGGAGGAGGACGGCCACCGAGGCCGGCTGTTCTCGTCTTCCGTGACGCACGCGCCTCCGCTCTGGGTCCAGGTCCTCTTGTCCTAAGTGATTACGTCACCTTGACGTCCCTCGTGAGTCTCGTTCACTGCTGCTCTTGTCCCCACTTTACAGACATAGATACCGAGACCCCTGTTTAGAAAGCCTGGGTCATAGATTTGACACCTCATAATATTAACAAGGAGAATCAAACTGCAGGGGCTGTGGTCGCTTCTTGAGTTTCAGGGTCAACTATCACCTGATAGCCCCATCCGCCTGGTCAAAGTCTAATCTCGTTGGCTGCCAATGGTGGCGGGGGGGGGGGGGCAGGGGGAGTCCCCACCATCCTAAACTTCAATCCCCCACCTCGCCACCCCGCTCTCTGTCCCGTCTCTCAGGGTCGCATTCTTCCTCCCTGGGGTTCTGTCCACCCTTTCTCCCCCACCAGGGTTCCTGACCACCCCTCCCCACCTGCTGGAGTCCTAGAGTGGGGAGGGGCGGCTGTTCTCTCATCTCTTCCACCCTCCTCCCCCCGGACCGTCTGGCTGTTCTCTCCTCCCCCGTCCCAGTCTCCCTCGCCTCCATCTGTTCTAGCCCCTTCCTGGGATCCAGCCCGATCCCCTGGCTGCCTACCCGCCTCGCCTCGGAGAGGGGCTGCACCTCACAAACCACGCCCCCAGCCTGCCTCTCGTCTCCTGTCTCCAGCCTTCTCCTGGGTCTCTGTCCTCCCTGCATCCATACCCTCCCTCCCGGGTTTCTGTCCTCATTGCTCTGCATCTCTGTCCCCCCCCCCCCCCGTCCCTCCCTCTCTCCAGATCTCTGTCCTTTCTCTGGATGTCTCTCCCTCCGGTTTCTGCCCCGCTCTCTGGGCCTCTGCACGACTCTCCCACGTCCGCCGCCCGTTTGGGGGGTCTTTCCCTACCTGTCTCGATGCAGCTCGCTCTCCCTGCAGCCTCTCTCCCAAGTACCCTATCCATCATTTCAGACTCAATCCTGGATCCAGAACGGGCGGGGGCGAGAGCCACGCTGGGGAATGAGCCAATCCCCCTACCAGGGCCATCTGTCCCCTGCCAGGACACCACCCGCCACTCCCCCTCCCTACCCCTAGGCTGGCAGCCTGAACCCGAGTTTCCCTAGGGACGCCCGGTCTGGACTGCTGGATTCTAGTGCCCAGGAGCCTCCCCACCCCGCGTCCCTGGGAATGGGTTCCGTTGGCTGCCACCGAGTCAGCTGGACGCCCGCCCCACACCTGGGCCTGGAAGCAGGGAAGGGCGTGCACCGCAGGGAGGAGGGTCGGCTGCTGCAGCCGGGCTGAGAAGCATCTGTTCTTTTGACGCCTTTGCTGAAGCATCTTCTTAGCACCTTTGCTTCCTCAAATAGACTCCTATCTGGGAGAGGGGGCTGGAGAGCTCGGCCTAGGCATGGGGGCTGGGGCACAAGCTCCTGATCCCGAAGGGAAGTCTGGGGTTTCAAACCCCT
This sequence comes from Tupaia tana, assembly GCA_026018925.1. Classification (NCBI taxonomy): domain Eukaryota; kingdom Metazoa; phylum Chordata; class Mammalia; order Scandentia; family Tupaiidae; genus Tupaia; species Tupaia tana. The sequence goes on from JAKSZU010000018.1 coordinate 57,635,089, forward strand.
GAGTCGGCAGAGCTGGGGGAGAAGGGGGACTCAGGACCCTGACACCTGAGTCTGGGAGGGGGGCTGGGTTTCTGTCCTGAGGGAGACCAGAGGAGGGCCGGACTCCTTGATTCCGAGTCTGGCGAGAAGGGAGCCAGAGCTCTGGACTTCCTGGGGAGGGGGAGAGTGCAGGCTTAGAATTCCAGGTCTGGAAAAGCGGTTTCGCCCTGGAGGAGGGGCTGGGGCTGGACTTCGAGCCTTTGCCTCTTGCCGGCCTGCAGCCTCCTGGAGAAGCGGCAGGAGGGAGCGGAGACGCTGGAGCTGAGCGCCGACGGGCGCCCGGTGACGGCGCAGACCCGGGACCCGCCGGTTGTGGACTGCACCTGCTTCGGCCTGCCTCGCCGCTACATCATCGCCATCATGAGCGGTCTGGGTTTCTGCATCAGCTTTGGCATCCGCTGCAACCTGGGCGTGGCCATCGTCTCCATGGTCAACAACAGCACGACCCACCGCGGAGGCCACGTGGTGGTGCAGGTAGCTCAGGGCCAAGCCCGGGCCGGAGACGCCCTCAGCTAGCCCTGTCCACGCTCCCGGTGACGCCAATCACTCCTGAGCCGCCCAGGCCACGCCCCCTCGAGATCGCTGGGTGCCGGAGTAGCCCCGCCCTCTGTGCTGCCCCTTAGCTCCGACCTCGCCTCCCGACTCTCCAGCTTCCTAAGCTCCGCCCTGACCTAAATGAAGCCCGCCCCTGGTCGCAAAATGTGGAGTCCGCCTCCGCTATTGGGTCCTCGTGTGTCGCCCCTGCTCTGTTTTAGACTTGCTTGCAATTTGGCTCAAACTCCACGCTCTGGTCCTCGGGTCATATCTACTTAGTCCCAGTCCCATCTCAGGAATTTTGACCCTGGCTTTTCTGAAGCTATGTCGCTCCCTAAGTCTCACCCGGTCTGCTCCGTTATCTAAGGCTCAGCCTCATCGCAGACTTTCCCCTATTTTAGTTTTGGTATAGGCCGTGTCCCCTGCATCAGAAAGAAATAATCCTGCTTTGGGGTGTAGCCTGCTGATGCCCCGCCCCTTGCTCCTTTCCAATCAGACTCACCTCTGGCAGTTTCTTGTCCCTGCCTATCCCCATCCCTGGGCAAACAATTACTAAGTTGGTTGGAAGTGAAAAAAGAACAATTCCCATACCTGGGTCCCTAGGCGTTGAGGAGGGCGCACCGCGCCGAAGCAGGCCGCAGAGGCTTACAGGCCGCCATGGGCCCGCTGCTAAGTCAGTTTGGCCCTAGCGATGTGGAAGAGCAGAGTTCCTCGGCCTTGGTAGAGGGATGGCGAGAGCTCTGAGTGGCCGCTGTTTTGGCGGCAGAAGGGGATCCTCGCTGCTGAAGGCCGAGGGCTGAGTTTGTGGGAGCTGATTGGTGGAGGGGCAGAGCCTGGGCAGGGCTGCTGGTTTGATGCGCCTTTTGGCCCGCAGAAAGCCCAGTTCAACTGGGATCCAGAGACTGTCGGCCTCATACACGGCTCCTTTTTCTGGGGCTACATAGTCACCCAGATTCCTGGAGGATTCATCTGCCAAAAATTCGCAGCCAACAGGTACAGTAATGGGGTCTCAAGGTGGGCGCATCTAAGTGTGGTCTTGAATTTGGGGGCTGACTCCGGGAAAAGAAGAGGAGCCTGGATTTGAGGCAGGTGTTAGAGAAAGGAGGGGTTTATGGTTGTGGAAGGCAGGCGTCACGGAGAAGGCGGGTTCTGAACACTGGGCCTGGGCTGCTGTGGGCCGGAAGGGCAGAGTCCCAGGCGCGGCTGGATGGCTAGTCCCTTTCTCTGCCCCTGCCCATCAGGGTTTTCGGCTTTGCCATTGTGGCTACATCCACTTTGAACATGCTGATCCCCTCGGCCGCCCGTGTCCACTATGGCTGCGTCATCTTCGTGAGGATCCTGCAGGGGTTGGTAGAGGTAAAGCCCCGCCCCACGTGACCACGCCCCCACCCTGACTCCGCCTCCTCAGTGACCTTGGCTTTCTGGCTTCTAGGGAGTCACATACCCCGCCTGCCACGGGATCTGGAGCAAATGGGCCCCACCCTTAGAACGGAGTCGTCTGGCGACGACAGCTTTCTGCGGTGAGAGCGAGGGCCGGGGATCCAGACCCTGCGTCTGACGGGTCCCAGAAAGGCGAGGGCTGCTGGCTGGCACTCCGGGCTCTAAGGGAAGATGGGCCTGTTCTCTCTCCCGCCCCCGCCCGCTTAGGTTCCTACGCTGGGGCGGTGGTCGCGATGCCCCTCGCCGGGGTCCTGGTGCAGTACTCGGGATGGAGCTCCGTTTTCTACGTCTACGGTGAGGGACTCAGGCTCCTGCTTCCGGAGGCGCAGGGGCGGGGCGGGGCGGGGCCCGGTGGTCACCCTGCTCCCACCCCTCCTGACTCTCCCCAGGCAGCTTCGGGATCTTCTGGTACCTGTTCTGGCTGCTGGTTTCCTACGAGTCCCCCGCGCTGCACCCCAGCATCTCAGAGGAGGAGCGCAAATACATCGAGGACGCCATTGGCGAGAGCGCCAAACTCATGAACCCCGTCACGGTCCGCGCCCAAGCCTGTGGGGTGGGGGGTGCGGGGTGGGGCTCGAACCCGCACAGCGCGTAGGTCGCGGCGGGTTCTTGTAGACGCTCAGAGGAGACAGGACTGGAGCACAAAGTGTGTGTGTGGGGGGCTAGAACCTAAGAGGCAGGTTACAGCCCGAGGTGGACCCGACCAGCCGGCTCAGGGTCGGGGTCCGGCCGCACAGTGGGCGGCCCTGGAACTGGATGGGGCGGGCTAACGCCGTCGGAGCCTGGGCTGGAAGGTGCGGGTTTTGCTTACACCTTGGGGTGGGCGAGGCTACATTCAGGGGGAGCAGCTGAACAGCCTGGGCCCACATTTACGGGCCCCTGAGGGTTACCCTGGTGCATGGACACCTGCGAACCCTGGAGGCCACTGTGGAGCGGGGACCCCTTCATCCCCGAAGTGTCACCGTGAGGCTAGGATATCTGGGTCCTGGAGCGGACATGGCGTGGCCGGGGCCCAGAGGTGTAAGGTTGGGATCCCTGGGTCTCTGGGACTGTAGTGGGGCCTCAGGGAACACGAAGCCCCCTCCAGCCCTGGTCTCGGTCTGAGCGGCCGCCCTCGCTCCCCGCAGAAGTTTAACACGCCCTGGCGGCGCTTCTTCACCTCCATGCCGGTCTACGCCATCATCGTGGCCAACTTCTGCCGCAGCTGGACGTTCTACCTGCTCCTCATCTCCCAGCCGGCCTATTTCGAAGAGGTGTTCGGCTTCGAGATCAGCAAGGTAGGTCGGGGAGGAGGGGGTGGGGCGCCGCGGGGCGGAGGGGGCGGGGCCTGGCCCGCGGCCCTCCCCGCCCACCCCGTACACGTGCTCCGGTAGGTGGGCCTGGTGTCGGCGTTGCCCCATCTGGTCATGACCATCATCGTGCCCATCGGCGGCCAGATCGCCGACTTCCTGCGGAGCCGCCGCATCATGTCCACCACCAACGTGCGCAAGCTGATGAACTGCGGGGGTGAGTGGGGCTGGGCGGGCGGCGGGGGGCAGCCTGGGCGGGCCGAGCTTGCTAGGCTGCCCCAAGGGGTGGGGCGAGGGCGTGGTCACAAGGCGTGGCCTCCGGGACCGCTGGGCGAGCGCCGCCTGCTTGGATCAGATTCTCCAGCGACAGTCTGGGTGGGCGGGGGACCTCCGCGTGGAAGGGCGGGGCGGGGGTGGGAGTTTGGGACTGCACGGGTGGGACACGAGAGATGAAGGTGGACCAGGGAGGGCAGGGCCTGCACGAGGCTGGGCAGGGCGGGATGGGGCCTGGGTGACCAAGAGGGGCTACTGAGGGATTCAGAGAGGCTCTGGAAGGCAGGCTGCCTGAGTGGGCCCTGGGGGGGACGGGGGAGGCGTGGGGTCGGGCTGGAATCCGGTCTCGGGGGCGTGGCCTAGTCAAGGCATGGAGCTAGGAGGGCCAGTGGTCAGCGTGGACAAGGGCCGGGCCTCCCGGTGGTGGGGGCCTGGCACACAGGTGGCGGGACTGGGGCAGATGGAGGCGGGTTGGAGCCGGAGCAGGTCTGTGAGGGTCGTGTGCGGGGCCTGCGCCCGCCCGCCTGGCGCTCAGGAGAGATTCTCGGTAGGCTTCGGCATGGAAGCTACCCTGCTGCTGGTGGTCGGCTACTCGCACTCCAAGGGTGTGGCCATCTCCTTCCTGGTCCTCGCAGTGGGCTTCAGCGGCTTCGCTATCTCTGGTGAGAACCGTGGGTCTGCAGCTAGGGGCACTCTGCCCAGCCCTGTAGGAACTTTCTGGATGGGAACTGGGCCTGTCCAGCCTCGAGGAAGATGGATTAGAAAGGGCAGAGTTGGGACCAGGAGTTAGTGATGGTTATGTCGCTGAACTACTATGTAGCCGACCGCGGTTCAAGTCCCACACCCGGTGGCTTAAACTGACGCCAGGCGCGTATGCGTGTGTGCCCAAGATCCCGAGAGGAGAATGGAGGAGAAGGGATTGCGGCGTGGCCATTCCATCTGGGGGGTGATTTCTCGCTTTCTGTCTCTCTGTCTCTCTCTGTCTTTCTGGCAAGTGCAAGCACCCTAAAGCAAAAACCTCTCAAAGAAAAAAGAAAGAAAGAAAGAAAGAAAGGGCAGGGGGGTTGGGGGTTAGCAGGTGGCACAGTGATTAAGGTGCTGGACTGGCACATGATCAACTGCGGTTTGAGTCCCGGTCCCGTGGCTTGAAACTCATGCCAGGTGCATGTCCAAAATCCAGAGAGGAGAATGTAAGAAAAAGGATTGCAGCATGGCCATCCCCCCGGGGACGATTTCTTGCTTTCTGCCTCTCTGGCAAGCCCAGGCGCCCTATAGCAAAAAATCTCTCAAAAAAAGGGGGGGTGATACTGGGTTGTCAGAACTCCCTAGGGGGAGACCCCCTAACCCGATCCCCGAAGCCTCCTGATTTGCCTCCCCATCAGGATTCAACGTGAACCACCTGGACATCGCCCCACGCTATGCCAGCATCCTCATGGGCATCTCCAACGGCGTGGGCACGTTGTCGGGCATGGTGTGCCCGATCATTGTGGGCGCCATGACCAAGCACAAGGTGCGTGCGGCCCGACCCGCTGGCCCTCGAGCGCATGCGTGGGACCACCCTGACTGGCGCCTGGGGCTCCAGCCCTCGCTCTTGGTGGTCTCTCGCCGCCTCTCCCTGGATGTCCGCCTTGCTTGCTCTGCCACCTCGGTTCTCTCTCCACCCTGTTTCTCTCTCCTTTCTGACCTCTTCCTCTGCACCCCCCACAGACTCGGGAGGAGTGGCAGTACGTGTTCCTCATTGCCTCTCTGGTGCACTACGGAGGTGTCATCTTCTATGGGGTCTTCGCTTCTGGAGAGAAGCAGCCGTGGGCGGAGCCCGAGGAGATGAGCGAGGAGAAGTGTGGCTTTGTGGGCCACGACCAGCTGGCTGGCAGCGATGAGAGCGAAATGGAGGATGAGGCTGAGCCCCCCGGGGCACCCCCTGCCCCCCCTCCTTCCTATGGGGCCACTCACAGCACAGTTCAGCCCCCAAGGCCCCCACCCCCTGTCCGGGACTACTGACCACGTGCCTCCCATTGAATGGCAGTTTCCAGGACTTCCACTGCATACACCTCTGGCCTGGGTGATGGTGTCAAGGAACCCCACTCTTTGTCCTGACTCAGGCCTAAGAAGCACTCTCCCTTGTTCCTAGTGCTGTCAGATTCTCTTCCCTTCCCATCTGCCTCTCAGGGGTAGTGAAGCTGCACACTGGTAGTTTCAAGGATGCCCAATTTCCCCTAAAGGTTCCCTTCTCCCCCTTGTTCTGCCTCAGTGGTTTTGAATCTCTCCTTTCAGGGCTTTATTTGAATGAACAGTTTAACCTCTTACTCTCGAGGAGGCACATCCCCCCCCTTTCCTTTCATTCCAGGGGTGCACAGGCTAATCCCTGAGATCACTCAGTCTCCCTCTCCTTTCAGAAAATTTCAAGGTCTTCCTCTAGAAGTTTCAAATCTCTTCCAACTATAGTCTGCAGTTTCAAGGTTGGTTTAACCAAATCACCTGTCCCCCGCCATTCCAGGGATTGATTCTCACCAGCGTTTCTGAGGGAAAATGGCGGTTTCAAGTCCCTCCTTCACACGGACCCCCTTCCCTGCAGCAGTTTCTGCCCAAACACCAAATTCTCCAGGACCTTCTCCCTAGCTTAGCACAGCATCTGGGGAACAACCAAAATGGCGGCGTTAACAATATGCCTCTCTCCACCCCCTTGCACTTTTTCTGACAGTTTTCAGGTTTAAGTGGTGGCTGCTCAAGTCCATTAACTTAACGGAGTGAAGCCACCACCACTGAACTTCCTGTTGGTGGTTTCAAGATGCCCCTCGCCCCTCCATTCCTTGCACTTTATTCTCCTGGGTGGTTTCAGACCACCCACAGTTTCTCAGTGGCCATTTGTTGTGTCCCTCAGGGGCTAAATGACTCAAAATCTGGGATCCTTCCCCTCTCAGACACCCCTCTTTCGTCTTAGAATTTGGGGCAAATATATAAGAGAAGTCACAGAATCCCAGGAACGGGAATAGGGCCAGGGGAGAGGGGTGTCGCCCCGGGGCAGGGTTGTGTCTCTGTCTTCTGTCTCTGTGACTGTAAATCCTGCCTGGCCCCACTCCCAATAAAATGCTGTGGTGTACAGACTCAGTGGTCGCTGACTGCGGTCACAGGAGCCCTGGCCCCCGCCCAGTCCCCTACTCTCAGACCCAAAGTACCAGCCCCAGCCCCCTTCTCCCTCAGTCCCAGAGTCTCGGCCCCGGCCCCCTTCAGCCCCTGGAGTCAGAGCAGAGGCGGTGCCCAGTCACGGGAACACGTGATTTATTAGGCTTCGGGCCGTGTTCTCCGACCGCAGGGAAAGCATCTGTTTCTGGAACCTCCATTCGCGAGGATCACTAGCTAGCACAGCAGGGCAGGACCCGAGTCCTCCCTTCCTCTGGGGACGAGCAGTCCGGCGGGACCGGCGGGCTCACACGAAGTTGTTGGGGAGCGTGGCGGGGGACAGAGCCTCCAGGCGCTGGGGGCGGCCCCCGCGAGGCGGCGGGGGCAGCTTGGGTGGCAGCGGGGGTGTAGGCGGCGGCTGCTTGGTGGCGATGTGCGAAGGGACCCAGGCATCCGGAGCATAAAAGTAGAGGTCGTAGGGGTCCTTCGGGGCGTCCAGATGCATGACTGTGGGAGCAAAGGGGCGCGGTCATGCACAGGCCGCCAGGGGCCGGGCCCTCTGCCGCGCGGTCGGCCGAGGAGGAAGCGGGAGACGGTCCCCGCCACACTTCGGAACCCGGTTTTCGGAGAAAGGGGAGGGCCCGCAATACACGAGGGGGCGTGGCGCCCGCGAGCGGGGCGGGGCCTGCAGCGAGGGGCGTGGCGCCCGCGAGCGGGGCGGGGCCTGCGGGCTCCGGGCCGCGCTCCCGGGGGAAGGCGGCCGTGGTCCCGCCTGACAGTTCCCTCTTGGCTGGGGCAGAACCCGCCCGGTGGGCTCGTGAGCTTTAGCGCGTCGGGGGCAGGACGCGGCTGTTATCGCCCTCGGAGGCGGATCTGCACTCTGGCAGGGCGCCCTAAAGTTCGTGGTGAGACCCAGTTAAGGGGACTTGCAGGCGCTCCAGACGCGGGCGCTCACCTGGTTCTTCTCCGTCAACCGGGAGCCGGTGGTGTGCGAAGGGCCGGTGTCGAGCCGCCCGGCGGTAGAGACACCACAGCAGCAGGAAGATGCCGATGAGCAGCCCTGTCCCCGCGAAGAACAGGCACAGAGCCCCGCCCGCCGCGCCGCGCGGGCGCCCCACCAGGGTCACGCCTGAAAGGGGGGACGCGGAGAATAAGCCCCCAGCCGCTCCACTCTGACCCAGGAGTCCAGCCCGCCCTCCTCCTCCGGAACCCGGAGTCCGGTCCTGCCCCTCCTCCGGAACCCGGAGTCCGGTCCTGCCCCTCCTCCTCCAGAACCCGGAGTCTGGTCCCGACCCTCCTCCTCCAGAACCCGGAGTCCGGTCCCGCCCCTCCTCCTCCAGAACCCGGAGTCCAGTCCCGCCCCTCCTCCTCCAGAACCGAGTCCTACCCCGAGCCCCTCCTCCAGAACCCGGAGTCCAGCCCCATCCCTCCTCCTCCAGAACCCGGAGTCCAGTCCTGCCCCTCCTCCTCCAGAACCCGGAGTCCAGTCTCACCCCTCCTACTCCGGAACCCAGAATCCAACCTCGAGTCCAGTCCCTCCTCCCTCAGACGCAGAGGTTCAAACCTCAAACCCTCCTCGCTGAGACCAGGTTCCTGGACTCCAAGCCCCTCCTGTCCCAGGCCCGGGAGACCCGCCCCTCACCGGTCTCCTTCACTCGTTCCACCACGATGATAGTGTTGACTCTCTCACCGCGGCTGCGCCTCTGGGGGGCCCGTGGAGTGGCAGGGATCAGTTGAGTGGTGGGCCCTGGAGGAGCAGGGGGGCCCGCAATCCGGGCTGATGGGGGAAGGGCGTCTGGGCCTTTAGGATCAGAGTTTTGGGGGGTCTTCGGCTCAGTGGTCCCTGGAGAATCTGAGGTGGGCCATGTGGGGGAGCCAGGCTGGGTGGCTGCGAGGATTTCTGGTTCAGGATTCAGGGGCTGATCATGTGGGGCAGTGGCTTCATCCTTGAAGGGTGCAGGGGTATCTGGGTAAAGGCTCGTGATGTCAGGGTCAGAGGTCATGGGGATCTCCGTTGCATCTTGGCCGTGGATGGTGTGGAATTCTGTCTGGGGGAATTTCAGTGGGGCTGGGGCTGGGGCTGTGAGTCACACGGGACCCTAGGTGGGGGGGTTTCAGTGGGGTCAGGATGGAGGGTTTGGGATAATTCAGAGTTTGGGAGCCCAGTGGCATTGAGGTCTTGGGTTCCTGGAGACGTGGGGTCGGAGGCCTTGGTGGGATCAGGAGTTGGGGCCCCAGGGGTTTCTGCATGTGAGATGTCCGAGGCATTAAGTGTGGGGATATCCAGTGACCTCTGGTGTACCATTTGTATAGCGTCGGTGTTTGGGATCTCATGGAATTCTGAGTGTAAAGCTTTAGAGGGATCAGGTTTGGGGTTATCGGAGTGTGGGGTTTGAGTCGGGTCAGGCTTGGGGATCTCAGAAGGTTCTGGGTGTGTCATTCTGGAGGGGTTAGTTTTTGCGGTGTCTAGGGATTCTGATAGTGAGCTTGTGAGTGGGTCAGACTTGGGAGTCTCAGGAGGCTCTGGGTTGGGGGTTTCTCCGAGGTCAGGGTTGGGGGTCTTGGTGAAGCCAGGGGAGGAGGTTCCAGGGAAAACTGCATGAGGTATCTTGGAGGGCTCAGGAGGAACAGTCCCAGGGAATTCTGGGTTAGGTTTGTTGCTAGTGGAATTTTCAGGAGTGCCTGGGGTGGTCTCCAGGGGGTGGCCCATCCCTGAGAAGTCAGAGCCCGCAGGCGGAGAGGCCGAGGGGGCAGCCTTAGAACCCAGCCAGGCGAGGAGGAAGGCGAAGAGGAAGAGGATCCGGCTGGTCGGTTTCATAGCTCACTGGGAGATGCCTGTTGCTGTGGGGGGTGCAGGAAGGAAGGGGTTAAAGCCAAAGGCTCCCCAGAGTGCCCGCCCTCTCCGAGAGGCCACGCCCACCAGAGGCCACGCCCACCGGCTCCCTATGGGAGCAAGTCCAGGGCCCGCTGGGCGCCCGGGAAGGACAGAAGGCAGTTTCAACTCCCCAAGGCTGGGGACTGGAGCCTCAGTAGCTAAGGGAGATTGAGGCGCGGGGCTTTTTGGGAGTCGTAGTTAATTTCCCTATCTGTTTCCCTTTTAGAAATATTGGGAAAGAATGACATCTCCCAAAGCCCCCAGGCCTCCTGGATTTGGACTTCGGAGGATGTTGGAGCGAACTCCAAGGGCCACGGGATCCCCTTCCTCTCCAAGGAAGGTCCGATGGGAAAACTGGACTCGACCGTTGTTTACACTAGAGGCTCCGAAGGAGCAGGAGCACCTGCTGGCTGGACTCCTGGGTCTGAGGGACGTGGGGGACTCCTGCAGCCTGACCACCCTGACCGGAGGTTGCTGGGAGTTTACACTCCTGGGCTCCGAAGGTGAGGGCTCTGAGGGCCTAAATCCCTGGTTCTTTAGAGGAAAGTCTGGAAGTTCAGATGCCTAGAATTTTGAGAGAACATGCTTGGAGGGGTGGGGGCTTGATTATGGGAGAGAAAGGAGGTGGGGTCTTGAACTGGGGTCCTGAGTGACAGAGGATCAGGAACCTTGAGTCCTCAGGCTTTCGGCAATAGGGTGGGGGTGTGCCCTCCTGAGAGCTGGGGCAGGTGCAGGGAAAGGCAGGACTGGGGGGTATGGGCTTTATGGAGGATGGAGCTAGGACTAGCAGGGCTGGTCTGGACAGAGAGGCTTAGGGCTGTGGTCAGACAGAGGTGGGGGCGTCAGGTGCCCGGTTGGGACAGGGCCACGTGGGGTCCCGGGGCCTCTTACCGGCTCAGCGGTGTCCAGGATAACGGCGGCGAGCAGGCTGGCTGCAGAGCTGGCGAATGCTGCCGAAAAACTCTGGGCAGGGCGGCAGGAGGTGCGATCCCAGGGGCGCAGGTGACGCACCTGGCCCCCTCCAGGGAGATCCTGGGAGCCTAGCGACAGGCTTAGGCTCTTAAAGGGACAGAGATAAAGGACGCTGGCTCTGGGTTGGGGAAGGGGGTGGGGTGACCGATTGGATCTGGTGCAGGGATGTGGCCCAAGCAAACAACTTCCCTTTAAAGGTAGAGGTCTTGGCACTCTGCCCCAAACCCAAGGGCCTAGGTCTCTGGTACTGTCCTACTTGGAACCCCTAGGAGTCAGCACCCCAGAGATCGCCTCTCAGACCCAGGAGTCCAGGCCTCCAGGGCCTTGCCCCCTCAGATTCAGGGATCCAGGTCCCCAGCCTGACTTCCCTCAGAACACAGGAGTCTTGGTCCCTGTCCAGGTTCCCGGGCACTGTGCTGCTACCCTGCAGGACAGACTTCCGGCCTTTGCCCTGCTCCCTGCTGGGCATGAGGGAGACTCCTCGGTCCTGGACAAGAGGACCGCTCCTTCAATGCCTCCTCTAGTGTAAACGACAGTTGACCCTCCTCGGAGAGGAAGACGATCCCGTGGCCCCTTAGTTTGCTCTGACACCCTCCAAAGTCCATGTCCAGAAGGTCTGTGGGGTGGAGAGGTGCCAGGTGTGTTTGCAGGGCACTCCTTAAGAATCAGTGTGTGGGGGCCAGCAGGTGCGTGGTGAAGGCACTGGACTCTCACATGGCCAACGATGGTTCGAGTCCTGGACTTGGCAGCTTGCTTTCTCACCCCCCCTCTGGTGAGCACACATGCCCTATAGCAAACTTAATAATAAATAAAATAAACAAATAATTAAAAAAAAAAGTATGCCTAGGGCCCAGCAGATGGCATGGTGGCTAAGGCATTGGACTCCCACATGACTGACCATGGTTCAAGTTCTGGACCAGGCAGCTTTCTCTCTCTCTCTCTCTCATACCCTATAACAAGAAAACAAAAAAAAAAAAAAAAAAAAAAAAAAAGAAAGAAAGAAAGAAAAGAAAAGAAGAAAACAAGAGGGGACCATCAGGTGGTTAAGGTGCTGGATACTCCCACATGGCCAACCACAGTTCGAGTCCCGAACCTGGTGGCTTGCTTTCTCACTTTCTCTCTCTCTAGTTCTTTCTCTGTCTCTCTCTCTCTCTGGTCAAATTAAATGAATGAATAAATAAATAAAGTTAGATAATTTCTTTTTTTTTTTTGGAGAGATTTTCGCTATAGGGCACGTGCGCTCACCAGACAGACAGAGAGAGACAGAGACAGAAACGAGAAATCACCCCCCAGGGGGGATGGTCACGCCGCAATCCCTTCTCCTCCATTCTCCTCTTGGGATCTTGGGCACGCACGCACATGCGCCTGGCGTGAGTTTTAAGCCACCAGGTCCGGGACGCGAACCGTGGTCGACTACGTGGGAGTCCAGCGACATAGCCATTACGCTAACTGCTGGTTCCCTAGATAATTTGTAAAAAAACAAACAAAAAAACCCAAAAACAAACAAACAAACAAAAAACCAAGAAGAAGTCCTTGAAAAAAGTTTGTGTGTGGGTGCAGAGGGAGTGGATTGGGCCTTATTTTCACAACACCCCCAAACTCCTCCCAAGGTGGGCTTGGACACCCACAGCAGAGCTCAGCTCCCTATTTAAGGTCTGTCCCAGTCTTCACCTGACATTTTTTTTTTTTTTTTTTTAGAGATTTTTGTGTATGTGCTCGCCAGGGAGACAGAGACAGGGAGACAGAAACTGAGAAATCACCCCTCCTCCGGAGGGATGGCCACGCCGCAATCCTGTCTCCATTCTCCTCTCAGGATTTTGGCTACACACACACACACTCACGCACGCACGCGCGCATGCCTGGAGTGAGTTTTTAAGCTGCTGGGTCCAGGATTCGAACTGTGGTTGACTACATGGGAGTCCAGCGATGTAACCATTACGCCATCTTCTGGTCCTCGCCTGGCATTTTACCTGCCCTCAGCACCCCAGCCCCTGCCCTGCCTTTGCCCGTCTGGTCTCCTGGATCTCTTTAGCTTTCCGGGCCTCTGGGCCTCTCCATCCAGGCGGGTGTCCTCCCTCTTTGTCACTGCGCCCCCTCCCCTTCCCGCTCCATCTCCTGGGCCTCCTGCTTCTCCTTCCCTTTCTTTCCCCGGGCGCCCTTCCTCCCTCTCTTTCTGTCCTCCTCCTGCCAGCTCCTGGCGTGGCTATTTCTCCTCGGTGCCCGCTTCCCACCAGTCTCTCTGTTGCTTCCCGGTCTCTTTCTCTCTCCGTGTCTCTGTCTTTTGCTGTGACGGTCCCTCCGCCAGTCTCTATTTTTATCCCTCCGACACACCCCCTGTGTCCACCTCTCAGTCTCTCTCTCCCTCTTCTGCTCAGGTCCCAGCTCTTGGTCCCAATTAGTTGGTGGCGGCCAGGCAGCGGCCAGGCCCCCACCCCCGGCTCCTCATTACTGCTGGCAGCTCCTAATGAGGCTCTGGGGGGTGACCCCGCGCCCCCAGCCCCGGCCTGCGTCACTGCCCACGCGGGGGCCGTGGAGGCAATAAAAGGGGGCCGCCGGCCTGGCTGCCCGAGCCCACTGCACCGAGCGGGCCCTGCAGGAGGCTGGTGGGTGGGCCGAGGGGCCTGGGTCTGGGCTGGCCGCCGTCTCTCTGAGCCCTTCCCTCTCTCCGCAGATGGAGACCCAGCAGGTGTCCCGGAGCCCCCGGGTGCGGCTGCTGCTGCTGCTGCTGCTCCTCGTGCCCTGGGGCTGCCGCTCGGCCCCTGGGGTCGCGCTGCCCCCCGCGGGGCTCTTCAGGTACGTGCGAGGCCCGGGGTTCCCAGGAGGGGTGGGGGACACCCAGAGAGAAAGGGGGACTGAGATTCAGACGGGGGCAGAGGCCGAGAGAGGAGGCCCTGGGGTGGGGTGGGGTGGGCAGGAGAAAGAGCTGCAGGAACCCAGATTCTGAGAAAGGGGTGAGAGGCTGGAGCACGGTCCGCGCAGAAACCCGCTCCTCGGAGCCTGGTTTACTGGGTCGGAGCTGCAGGCGGTGCGCGGAGCGCGGGCACGCCAAGTGCACAGACTCGCTGTCAGTACTCGGAGCGCTTCCAACCTGCTCAACAGAGACAGAGACCCCCGCAGAGGAAGAGAGACGGGGAGGCAGACCCAGCCGCCCCACAGACGGCGCACGAACGGGGCTTCGAGCTAGACCGCGGGAGGACAGGCGGCGGCGCGCGGTAACCGCGTCTCCCGGTCTCCCCGCAGCCTCCGCACCCCCCGCAGGGCCTGGGCGGGCCCGGCCACCCCGGTGTCGCGGCGGGGCCTGGCGCTGGCGGACGACGCGGCCTTCCGGGAGCGCGCGCGGCTGCTGGCCGCCCTCGAGCGCCGCCACTGGCTGAACTCGTACATGCAGAAGCTGCTGGTGCTGGACGCGCCCTGAGCGCCGCCCGTCCCCTCTCAATAAAGACCCGGCCGAGCGCTCCGCTGTCCCTCCTTCCTGCGCGACCTGCGAGTGTGTGTGGGGGTGCGGGGGAGGGCGCCAGGAGGAACAGCAGCGGTGCTTGCGTCGGCCACGGTCGCCTTGCCTCAGCCCCTTTTTATTCTCTCCTTCCAAAACAAAACTTTCCCTCCACTCATTCTCTCTGCCTCTGGCTGGCGTCACGTCTCTTTGGCTCTCTGTCCTATTTCCTTCTTACTCTGGGACTCTGTCTCTTCCTGTCCTAATCCCTGTCTCTGAGGTCACTTTCCCCTCTGAGTCTCTGCCCCTCCCCTGGGTCTCTTTCCTCTTGGGACATTTGTCCATGCCCTTTTTTCTGGCTTCCCGGGATTTCAAGATCTCTGCTTCCCCTCTCTACTCTCCACTCTTTCTGATTCTGAAACTCTTCCTTCTTTTAAAAAAAAAATTTACCAGAAGAGAAACACAGGGAGGGTGAGAAAGCACCCCTATGGGGATGGTCACACCACAGTTCCTCCTTTCGGGATTTTTGGCACACACCCAAGGTGTTTTTCTTTCTTTAATGGATTTTTTAGGGCACGTGCGCTCATCAGAGAGACAGAAAGAGAGAAATCACCCTCCAGAGGGGAGGACCACATCTCAGTCCCTTCTCTTCCATTCTCCTCTTGGGGTTCTGGGCACGCACACCCACGTGCCCAGCATGTTTTTTAAGCCCCCAATCCAGGACTTGAACCGTGGTCGACTGCATTAGAGTCCAGCGACATAACCATTAAGCCATCTGCTAATCACGCCCAGTGTGTTTTTCAAGGCGGGGGTCCAGGATTGCAATCACACGGTTGGCCATGTGGGATTCAGCCACCTTATCCACCAGACCAGGGGGTGGCCTCCTCCCCTTAATTATTTGTTTTACTTTTTCTCTGCCTCACTACTTCGTATCTTTCCTTTTTTTTTTTTTTTTTTTTTTTCCTCTCTTCCTTTGCGTCTCGCTCTCCTCCAGCTCTCATTTTCTCTAAATTTCGTAGTTCCCCCCTCTTGGCACTTCCAGACTTCTCCCCGGGCGCAGTGGAAAGATCGCGGACTCTAGAATGAGACACACCTGGCATCCCAGCCCAGCGTTCCTCAAATCTGTGGGTCTTAGGAAGGGCTTTTCCCGCTCTCTGCGTCGTCTTTTCCTCATCCGTTATGAGGATCAAACCAGATACACCACGAGAAGACTTCAGCATAGCCCAGCACGTTGCAAAAGGCTTTTATTAGAAAAAGGTCCGCGCCTCCCTCCAGCAGTTTCTTCAGGGTTTTCTGCTTGCGCCATTCCCGGAAGACTACCGAGGCGCCAGGCTGGGGCGAGAGGGGAGGGGAGCAGGCGTTAGGCTCAAAGAGGGACGAGGAGGGGGGGTGGGGGAAACACCTGGGCCGCAGGTGAAGGGGAAAAACAGCCAATCGAAATCCGCTTCTCTCCCTGGAGGCCCGGCCAGCTCCTCAGCGCCTCCCGTCAGTGGTGTCCATGACAACCTACTCCCTGCGGACGCGGAAGGCAATGAACTGCGCACCCGGAGAGCAGCTCCTGCGGATCGCACTCTGATTGGCTTAGAGAAGACGAGGGTGGAGCCAGGGGCGCCTTAGCGCGGGGAGGAGGGCGGGATGGCACGTGGTGATTGGCAAGCTCTTCCGAAATTTGCATTTCCTGGGAGACGGATCGAGCCTTAATTGGCCCTTTGGCCGTTCGGGCGGAACTATTTCTCAGTGTCCTTCAGAAACGGCCATTAAAGAAGAAATAATTATATTCCGGAAAACCGTCCGGAGTTGCCCAAATTTTTATAAATAAACAAGATTCTGAAAATCAGACCGATGTCTCCAAGTTGTCAGCGCCAGTAAGGGACAGAGGGACAGAGGGATAGAGGGACTAGAATCCCAATCTAGACTTTTCTGCCCCTCATGGAGAACGGGATAAAAATGTGAAAGAGGGGCCGGCAGGCAGCGTGGTGGCTAAAGGCTCTGGACTCTCACATAGTCGACAGTGGTTCGAGTCCGGACCTAACGACTTGCTTTCTCACTTTCCCTGGTTAAATAAAATAAATAAAGTTAAATATTATTTTTTTTAAATGTGAAGGGGTTGCTGCGTGCCGGCCCCGGTCTAAGTGCTGTACTTGTTCTTGCTCTCCTACTGGCCCGCCAGCCCCTTGAGGAGCTTCCTGCCGTGTGCACAGCTGGATACCGGCCTGGGCTCTCCCATGCACTACTTTCTTAGCATTTGAGGCATTTCACAAAATCGTGCCTGGAACCTCTTCTTTCCCTACTCTCCTCCCAGGAAAACTTAGCAAATCCTCACAGCTTCCTTCACCATCTACAGCTGACAACGCCCGACACGCTTCTCTCAGGACTCAGGGCTCCGGCCACCGAGAGAGCTCTGAGTTTTTCTCTAAGCCCACATCTGCTTGTGGGTTCCCCACTGTGGAAATGGCTCCACTACCTACTGGTCACTGGGCCAACCCAGGTGCTGTCCTTGCCTGTCCCTCTCCACCCTCCCCTGCAGCCTGCTGCCTCCAGCCCGGTCTCTCCTGCCCTGTCTTCTGCCTCCCTCACCTCTCCATCCCACGCCTGGCCCAGGTCAGGCCTCGTCCTCTCCCAGACCCCTCCCTACCTCTGGGCCTACGGCCTTGCCCCCTCACTTTCCCCCTATACAGCCCCAGAAGCCCTTTCCCCACCTGGAGCAGGCTCTGCCTTCTCTTGCTCACAGCCCTTGCAGCATCACTTAGGAATGAAGTTCGAGCAGGTGTCCAAACCCTTCATGGGCTCTCACCCACCTCTCCACCTTATTTTCCAGCACTCTGTAGCCTCGAAGTCTCCCCTGGCTCCAAATCGTTTTTCCCCCTTTTCCCCAATAACAGGGTATTGCCTATGGCTGTCCACACGCAGAGATCTCTCCCACCACGTGGTCTTCACACCTAGTGTTCCCTTTGCCTGTGACACGCTTCCCTGGCCCCTGCTCACTGTAACCAACCTTACTCATATTTCAAGACCAAAGCTTCCCTCAGCCATCACTTATCTGGGAAGAATTCCCTGACCTGCAGGGGTTGGGTTCCTGTGGAGCCCAGCTCCTGTCACTGCCCGCCTTTAAATAGGTCGGACCCTGCCAGCCCTTGCTCAAAATCCCCAAGGAAGCCTCTGGGTGGGGAGACTGCTCTGCGTCTTGACCTGGGTTGTGGTTTCGTGAGCATGCATAAGCAACAGTTCCTCTGGCTGATATTTAAGGTTTGTCCAATGAGCTGTATGTAAGTTACACATACATAAGTCATGAAGATGGTCAATATCAACAAGAATGAGGGTGTGTGCGATTAAGCCACTGGGTCCAGGACTTGAACCGCTGCTGACTACATGGGAGTCCAGTGACACAGCCATTACGTCAACTGCCGGTTCCCATGGAGGTCCTGTTTTCTCTACAGCTTCATCTTCGGAGACTGCCATGGTGAGCAGACCATCAGTAAGTAGTAGCTGAATAAATGAGTGGTGCCCTGGGGCCTGTCCTGGGCATCATTTGCACTGCAGTGGATGGCATGGGGGTGCGCCTGGCCACGGCCCTGTCCCCATTTCCATCAAGAGCGTTCCCGCTGCCTCTAGGGACTGCTTGTCTTCCTCGTGGTTCTGCTGGGGCTAGCCATCCCATGACCCTCCTCTCTGGCCACAGGGATGAGCTAGGGACAGGCACGGCCTGTCATAGAGGGAACATCATCTCCTACTCTCTCCTGTTTTGGAATTTTTCCTGACAAGGGAGGGTGTCCAGCGGCTAGACTGCCACTAACACCAAGTGATGGCTGTGTGAGTTTAGTTGCTGGACTCAACTCTGACCGTGTGGAGCCCCAGCTCGCCCAGCTTTTAGCTGTGACATTTAACCCCTGTGCTTCTGTTCCTCCATCTGTAAAGTGGTAATAGTAACCTCCCACGGTTGAGATGAGGAGTAAGTATCTGAAAGGGCCTAGGACGGCACCCTCTGGCCCTGGGTGACATCCTCCCAGGTGTCAGCTCTTGTCACTGCCTCAGAGCACCAGAGTCCCTTTTCTGAGATTGTCTCAGAGACGCAGAGGTGGGCAGAGCTCAGACACTCCCTGCAGCCCCGATACTGTGGGCTCCGTGTGCGTGCCGGGCACACGATGCCCATTTTTGTGGGACAGGGTGGGGACACCTCTCTTTCTGGCTCCTCATCCTCACTGAGTGGGAAGGGGTTTTTAACATGAGGCATCCAAGCTAAGTCATGAAGATGGTCAATATCAACAAGAATGAGGGTGTGTGCGCTGACTGGAGGGACAGAGAGAGGGAAGGTGAGAAACGACCCTCCAGGGAGGATGGCCACACCACAATCTCTTCTCCTCCAGTCTCCTCCTGGGATCCTGGGGATATTCTGGGGTATCTCTCAATATGACAATAGTTCTGGGACTTGAACCATGGAATTAGCCATGTGAGACCCAGTGCCTTAACCACTACACCAGTTGCTGGATCCAATTTTGGACTTATAACAATGAAAAAAAAGAGAATTATTTATTTAATTCTATTTGTTATTATTATTGTCTAACTTGACCAGAAAGAGACAGAGAGAAAAAGGGAAAGTGAGAAAGCAAGCCACCAGGTCCAGGACTCGAACTATGGTTGGCCATGTGGGAGTCCAGTGCCTTCATCACCATGCCATCTGCCACCCCCAAAACAATTTTTTTTTTTTTGAGAGGTTTTTGCTATAGGGCGCGTGCGCTCGCCAGACAGACAGAGACAGAGATAGAAAGTGAGAAATCACCCCCTGGGGGGATGGCCATGCTGCAATCCCTTCTCCTCCATTCTCCTCTCGGGATCTTGGGCATGCACGCACACGTGCCCGGCGTGAGTTTAAGCCACCGGGTCCGAGACTCGAACCGCAGTCGACTACGTGGGAGTCCAGCGACATAGCCATTATGCTAACTGCTGGTCCCCCCAAAACAATTTTTTTAAGAGAGATTTTTGCTATAGGATGTGTAGGCTCACCAGAGAGACAGACACAGAGAGACAGAGTGTAGGAATCACCCCCTGGGGGGGAAGGCCACACTGCAATCCCTTCCCCTCCAGGCTCTCAGGATCTTGGGCACACATGCACACACACCCAAATGAGTTTTAAGTCGCCAGGTCTGAGACTCGAACCTTGGTTCACTACGTGGGAATCCAGCAATGTAACCATTACACCCTCTGCTGGTCCCTCACAATTTTTCCCCTAAATTCATGATAGAGTGCATGCTCAGTCGGTGAGGGAGGGAGTGGTGGGGAGAGGGTTTGGAGCACCCGCACAGGGTGTAGTCACGCTGCACTCCCTTTCTTCAGTCCTCCTGTCCATTGATCTGGGGGCTCACACATACACCCCACACGTTTCAAGACGACAAGGCCTGGAATTCGAACTGCAGTCACCATGTGGGACCCACCTTCTCCTGAGCAGTTCAGCACTGCTGTCATGAAGCTGACCTCCTGTGTGTGCTTCGAGGGAGATGGAGGATGCGGTTAGGACTGGGCCAACCCAGGCCCTACCCACGGAGAAGTGGCAAGATGGTCAGGGCAAGGCAGAAGAGGTGTCCAGGCATGCCTTCTAAGCAGCCTGGCCATGCACACCGAGACCAGAACCTCAGCGTTTGCAAACTGGTCGTCTTTAAGTGGCGCCCAAGTGTTTCATTGGGTCCATGCCCTGCAGCAGTTTTCGGTAACTTGGATTAGCTGTCAGGGCAAGGCCCATCATCGGCCTCCCTGAAATGCACGCTCACGACCAAATCCTACCTGGGCACAACGGCCCAGCCCCCGGAGCGGTGCTTGGCCTCGCAGCTCCGGCCTCTCGCGCAGCTAGGGATGGCCAGCGGGACATACACTCGAGGCTGCTGGCGAGGCTTCTGAGCTACACAGAAAGGAAGGGACACTTCCTCTCCCCCACAGAGGTGACGCAGGAAGCTCTGCCACCTGCCAGCCCTAGCAGGAGGGGTGGCCATGAGCACCACGGAGCCCCCAGTCCGGCCCACACTGCCCGACTTTGCGAGGAAACCCCTGCTGTTGGCTGTGTGGTGCCGTGGTTAAGAAATGAAGTCGGAGACATGGAAAAACAGACTTCAAACCACGTGGGGAAGTGGACCCCCATGTACTGAGTGGGGTACACACTTACACGGGTAAGCCCAAGCACCAGTGCCATGTGGAGGTCTAACGGGATAAGCCCCGGGGAATTACCCGACTCGACACTGTCCTGAGGGGAAGGGTGACCCTCACACTGGGGGCGGCTGGAGGTAGCACAGCTGGAGGTGGGGCCAGGTGGGGGACGTGGGCTGGCCCAGCAGCAGAACGGACAGCAGCAGCAGCAGCAGCAGGCCCAGGACGGGGGCTGGGATCAGCGGAGGCTGAGTGACCCTGAAGGGGAGGTACGAGAGGGTTTGGGATGGGCCCAGGGCAGCCCGTTCCTCCCGTCTGACCACCCCATCCTCGGGAGGCACCTCAGGGGCACACCTGAGCTGAATGGGCAGGCGGAGCTGGCCCCAGGGCTGCCTCCTCCGCAGGCCCAGCTCCCTCGTCACGGGCACCAGGGCTTGCTGGAGTTCTGGCTCGGCAGGGCTGCTGGAGGGAGAGCAGGGAGGGACGTCACCACTAGGCTTCTTCTCTGCCCCCTAGCTCCCTCCCAGTGCCTGGGGGTCCCATTACCTCTTGGGAGGGCTTCCTGGGCTGTCTCCAGGAGAAGGGTCTCCCTGAGAAATAGGGAGATCGACCTGGGGAATAAGGAGAACCTCTGAGGCAACGGGGTCCAGGACTAGGAGAGGCCCTCAGGTCAGCTCTCTGGACACAAGTGGCCACACAGGGCAGTGAACACAGGAAAGTGTGAGCTTCTCTGAGACACGCAGGTGGGTCCCAGGGTTGCCGGGTGCCTGCTGCGTCCCTGGCATGGCACCATACCTCTCCATGCCTCACTGTCCTCATCTGCCAGACAGAGACGATGGAAGTCCCCCTCTGGTGAAGTTAACGTGCTGACTAAATAAGTGAACGCGGCAAACAAACAAACCAAAAGAAACAACAACAAAGAAGGGCCAAGGAAGGAGGCCCAGCGGCGCTGGTCCACAGTGAGCGCTCAGTAACAGCGAGCCGTTTAATATCCGCAGCTCGGTTTCCGTTGCACTCTGGAAGGACCTGAGGGCAGAGACCCCATTTTCCGCAGGTGCCTGTTCTCAAGCTGGGCCTAGTGCAGTGGGGTACTCTCCCGGTCCCATCGTCCTGCCTGTGTCAGACTGGCAGGCGCTTTTGGATGAAAGCCCGAAATATTCTCCCAGGGGCAGGCTCCACCCACTTCACCATCTTGTTCCCTGCGTCTCAGTGGAAGGGCCTCCTCTCTCCAGGCGCGGGCCTTCCCAGTTCCCACCCCTTTGCTCCGTGGATGATAAAGATGACGACAATTACAATATATAAATAAAGACGAGCATCTTGACCGCTCTCTTCACCTGCACCACCCGCTGTGCTGGGCAGAGCGAGGCCCTTTATCACAAAGGACCGCTCGTCCCCGCCCTGGGACCTGGTAAACAGTACTGCCATGTCAGCCCAGTGGAAGGGCATGCAGGTGGTGGGGAGGCGGTGGGCTTTGGGGCCAGGCTGCTCAGAGCCCAGTGTCCTTGGGGGCAGCCACCTTGTCCGGTGCAGACCCTGAGGAGTCCCTTGTGCCTGACTGTGATGACACACAAGTGCTCGGCTGCAGCCTGGCTCTCACATCTATCGGCTGAGGGCCTCGGCTCCTCACCGATGCTCACCGAGTTTCTTTCTCTTTCCCTGCCTGAGATCAAAATTGACACTTCCGCTGAGGAGTAGAGAAGCTGGCGTGTGGGGCGCCAGGCAGGGAAGCCGAGGCAGGGCACCTGCCCCCAGACAGCTCTAAGGCTGGCTGTGGAGGGCTGGCTCCTTCCCCTTCCCGTGTGTGGGCACATGTGCGTGTGCATTTATGCAATCCGGGGGTGTAGGCACGTCTGCTGCAGCCCTGTGTGTGTGGCTGAGGGGTCCCCCGGGAACATTTCGGCCGCCCACTGGCCTCCAGGCCTCCCTCCGCCTCACCGCCGCTCTCATTAGCTACAGCGAGGGCCTTGTTATCTCTTGGACAAACGATTTTTCTCTCTGTGCCCGAGGAGTGGGGGCGTGGAGTTGGGGCTGGGGAGGATGTGAGCTGATGTCAGCCTCCTGGGCCGGAGTGGACAGGGACTGGGGGTGCCGGTGCTGGGGCTGCCTACCGTGGCCTTGCTCGCCGACTCCTCCTCCTCTCTTCTGGGCAACCTGAGGGCGACAAAGTCGCTGCAGGCACCCTCCGTTCTTGGCTCGCTCTGTGGGGCTGGGAGATAGCCTTTACAGAGGAGTCTCGGCACAGATGGGCACCACGGGGTGGCCTGCATATGCATTTTTCAGGGAAATTTTCACCAAGTTCTCAACAATCTGTGACTCCTCCCAAAGGTAAGGGGGCCTCTTGGTCAAAGATTGGCTTTCCCAGCTGCTGCTTTCCAGGCCTACCCCGCACCCAGGAGCTGAGGCTTCCAGCCCCTCACCCTCCCAAACACCAGAAACCTGGCCCTCTCTGAGACCAAGGGCACGTGCAGAACCCACTCCACAAGCAGTTCCTGTCAGTGGGTTGTGAAATTTTCAAGGAGGCTCAGTCTTATTGGCTTTTCTTTGAGGCCTGGGACTCTAGCTCAGACTTCCCGCCCGTGGAAGCCACAGCTCTCTGAGCTCTGCCTGCACCCCAAATCATTCCTCTCCTCTCAAGTATGCAAGCCCAACCTCTGTCCCTTCTGGGGCACAGCTGTCTGAGCTCCTGAAATGCCTCTTTGGGGACTCAGGTCTTCAGCTGCACAGCCTGAACACCCCCTGAGACACAGACATCTACACTACCAGCTGCCACCTCACTGGGGACCGGGGACCCAGCCCTGCAGTGCCATCACCACCACCAGACTCGACAACTTGAGGGATACAGCTGCTTCCTCGAGCCCTAGGCCATTGGGGCTGCAGGCTCCTAGGACCCAGTCTGCCCCGTCAGACACACTGTCTGATCCCACAAAGTTCTATCTGGGACCCAGGTGCTTGGCCCCCAAGTTCCTCTCAAGGTTAAGCTCTCAGCCCTGGCCACCTTCAGGAGCATGTTCCCCGTGTCCCTTACTTCTAGCCTCTCTGCCCTCACCCTCTGGAATTCAGGTAGCACCCCTGCCCCCACTACTGCTCATTCCCTTCCCCCCTCCTTCCCCCAGTGACGCAGGGGGAGTTCTCAGCTCTATAGCCCCCCTCCTGCTCAGCCTCAGCTCCTCTCAGACAAGCCCAATTAGAGACTATGGCGGGCAGCCTCATTAGTTATCGCAGTCAGGAGCCTGGAAAATGGGAGGGGGAGAGGGAGGCACCACAGGAAACCAGAGGCCCCCGGGGGAGCCCGTGGAGGAGGGTGGGCCCAGGCATCCAGTGCCTTCTCAACCTTCAGAGGCCTGGAGCTTCGTAAGGAGCGCCGGGCTGGGGCCGCAGAGACTGCAGAATGCCCACGCCAGCTTACGTGGGGAATGGAGCTGGGTGAACCTGGCTGGCTCCAGAGTCCTGGCTGTTCTCCCAACTGACTAGGAACCTTCCAAGCACCTGACCTGGGTCGCATGCCTCCTAGGGTTCCCTGGAGGCCTCAGGAGAGGTGTGTGGTGAGCAAATGACTGGGAGCTCGAGTTGTCCCATCTGCCAATAGCCACGTCTTCTTGCCTGAGTCTCCCACTGACCCCACTCCTTCAGGGCCCGTTCAGGCATGAGCGCCCCAGGAAGACTTCCCGTCAGGCAGGGCTGGGCACCACAACGCCACCTGGACTCTACAGGCCAGGGCCTGTCTCCCTCTAGACCAGGAGCTGCTGAGGGCAGGGGTGGGTCTATCTCGCCTCTGGGTGCACAGGCCCACGGCCCACTAGGGTGAATGAGTGAGTGACAGCAACTCCCACAGGGCTCGCCCAGCCCTCGACTCTAGGCATCTGTGAGCCAGTGGTCGCCCCGAGACGGAGGGATGGCTCTGTGAGGAAGAAGCCCTTACCACGTGGACGGCTCACTTCTTTCTTCTCCAGGGCACGCTGGCTCTCCCTGGGAGTTTCCCTAGGGAAACAAAAAGATCAGGTCTCCCCTGACTCTTCTCACCTGAGACCCTAACCCTGCCGTCAGCCATGCCCTAACGATGCCCACGCTCTCCCCAGAGTCCAGACTCCGTATGTGAGAGGCCTTCCGGGCTGCAACCTGTGCAGGAATTCGGCAGCTGCCCTCCTCTGGGGCCCTGCCTGAGGATGGCGCCATCACCCCCCCAAGCAGGGGAGCCCGAACTGAAGGTGGCTCTGGGCTCCTCCCGACCCCTCCTCCTGCAACGCCCACACGCTGATTCTCTGGGAAGGCCCACATTTCTCATAGCTGCCCAGGCCAGAAGGCACTCGGTGTCTCCCTTCCAAGCCCTCCAGGCTCCTAGTCCTGGGCTGGTTCCCTTTGTTCTCCTTCAGGCCCTCTCTGTTTCCTCCGGAGACACCTCACGGTAGCCTGAGACCTCAGCCACCAATTCAACACTTCTTTTCTTCTCTCTCTCTTTCTTTTAAAATTTGCTACAGAAAGCACATGCTTGCCAGAGAGAGAGAGAGAGAGAGAGAGAGAACCCCCCCGGGGGGGATGACTACGCTGCAATCACTTCTCCATTCTCCTCTCAGAATTTTGGGGACACACACACACACACCCCAAGTGTGTTTTTCAAGCCTCCAGGTTTGGGATTCGAACTGTGCAGTCGGCCATGTGGGATCCAGCCATCTTAACCACCACGCCACCACCTGCTGGTCCCTATACTGTTTTCTAAATACATTTCCTGAGCTCCAGCCTGTGCACCCAAGTACCTCTGGCTAGCCCCTGGGCATCCCTCAGGTGTCATCTCATGAGGTCACAAGAGAAGTTCAGCATCGTCCTTTCTCCTCCCTTTCCATCACTGCATCTCCCACAGCCTGTCTGTCCCGGAAACCTACGCCCCCACTCCCATCCTCTCTGGCCATCTCTCTTCTCTACCCCTAGGCCTTGACTGGCCTCAGAATGCATTCATCCCATTGCTCTAGCCCCTCCCTGGCTTCCCTGCTCCTACTGGTCCCTCATGTAGTCCAGAAGGATCTTTCTAAGCCCAGAGCTGACCCCACCCCTCAGAGGAAGAAAGCCTTGTGTGGTTTCATTAAAAAGCAAGAAAGAAAGGAAGAAAGAAAGAAAGAGAGAGAGAAAAAGAAAAGAAAAGAAAAAAGGGACCAGCAGTTGGTGTAATGGCTTTGTTGCTAAACTCCCATGTAGTCGACCGTGGTTCGAATCCTGGACCTGGTGGCTTAAACTCACGCTGGGTGCGTGTGCGTGCGTGCCCAAGATCCCGAGAGGAGAATGGAGGAGAAGGGATTGTGGTGTGGCCATCCCCCTTAGGGGGTGATTTCTCACTTTCTGTCTCTCTGTCCTTTTCTGTCTTTCTGGTGAGCACACATGCCCTATAGCAAAAACCTCTCCAAAAAAATTTAAAATAAAATAAAATAAATAAGAAATACTAATACAATCTCTTAGCTTGAGGGAACTCCTCTGTGATCTGGCCCTCGCCTGGCCTCTCACTAGCCTCTCCAGCCACAGCTACCCCCAACCATATCACATGGTGTCCTGTCCCCAGAGCCTGCGCAGGTGGCTCCCACTGCCTGGAAAGCCTCTCTTTCCTCGAATTACTTAACACCTCTACCTTTTCTTTTTCTTTCTTTCCAAAAGGAACTCAACTGTCAGGTTTGCTTTGATATTCCCCCCAACATCCACCTGACACAGATATCCTTTCTATGGGCTCCCACAGGGGCTGCTCCCCACCACGGGCATAACAGTCCCACATTAGGGTAGCGTGATCTCTCCTATCAGGCCTTGAGTGCTAAGGGGCCTGGCCTGAGTGACTCAGCTCTGAATCCCCCAGGCCCAGCGCATGTGGCGCCCCAAGGCCTGGGTCAGTCTTCTCTTTAGAGCTCTATCGAGCTCTTAATAGTATTTTCTTTAAAAAAAAGAATTATTATTATTATTACTTTTAGAGAGGTTTTTGCTATAGGGTGCATGCGCTCACCAGAAAGGCAGAGAGAGACAGAGAGACAGAAAGCGAGAAATCACCCCCCCCAGGGGGATGGCCACGCCGCAATCCCTTCTCCATTCTCCTCTCAGGATCTTGGGCACGCACGCACACGTGCCCGGCGTGAGTTTTAAGTCACTGGGTCCGAGACGCGAACCGCAGTCGACTACATGGGAGTCCAGTGACACAGCCATTACGCTAACTGCTGGTCCCAAGGTGCCTTGTATTCAAAACCCCAAGGCCACTGCCTCCTTATGCTATTAGGATGAATGACTGACTTACTAACTTCCTTCAGTAGTACTGGTTTAAATAAGATGATTCCTGGCAGTATTTTCTAAAACAAACCACCCCAAGAAGCCACGGTCCACTGGTGTGTCTGCTTTGTTCACCTTTGCGTCCCACACTAGCAAGCCAGCCCCCGGCGGGAAGACAGGGTCCTGTCTAGCTCACGGTTCAGTGCCCAGCCCACAGTGGGCCCGTGACCAGCATTCATTCACTGAACCAGGAATAGCAAGGGCATAAGAGGACAAGCCGGCCAGGGCGGCACTTAGAATTCAGGGTTCCCTGGTCAGCCCTGGACTCTTGTGGCCTCAGCCTTCTGTGCTCACCTGACCCCTAGCTGGGACTTCAGGATGAAACTCAGCTTCCTCTTTCACCTGTTTGAAGACGTCCTCACACTGCCAGACTCCACACAGAGGGCTGGAGAGAGCAGCAGCTGCCATATCTTGCTTCTGGAAGGGAAGTTGTTTCCGAAATCAGGGAGAGCCAAGTTAGGGCCCAAGGACAGGCTGGAGAAAGAGAGCGAGACAGCAGCGGGATGGGAGGAGGAGGAGGACTGGTGAGGCTGGGCCTGGGGAGTGACTGGAACAGGAATGGTGGAAGGTTTGGCTCCAGGACTCGGGACTGGGTTAAAGAGGAGGTTAAGGGCTGAGATGGTCCTGGGGGAGACACAACAGGGATAGGCTGGGTCAGAGTTGGGCCTGAAATATTCTTGGGGCTGGCATCTGAGGTAGACAGAGTCAGAGAAGGGCTGAGATTGGGGTAGGGCCTCTGGCAGCAATGTGAGTTAGGGGTTCCCGGTGAGCCAACTGCCCTGAGCTCTGGGGTCATGACATGAGCTGGGTGTGAGGGCCACAGCGGGGAGGTATTTGGAGTTTCTGCCTCCGTGGCCTCCAGTGTATTGCGGAGTGTAAAGCTCACCTGCTGAATGGCCTCGATCTCCACGCCCAGTGACTGGGGCAGCAGCTCGGTCCAGGCCACTCTTCTTACCTGAGCCCCTGCAGGCAGCCTGGCCACACAGGAGGAGAAGGCTGCCTCCATGCCTGCCAGCCTTGATGGGGCCCCTGCCCCGCCCATCTCCAAGCTGGAGGCCAGGGCGTTGCTGCTCTTGGGCGCCCCTCCTGCCTCCTCCCTCCTACCCTGACACTCCACTCACTCATCTGGCCCCTCCTGGGTCCGACTCAGCTGCTCCTCCAGCTGTGAGATCTCCAGCCTCAGCTCCTGCCAAGGAGGTCGTGTGGGGACACCCAGCTCCATTCTCCCTGTCCCTACCACCAGGCTTCTCTTCCATGATCCTCTCTGCTCCCCCAACTTCTTTGAGGGCTCCCCAGACACATATCACCAGACAAGGGTAAGAAAGCAGAAACTGAGGAAGTCAAAAAGAGACAGAGAACGCGGGAACCCAGAAGGTAATTCTCCAGAAGGAAAATTAAGAGAAGGCAGGCGGAGGCGGAGACACATGGAAAATGAGAGACACGGATGGCAATCAAGTCACAGGGAGGCAAGAGGAGCACTGAGTGTGAGAGGCTCAGAGACCAGAGCCAAACAGGGAACCCCAGTGAGCCCGGCAGACACAGGAACAGAGGAGACACACCGGCAAACACCAAAGAGAATGAAGCTGAGTGGAAGGCAAAGACAGAGAGAGGGGAGGGAGGGGCAGAGGACGTGAGAAGGCAGAGCCGGGCAAAAAACAATACCCGGTCGTCCAGCGGGGATGGGACGAGTGAGCCACGTAGACTGGGAAAGTGACTGACAGAGACAGAAAGAGGCACAGGGAGGAGACACGGGGCCAAGAGGCCAGCGGAGTAGGCGGGGCGGCGAGCTACCTGGGCTGTTGCTCTGTACTCCTCCAAAGTCTTGGCCAGGCTCTCTGCGTGCCGTGTGCGCTGGGAAAGCCCAAGGCCAGCTGAGACTGGGCCAGGGTCCCCAAAGACACTGAGGCTGGTGTGGTGGTGGTGGAAGGAGGGTTGCTGGGGGTAGGGCGAGCTTGAGGAAAGTAGCAGGGCCTGAAGGAGAGGCCCAGGCAGAAGGGCGTCTGGATCCTGCAGGGTCGTGCTCCGACCTTGGGGAACTCTGCCCTCTCTGAACTGCTTATCCAGGTATCAGGCCCAGGCCGAACTTCCCTTTCCAGACTGTGGGCAACGGCCAGGTGGGTGCACATGAAAGACAAGTCAGTTTCCCTCCCCGGCCCACTCACCTCGGAGAGGACAGCATCTCGCTGGCAGATGAGGCGTTCACATTCACAGAGCTGCCGCTGCCAAGGAAGGAGCCATCCGTCTGTCTGCCCTCCCGGGAGTCCCCTTGGCTCTGCCCTCCCCCTGGCCACCCAGCTTTCCCAAAGAACCTCTCTCTTCAATCTCCCCAAAGTCCCTGGGCATCAAATGCACAGAGGGGACTGCAGCAGGGCCACTGGGGGCCTGACAGCCTGACGGAAGACCCTGGCTGTCATCAGGTTGAGGTGGCTGAAAAATTGGTCCCAGGAATGGGAAGTTGTCAAGCACTAGGGAGAGGTGGCACCTTCAAAGTGTCCTTCTCTGTGGCCAGCTCCTCATTCCTCCTCTTCACGCCGTCCCTCTCTGCCAGCAGCTTCCCATTCTGGAAGGAGGAATACGGGTCACGGTCACTTCGGCGCGCGGTGGCGTCGATACCACCGGCAGACACTGCTACCTCGGGACACTTGGCCGACATCAGGAGTGCTCCGCACTTCACAGGTTTTAGCCTGTTGAATTCCTCCACCCGGCCTATGGGACCCTGTAACCTCTGTTTCTGGCTCTCTCGCCTATAAAAATGGAGATACAATAGGACCTACTTCATGGGGTTGCTGTGAAGTTTTCTGTGTTTTTCAGTTTGCTAGAGGGCACACGCACTCACCAGCACAGAGAAGGAAAGTGAGCACACACCCCCCATGGGAGATGCTCAGGTCAGGTTGCGATCCCTCTCTTCCATTTGAGATTTTGAGCACACAGGTGTGTGCCCAGCTTCCGTCTCAAGCTGCTGGGTCCAGGCACCTATCTGGGTAGTCAGTTATGTGGGTTCCAGCCACCTTAACCACCACACCAACGGCTGGCCCTGTTGTGAGGTTTAAATGAGCTAATAATGATTGCTAACACTTATTGAGGACTTTGCATGGGACTCATTTCTTATCCCTACTTTAAAGATAGAGGCTGGGACCAGCAGTTGGTGTAATGGCTATGTCGCTGGACTCCCACGTAGTCGACCACGGTTTGAGTCCCCGACCTGGTGGTGGCTTAAACTCACGCTGGGCACGTGTGCATGCGTGCCCAAGATCCCAAGAGGAGAATGTAGAAGGGGACTGTGGCATGGCCATACCCCCTGGGGGGTGATTTCTCGATTTCTGTCTCTCTCTCTCTGTCTTTTTGGCAAGTGCACGCGCCCTATAGTAAAAACCTCTGGGGGGTAGGGGTAAGGTAGAGGCAACTCAGAAAAGTTGAGCAACTTGCTCCAGCTCACACAGGTGGTAATGCATCAAATACATGTTAATGAATGTTAATGTGCAAAGTCTGAAATGTGACAATTGTTCTACAAAGGTTAAATATCTATTTACCTAACATATATGTTTACATAAAATTTTTTAAAATTTATCAACTTTTTTTTTTTTTTTTTGCCATAGGGTGGATATGCTTGCCAGAGATAGACAGAGAGAGAGAGGGAAAGAGAAATCACCCCCAGGGAAGTTGGCCATACTGCAGTCCCCTTCTCCATTCTCCTTTCAAGGTTTTGGGCACATACACACATGTCCAGCATGATTTTCAAGCCATCTGGTCCAGGACTTGAGCCGCAGTTGGCTATGTGGGAGTCTATCACCTTAACCACCATTCTACCTGTTGGTCTCAAAACATCATGAACTTTTTTGAGATCAGCAGTTGGCATAATGGCTAGGTCGCTGGACTCCCATGTAGTTGATCGCAGTTCAAGTCCCGGACCTGGTGGCTTAAACTCACACCAGGCGTGTGTGCATGCATGCCTAAGATCCCAGGAGGAGAATGGAGGAGAAGGGATTGTGGCTTGGCCATCCCCCCTGGGGGGTGACTTCTCACTTTCTGTCTGTCTCTGTCTTTCTGGCAAGCTCATGTGCTCTATAGCAAAAACCTCTCAACAAAAGATACCATGAACTTTTTAACAGATATTAAAGTAACAGGAATGTTATAATGAAGCCCTGCTATCTATATTATCCATTATCCAGGTTCGATGATTATAAGCATTTTCCCCATTTTTTTCTCTTTCTGGATTTTCTTTCTTTTTTGAGATTCCTCATACTCTTTTCCAGGCCAGACACAGCCCTGGGTGAGAATTGGGGCATAAAGAAAACCAGCTTCATCCCTGGCCACAAGCTCAGACTGGAGGTGGAGACAGTACAGGGGCAGACAACCCAAGGACATGAGGGCTCTGCTGAGGCCTGAGGCCTGGGGCCTGTGCATGGTAGCACACAGACGAGAGGTTGAGGAGCTCGTATAGCCAAGGGTGAGGAGAGTCACCTGGGAAGACAAAAAGCTGGGAGAAGGCGGCCACTTCAGCCACAAAATGGGGCCTGAGAATAAAATGGGCCAAAATCCAGTCTAAAGTTTTCAGACACCAAAAACCTAGCAAGTTGCCCTGAGGTCTGAGGTGATGTGATCACCTAGGGAGTGCATTTCTGGGGCACGGAGGCAGCCCTGGGTTTCCTTTGCCATACCCCTCCACTCAGTGCCTCAGGGAATGCCAAGGCCAGTTCTCGTCTCTCCAGTCGGGCTGGGCTGGGCTCCAAGTTCTCCATTGGTCACCCTCCCAGTCTTGGCCTCAGCAGGCCTGGCTTCCAGGTGAAGGGCAGAGGAAGGACAGGCCAGGAGTGCTGTGTCAACATCTGTCCACCTGGTAGGGATTTGCAGGCCAGATGCTGGGTCACTCGGCAGGGAACATGGTTACTCAGCTGCTCCTGCCTCCTTCTGCAGTAACCTGAGCCAGCTCCGCAGGTTCCCCATAGGAAGGCTGCTGCGGGACCTTCAGAGTGTCTGAGTATCGCCTTTCCCCAGTGTTATTCTATGTAACTTGAGAACTCAATCTATAGATGCTCCGTAGGCAGCTGCAGGGAGGAGAGGGGTAAGGAGGAGGGAACCAAGAATAGCTCGTCTATCGATTGCCTGGGACCTCCCAGGCGCTGCTCAAGGCACTTGACCTGGCAGTGGGCCTTCCGGATGAGGAGGCAGGACTGTCAGTTGCCTTCTGTGTTCACGTTTGAGGGCAGGCGAGTCCTGGCCTCCATCCTGGGGGGTGGTCGAGATAGAAATCCTGGTAGATTCCGAATACTGGCTGGCTAGCTAACCCAGCTGCCTGGCGCCCCTTCTCACTTGTTTATCTTCCATCTGGATGAAGGTCAGATCCTCTTCCAGCCTCCCCAGCAGCTAGGGGTGTTATGTGATCCAGGTCCAGCCAACAAGATGTAAAGAAAGTCGGCCTGGGAGATGAAGAGGTTGAGTTAGGGGCTTCTGGCAAACTTTTCCTTCTGATGAAAAGAAAAAGCCAGGAGAGGAACACTTCCTAGTTTCCTTGGCCCACTTTGAATGAGAACACGAGGTCTGGAGCTGTTGCAGCCATTTGTGATCATGACATCACAGGAGCCAAAAATCCAGCGAGCCCTCAAACCAACCCAGAGATCGCCTTCTAAAACCCTTAACGAGATGAGTATCCTGCAGACTGAAGCCACTGCTTCTTCGGTGTTCTCTTCCTCAGAGCAAACAGTGTTCTGGACCCTTCGGCGGCCGTGTTGCCCATGCCAAGGAGTAGATGGACAGCAATGAGCTATAAGGCAGGGGGAGGTTCTGTCAGGGGCTCTAGGGAAGACTTTCATTCCTTGGAAGAGATGGTCACACCCTGTCTGCACTCCATGACTCACGCTGTGGCAGCCATTCTGCTGTGAGACCTCCACTGCCCCAAGTGGGGAAGTTTCACAGACAAGCTGGAGAAGAGCAGAAAACTGTTGGATTTCAATGTGAAAGGCACAGCATGGATGTAGAACAGAGATTTTGGGAAATAAAGCATGATCTACTCAGACTGGCAGAAATCCTTAGAGTTAGAGGAGTGGAGGAGTGGAGGAGAAGACAGTAATGGACTGGAAATGGGCCCTGAGCCGTCCCCAGGCCCCAGGCTATCTGTGAGGGGCAGAGGGAATGGATGCAGTAACCAGAGTCCTGGGAAGTCTGGAGAGCTGAGTTCTACGCTCCCTTCCCAGCTCTTGGGAACTGTGACAGCAGAGATGGCTGTGTGAGGAGTCGAGGCAGAGGGCCCAGTAAGGCACCTGTGCACTCACAGGAGAGCAGCTAACCCTCCCCACAGCCCTAGGAGGTCACACAAAAGTGTGATGCAGCAAGGACTATCCAGTCAGGGATCCGAAGGTAATGCAGGCCTCCTGTGAGTGCCAGCGTGCAGTGGTGACGAAGGCTGAGAACCAGATGGACAAAGAGTATCAATCTTGTGGATAGCGGAGAGGACAGACATTGAGTGAGAACCAGCCACTTTCTGGAATACTAGGATCCTCCGTGTGTCTCCTGTAATTCAGATACCACCTTGAGATAGCAGGCAGTGACAAGTTTTATCATCAATTGATGAGTTTCAATTTCAACCTAAAAGAGTATGTTGGACCCCAAATTAACTAAGATAATGTTCTTTTTTTCTCTGTCTCTCCCCTTCCTTCCCTCTCTCCCTCCTTCCCCTTTCTTTCCTTCCTTCCTTTCATGATTTATCATTATTATTATTATTTTTAGATAGATTTTTGCTATAGTACATGAGCACTTGACAGAGAGACAGAGAAACAGAAAGTGAGAAATCAACCCCTGGGGGGATGGCCTCACCACAATCCCTTCTCTCGGGACTCAACCTGACCAGACCCTATTTGGGCAGATTTACTTCTTTGGGACCTTGGGCATGCACACATACACACCCAGCGTGAGTTTTAAGACTCCGAGTCTGGGACTTGAACCACGGTTAGTAATGTGGGAGTCTGGCGCCTTAACCACTATATCACCTGCTGGCCCTATTATTATTTGAAGGGATTTTTGCTATAGGGTGTGTACGCTTTCCAGAGAGACAGAAAGACATAAAGCGAGAAATCATCCCAGAGGCGAATGCCATGCCACAACCCCTTCTCTTGACCCTCCTCTCAGGATCCTGGGCATGCATGCACATGTGCCTGGTGTGAGCTTTAAGACACTGGGTCTGGGACTTGAACCATGGTCAATTACATGCAAATCCAGCAATGTAACCATTACACCATCCGCTGGTCGCTTACTATTTTTTAAATCACTATGCCAGAGGGTACATGCATGCACATGAAAAAGAGAGAAAGAGAGAAGGAAATCTGCCCAAATAGGGCCTGGTCAGGTTGCAATGATTTTTTTTTTTTGGAGAGTTTTTTTGATATAGAGTGCATATGCTTGCCAGAAAGACAGAAAGAGACAGAGAGACAGAAAGTGAGAAATTGCCTCCCAGGGGGGGATGGCCACGCCACAATCCCTTCTCCTCCATTCTCCTCTCGGGATCTTGGGCATGCACGCACACACGCCTGGCTTGAGTTTAAGCCACTGGGCCTGGGACTCGAACCGTAGTCAACTACATGGGAGTCCAGCAACGTAGCCATTACACCATCTGCTGGTCCAGGTTGCAATACTTTTTCCATCCTGTCAGGATCCTGGGTATGTACACATGTACCTGCTGTGGAAGCCACTAAGACTAGGACTTGAGTCCGTCAGACATGTGGAATCCGGCTTCCTCTGCACATCACTGAACAGCATAATGCTACAGGGCTGGTCTGTCAGATATGTTTTCTGTCTCAGATAGAATGGGGCTTGAATTGGATGTGAGGTTGTACTGCGTCTCTTCAGATGATGTGCTAGGCCTTGGGCAAAATGCTGTCAGTTAGGGCCAGCAGATAGCATGCTGGATTCCATATGGCTGTCTTCCTGGTTTGAGTCTTGGATCCAGCGGCTTGAAAAGCACTCTGGGTGCGTGTGTGTGTGTGTGCGCCCAAAATTCCAAAAAGGGAATGGAAGAGGAAGGACTGCAGCATTATCATCTCCCCAGGGGTGATTTCTCACCTTCCCTCTCTCTCTCTTTTTCTTCTCTCTATGGCAAGTACATGCATCCTACAGCAAAACTAAAACAACCAAACAAGAAGCTGTCATTTAATCCTCACAAAAGCCCTACTGAACAGATACCTTTCTCAGTTCCTAGAGAAAAGAATGAAGGCTCAAAAAAAGTCACATGCCTAAAGGTTGATTGTGAAGCCTATTTTTCCTCCTCTTTATGATAGAGCATGCATATACACATGTGAGAGAGAGAGAGAGACAGACACACCCCGGACGTGATATCATCACTCTGCAACCCCTTTCCCTCGTCTCCCAGCTTCAAGGACCCTGGGTGCCATTGTGTATGCCCAGCGTGTTTTAAGACCAACCCAAGTATCCAAATCCATGATCACCATATGGCTTCCAACTTGCAGGGCACTTGCATTACTACCATGCCAAAGCATCTGTGTCTTTTTTTTTCCTCATAAAAAATACTAAAATAGGGACCAGCAGTTAGCGTAATGGCTATATCGTTGGACTCCCACGTAGTTGACTGCGGTTCGCATCCCGGACCCGGTGGCTTAAAACTCACACTGGGCGCGTGTGCATGCGTGCCCAAGATCCCGAGAGGAGAATGGAGAAGGGGTTGAGGCGTGGCCATCCCCCCGGGGGGGTGATTTCTCACTTTCTGTCTCTATGTCTCTCTCTGTCTGTCTGGCGAGTGCATGGGCCCTATAGCAAAAACCTTTCCAAAAAAAAAAAAAATACTAAAATATAAATAATGCTAACTTTTAGTGAGCATGCTCTGTGTCCTACCTTGTGCCTAAGACTTTACAAGTATCCTGACTTAAATCTCAAGCAATGATTGGGTAAGCTGGTAGCATGGTAATTAAAACCACATGGCCGGCTGTGTGGTTTGAGTGCCCAACGTGGAGGCTTGAGAAATACACTAAGCACATGTGCGTGTGTGCCCAATATCCTGAGAGGAGACAGGAGGAGCAGTGACTATAGTGTGGCTATTCCTGCTGGGAGGTGCTTTTTGACTTTGTCTCCACTAAGAAAAAGAAGTTTTGCTCAGTGCAACAAGAGAGGTGCAATTGTTTCATCCAGCTTTACTTGTGAAGACACTGAGGTGCTGCTTTTAAGGAGGTGACCTCAGGGTGGCCCAGGCAGGATCCAATGCTCTTGTGAACCTTGTGTGATGTGACCTCTGGGACTTTCCCACACTATTCAGATCCTCAGGTCTCCCCCAGAAGGCTGAAGGTTGTTTGGTGATGGGGCTTGAGGCACAAGGAGTAGGGCCAGGAAGACCCAGAGGGTTAGGGAAGGGGTGAGTGGGTGCCGGGCTTCAGCTTACCTCCTCCTGCAGCGTCTCCATCTCGGTCACCAGGTGCTGCTGCTCCTTTTCCTGACCAACCCCAGAGAGAGGATAAAGGCTTCCTTTCCAGCTCCCTTGCCCCCATATTGTTCTTCTCCCACCCTTGTGGACATGACTAGAGCCTGGATCATTTAAGAACAGGGCTGGGGGAATGAGTCCCTTTGTTATGAAAGGGAAAGGCAGATAGGTCTGAGAGAAAGTTTGGGGTGAGTAGGGACTTGGAATAAGGGAGGAAGCCAGGTGACCCTTGCTCCTTTCCTCCTCAGAATCAAGTTCTGTTGCTCTGACTCCAGGAAAGAGAGAAGGGGGAGAATATCTTTGTTCCCTGGGCCAGAACCTACCGTCTGCCGGGCCTGGGCCAGAAGGCTGCGATTCTGTTCCTCTAGGCTCTTGGCTAGAGTCTTCAGGTCCTCCAGCTCTTCATCCACGGCCTTGGCAGACTGCAGAGCCTGCTGGGTGCTGAGTCGGGAGGGTGCGGAGTGGTGAAGAAGGGCCCATGAGAGAAAGGAAGGCAGAGATGCACACAGATAGATCCACTCAGAGAGAAGCAGCAACAGAGAAATCCCAGGTGTGGGGACGGAGACCCTGAGAGATAGGACAGAGACCTGGAGAAAAGTGGGAAGGGACCTAGTGTGGGATACAGAGACCCATTTTCTTTCTTCTTCTTCTTTTTTTTTTTTTTCTTTTCTAAATCATGTGCAAATGTTTAGAGAGACAAAAATGGACTCAATGCTGCAATCTTCCAGCCTCCATTGGTTTTTGCCATAGGGTAGGTACCACCACACCCCAGAGACCCATTTTCATCCTTAGACTGAGTGGGGACAGAGACTTAGAGAAAGTTGGAGACCTAGGGGCCAGACAGTGGTGCAAGGGTAAAAATGGGAAGGATTCAGGTTCGTGTCTAGAGCCCTCCCTGAGTTATAGGGCACATGTGTGCCCAGGATCTGGGCTGACAGGCTGGGCTGAATCGTGGCATCAAGACCCTGTTGGGGGTACTGTCCCTCTTTCTCACTCATGAAAGAAATAAATATATGAACTTTAAAAAAGGGGAGAGTGGGGGACTAAAACAGGGAGACCATCACAGACAAGAAGACTTACAGGACACAGGAAAAGGAAAAGTCCAATGATTCAGAGAAACAGAGAAAAGGAGACAAGAAAAAAGTCGGAATTCTAGAGGTGAAAATAAACAGACTAAAACAGAGGCTGAGAGACAAGAACCGAGAAACACATATGAGAAAGATAAAATATATATAATATATATATATGTGTGTGTGTGTGTATTGTTTTTTGAGAGAGAGTTTTGCTATAGGGCGCATGCACTTGCCAGAAGGACAGAGAGACAGAAAGCGAGAAATCAACCCCCAGGGGGGATGGCCACGCCGCAATCCCTTCTCCTCCATTCTCCTCTCGGGATCTTGGGCACACACGCCCATGTGCCTGGCGTGAGTTTAAGCCACCGGGTCCCAGACGTGAACCGCAGTCGACTACATGGGAGTCCAGCGACATAGCCATTACACCAACTGCTGGTCCCAAAAGATACATTTTTAAAAAGTTTATTTTGGGGACTGACAGGTGGTGTGGTGGTTAAGGTGCTGGACTCCCACATGGCTGATTGTGGTTCAAATTCTGGACCTGGAGGTTTGCTTTCTCACTTTCCCTCTCTCTCTGGTCATAATAATAATAGTAAGCAAAATTAAATAATTATTTTTAAAAATTTATTTATTTCTTCTGTGAGAGAGAAAGACAGAGTCAAGTAACCCCATGCCATGACCTTCCCCAGTTCCAGCCAGTCCAGAGCAAAGGCACATATACTTAGGGAGGTCTCAGGATGCAAACCCAGGACCTTTCCATATATAGGTCCAGTTGTCTTACTGCTGCACAGCTGCCTGGCCTCAAGAAAGATAAAAGGAAGAGGAAAAGAAGAAAGGACAGGCACAGACATGGAGCAGGGCATGTATGGGGTGGGGGGCTGGGAGTTGGGGGGTTGGCCCAGCCCACCTGCGAAGCTGCTTGCGCAGGGCCAAGATCTCCTCCCCAAGGCGAGCTGACCCCTCCTCAGCGGTTTCCACACTTCGCTGGAGTTTGGCGTTCTCCCCAGCCAGACGGCGGTTGCTGAGCTCCAGGTCCTCCAGGCTGCTCAGCAGGTCGGCGGTGGCAGGACTGGGGTAGGAAAGAGGCTGGGGTCACTGCTTGCATGACCACAGCCTTGGCCACCTTTCTGCAGGTCTGGGTAGTGGGGAACTATGGTGGTGGTGGGGAACTATGGCTCTTCTGGAGAAAAAACAGCGGGAGAGACTCTTCCACTCTCCTGAGCTATTGCTCCTCACCCACTTCCCCACAGGTCCTCCCTGGCAGGCTAGAGGGCACAGGGGTGCAGCATGAGGGGCAGGGAGTGGGTCTGAGGGTAGGTACAGCTCAGGTCTAGGGTCTTCGCCTCCGAAGCTCTCCAGGTTGGCTGGCTCCTCCGCTTCTGGGCATCCTGGAGGGAGACAGATAAGAGGGTGCTCCCTGGTGAGCTACCCCATTGAGGTACATTGAGGTACCCCAGGGCTCTGGGCTTGGTTCTCCTCTGACCTCCACTCTCACCTTCGCTTGGTGATCTCATGGTCTCTAGGGCTACAGCCACACTCACTGTAAAGGCCTTTGGCTCATCCTGACCTTAAGCTTAGGCTGGATCTCCCAGATCACCCCAATCTCCACTTTCTTTTTTTGTTTTTGGAGAGGTTTTTTCTATAAGGCACGTACGCTCGCCAGACAGACAGAGAGAGACATAGAGACAGAAAGCGAGAAATCACCCCCTGGGGGGATGGTCACGCCGCAATCCCTTCTCCTCCATTCTCCTCTTGGGATCTTGGGCACGCACGCACATGTGCCCGGCGTGAGTTTTAAGCCATCGGGTCGGGGACGCGAACCGTGGTCGACTACGTGGGAGTCCAGCGACATAGCCATTACGCTAACTGCTGGTTCCCTCTTCACTTTCTTTATGTCCGACGCTGGGCAGCACCCCAACTTCCCAAACCAGTTCCTCTCAGTTCACCTGCGACCCAGGTAGCCACTGGGCCGCCCTGGGTCCCTTGCTCCTCCTCACCCACATTGTCTATCAGAGCCCACACCTGTCCTCCCTGCCCTCATTCTGCTCCACCTCTACTTTCTGTCCCCACAGTCCCTGCCCTGGCTGAGGCCTCTCCCTCTCCCCTTGGAACCTCTCACTGCAGTGAGAGACCCTCCCCCAGGCCTCTTGGCCTCCACTCTCACCTTCCTGTCCCCCTACTTGGTCCCAGAGCTGGCCTACCCCTCCTCGGCTCAGTCCTCTCCTGCCCACAGATTGACCAGGAGGCTCAAGGAGATGTCAAAAAAGCTATATATTTGTTGTTTCATGTTTGTTCTTAGAGAGATTTTTGCTATATAGAGCCTGCTCTCACTGGAGAGACAGACAGACAGAAAGTGAGAAATCACCCCTCCAGGGGGGAAGGCTATCTTGCAATAATCCTTTCTCCTCCATTCTCCTCTTGGAATTTTGGGCATGCATGCACCAGCACCCAGTGTGAGTTTTAAGCTGAAGGGTCTGGGACTTGAACCATGGTGGACTGTATGGGAGTCCAGCAGCGTAACCATTACGCCATCCCAGTTTTTTGTTTATTTTTGTAAGGTTGGAGAAATATACTAAGATCCCTTGTTAAAGGTACACCTCCCCACCCCACCCAGTGGAGGAGATCCTGGGTATACAATGGTGAGCAAACCAATCAGCCAAACCCCAGGGCAAACCCCAGGTGGCTAACCAGACAACCAGGTCTCCTCTCAGCCAGGCCTCTGAAGGCAGGCAGACAGGTCTGAGAGTGAGCTGGAGGGTAAGGGATCTTAGCCTGGGAGCTCCCAGGGCTTCTCCTTTGCCAAGGGTATAAGGAAAAAGGAAGATGTGAAGAGTTGAGGCCAGGAAACAGTAGCCAGAGCGAAGGCGCATGGTGGGCAGGCATGTGGCATGTTTGAGAAAGAGCAACAAGGCCAGAAGTCTGCAAATGCCAGAACTAAAAGGGGGTGGTGGCTGAGGAGGCACAGCTGGACGGGGCTTGCAGGTCTCTTCAACAGGGCTGGCATTAAGAGGAGTTGGAAAGAACCCCTTGAAGGAAAAAATCCTAAAGTCTCAGGGAAGACAGGCAGTCATAGAAGCTTCTAGAAAACCAAATTTGCAACTCCAGGCTACAGCAAAGGTTCCTGGGCCCCACCCTGCCCCTCGCCCCTCACCCCAGCGTGGTGGGAAGTTCCCCCGCTGTCTGACCCTGGGCAGGCCTGCTTCGTGCTATAAATAGCACTCTCACCAGATGGCAGCTGCTGGGCGGTCAGGGCTCCCTCCAAGGCAGTCTCCTCTTCCAGCTCTAATCCCCTGCATCAAAGGGAGGAGGCTCAGAGCCCCCTGCAGTCGCCCACAATCCAGCAGCCACTGCAGGGGGCCTGTGGGTGGGAGGAGGGGAACAGGCCAGGTGAGAGCAACACAGTGGGGAGGAAGGTGAGGCCAGATGGCCAGTGCTGGGGCCAGATGGAAAAGCCAAAGGGGCAATACTGGGTTTGGTGAAAGGACAGGTAGGGGCCTCGGCTGCCCCCTGCCCCCAGCTTTCCCCTTCATTAGCCTCCTTTTATTTCTGCTTCCCAGAACCCATCTCCCAATCCAAGGGATTCTGTCCCCTGCCCAGCTCTCCCTAACCCCATCTCTTCACTGTTTTCTCTTCCTTAGCCTTGTGCCAACCACGGCAGTTCCCTGCAGAACACTGACTGCAGTAAACAGGTATGAAGCTAGATACTAGGAAGGGCGTGGGCCAACCGGTGGCATGGTGGTTAAGGCTGCTGGTTCCCATGTGGTTTATGGCAAAGTTCAAGTCCTGAATCTAGTGGGTTAAAAAATACACCACAGGTTGGGGCTGACAGGTGGTATGGTGGTTAAAGGTGCTGGATTCCCACATGGCCAACCACAGTCTGAGTCCCAGACCGGGCTTTCTCCCTTTCTCTATCTCTCGCTGATCAAATTAAAAAACAATAATAGAAATAAATAAATAAATGATTTTTAAAAGAATTACTTTTATTTAACTTTATCCATTTATTTAACTTTTTTATTTTAATTTGACCAGAGAGGGATAAAGTGAGAGAGAGAGTGAGAAAGCAAGCTACCAGGTCTGGGATTTGAACCATGGTCGGGTATGTGGGAGTCCAGTGCCCTTAACCACCACGCCACCTGCTGGCCCCCAATAAATAAATAAATCTCTAAAAAATATACAACTAGGGCGAGACCAGCAGTTGTCGTAATGGCTATGTCACTGGACTCCTATGTAGTCGACCGCAATTCGAGTCCTGGACCCAGTGGCTTAAACTCATGCCAGGTGTGTGTCCATGTGTGCCCAAAATCCCAAAAGGAGAATGGGAAGAGAGTGGAGGAGAAATGGATTGAGGAATGACCATCCCTCCTGGGGGGTGACTTCCTTCTCACTTTCTGTCTCTCTTTGTCTTTCTGGCGAGTGCACATGACCAAAAACCTCCCCCCCCCCCGCAAAAAAAAAAAAAAAAAAAAAAAAAAAACACCAGGGGCATGTGTACACATGCCCCAAATCCTGAAAGTAGGGAAGAATGGAGGAGAGGGAATTGTGGCATGATTATCCCCATAGGGAGGTGACTTGTCTCCTCCTCTCTTTTTCTGTCTCTGGCAAATTAAAGAAAAGAAAAGAAAAGAAAAGAAAAGAAAAGAAAAGAAAAGAAAAGAAAAGAAAAGAGAAAAGAGAAGAGAAGAGAAGAGAAGAGAAAAGAAAAGAAAAGAAAAGAAAAGAAAAGAAAAGAAAAGAAAAGAAAAAGAAAAAGGAGGGGCTTCTCGGGGAGGGTGGAGGTTTGGGGACTCACCCATGTAGCTGACAGGCAGCAATCCAGTCCCGCATGACGACCAGGAAGGTGTCCAAGTCCACGGTGGCCCGAGGGCCCTCCCCATGGGGATCCAGGTTGTGGGCCAACGTTTGGAGCCGCGCATCCTGGGGGCTCTGGCCCGTCACAGCCTCTAGGTAGGCCAGTACTCGGGCCACAGCCACAGTGCCTGGATGGAACGCGCAAGGAGTTTGGCAGGGGGTAGGCGGAGCAGGCTTGGGACATTAGGCTGGTGGTGTCCCTGCC
This sequence comes from Tupaia tana, assembly GCA_026018925.1. Taxonomy (NCBI): domain Eukaryota; kingdom Metazoa; phylum Chordata; class Mammalia; order Scandentia; family Tupaiidae; genus Tupaia; species Tupaia tana. The sequence continues at coordinate 57,677,031 of JAKSZU010000018.1, forward strand.
TCACAGTCCAGCAGACACCTTGGACAAGTCCCTGCCCGTCCTCTGAGTTAGTTGTATACACCTGGAAATGGGGACCTAGTCATCCCCACCTCACAGAGTAAAGCAAAGAGGACAGAAATGAAGGACAGTACCCGCTGCGTCCCCCAGGTTCACCGTGGCTGTCTCCCACCACTCTCCAAAGTCCTGTCCTCTTCCATCAGTGTCCGCCAAGGTTACCTTATCCTGAAAAGCCTCCATCCCCGTCCACTTCCTTCCTGAAGCTTCCCACAACCCCAGTTTGTTCCAAGCAGGCCCTAGCCAACTCCTCTCTGTGCCTCCCCAGTGCCCAGCCCCCATCTCCTTTCTGCCCTGACTACTCCCCAGCCCCTCATCCTGCCCCTCCCACCTGTCTTCTGAGGGTCACAAGCTTCAAACGTTGAGTTCAGTATTTGCTCCTCTAAGCTGAGCAGCGCCCCCTGGCTGGCTGCCTCGGGCTGCTCCCAGAGGTACACTGAGGAGACAGAAGGGCCCAGTCCACCAGTGAGGAGAGGAGTACCCTGGGTCTCTGGCCTGCTAGACTCTGTGGTGGGAGAAGGGTGAGGTGGGATGGGAGGGTTAAGGTGTTGGGGGAATTGGGGTGGGGTGGGGTGTGGAGGTAGGTGAGAATGCAGGAGGAGGCTCAGCTGCCTGGAGCTGCAGCGGGGCAGGGAGCTGTAGGCAGCTTCAGGAAGGGCAGCCATGTGAGGGTACTTTGAGTCACCTCCCCCCAACGTGGGCCTCATTTTTCATCCCAGGAGGGCTCCTACTGCTGTCTAACCCTTTGTGTCCAAATAAACACTCTGGGATCACCCTTTCCTTCTCTTTTCCAGCCTTCCAAGCTAGGCACAGAGAGAAATAGGAGTAGGGGAGGGCCAAAACGAGGATTCTGGGAGGAGCTGAGGTTGAAGGGGGGCCCAGGAGCCAGGAACAATCCAATAACACGTGGGCAGCCTGGATCGATTCCGCCTGCTGCATCTCCGGTCTCCCAGCCCACCCCAGGGACCAGGGCTCTCTCCTCCCTGTATCCCGAGGCAAGGTTGGTGTCACTGGAGCCCACGGCCAGGGTCCAAGATGCAGAAGGATGGGGAGATCCAGGCAGGATGGGCAGTGAGGGAGGGGATGGTCAGGAGCTGGACTGGCGTGTCAGACTGGCCCCAGCTCAGAGCCCAATTATACGTCTGGGACAAGTCCCTTCTCCTTTCAGAGCCCTGGTGTCCCCACTGGTAAAAATAGGGGGCAGTTAGGGAGATCCTTTTCACCAGGGCTGAGAGGGTTAGCTCTGCGTTATGTGAGGAACCCACGTGCATGTGCACACGTGCGTATTCTTTGTTCTGTTTGCCCACTGCTATCGCCACAGTGCCTGCACATAATAGGTGCTCAGCAAACGCTCCATGAATAGGAGACCCTCTACTTAAGGAGTCATTGGCTGGCCCAGGCTCTCTCTCAGAGCTGGAAGTGACTTTCGAGGCTCCCTGCCCTGCGCACAGCAGGGTGCAACAGCTCACTGAAGGCCGGCTGCAGGGTCAGGCAGGCTCAGGAGGCAACTTGGACCAGTGGCGGCACCTGGGACTCAACCTGAGTCTCAGTTTCTTCCTCTGGAGATGGGGTTGGTGTTACCTCTTTCTAGGAAAGAAATGAGATAAAACCTGGAAGGGCCTCAGTAGAGGGTCTAGCATGTGATAGGGACTCAATAATAGAATCGAACATTTCTGAGCATTTAATAGTTACCAGGCCTTCTGAGTGCTTTGCATGAACCATGGGTGGCTGCTATTTTTGGCCCCACTTCACAGACGAGGAGACTGAGGTACAGAGAAGTCAGGAACTTGCCCAAGGTCACCTGTTCAACATGTGGGTCCCCTTTCCCATCCCTCTAACTCTTCTAGGGTTCTTTGTTCTAGTTTGGGATTTAAAAAAAAAAAAATTTTATTTAACTTTATTTATTCATTCATTCATTTATTTCAATTTGACCAGAGAGGGACATAGTGAGAGAGAGAGAGAGAGAGAGAGAGAGAGAGAAAGTCGTCAGGTCCGGGACTTGAACTGCAGTCCGCCATGTGGGAGTCCAGCACCCTTAACCACCAAGCCACCTGCTGGTCCCCTAGGTTTTTTTTTGTTTTTGTTTTTTTTTTTTTGAGAGGTTTTTGCTATAGGGCGCGTGCACTCGCCAGCCAGACAGAGACAGAGAGACAGAAAGCGAGAAATCACCCCCCAGGGGGGATGGCCATGCCGCAATTCCCTCTCCTCCACTCTCTTCTTGGGACCCTGGGCACGCACGCACAGGCACCCGGCGTGAGTTTAAGCCACCGGGTCCGGGACTCGAACCGCGGTCGACTCCGTGGGAGTCCAGTGACATAGCCATTATGCTAACTGCTGGTTCCATCCCTAGTTTTTTTAAGAGAGATTTTTGCTATAGGGCATGTGCGCTTGCCAGAGACAGAGACAGAAAGCAAGAACTCACCCCCCCCCCCCGGGGGGGTGGATGGCTGCAGTTCCTTCTCCTCCATTCTCCTCTCGGGACTTTGTACATTTCTCCTCCTCTAGCTTGAACTCATGCTCCGAGTTTTGGCCTTGGGAAGGGGAGCAGGAACTCATTTAGGTGAGATGCGGGCTTTAGCTGCAGTCTGGTTGCCTCCTCTCACTGTCCTCCCCATGTTGTGGACAAGGACCCTGAGGCCCAGCAAGGTTGCTTGTCCAGTGATGTTCACCAGAGAGCACTGAGCCTGGATTCGAGCCCAGGATTGTCCAGGGCTCTAAGAGACAGCATTTGACTGCAGGCCCTTCCAAGAGCCCTTCAGGGAGATGCCTCTTTGTTTCTCCCCTTTTCTCTTCTTCACTTCATTCCTTAGTGTCTCTGTCTGTCCCTACCTCCTTTCTGAGCTTTTCTCTGGCTCTTTCCATCTCTATCCAAATCTCTCTCCCCTGTGTCCTACCTATCTGTCTCCGGATCCCTCACTCCAGTTTTCTTCCCTGCCTCTGTGCTTCTCTGCCATATTTTGGTGACTCTCTATCCCTGAGTCTTCTCTTTTCTTCCTATGCTGTTTGTCTCTTTCTCCCCTGCATACCGACCGGCCTCCATCTCTCCTGGGTGTGTCCCTCTCTCTCCTTCAGGAGCCTCCAGAGCTGGCTCACCCTTGCCCATACGTTCCCGGTGGCCACACGCCCTCTGCTGGTGCAGGTGAAGTTTAGATAGTGGCCACTAAGCAGCCTGCCCTCTAGCTCCAGCGCCCTGGTGTCTGCCTCTGACCCTCCTCTCTAAGAAGCCTCCAGAGACCAGGGTCCAAGCCTGGGGCCTAGGGAAAAGACACAGGCGGGAGTGGATGCCTAAGAGTCTCAAAGAAAGAGGCCCAGAGACCTCCATCAGACTGGGTCCTTCTAAGGGGAGGAATCTCTTTCCCCATCAGACAAGACTCTCCCTTAGCAGAGGACTTTCAGGAAAGATAACCCGGTCCTTCTTTCTGAAGCTGGAGTCCATACCCATTTGATGTGCATCCATCCATCCATTCAACAACAGTAACTGAGTTTCTGCTGCATGTCAGGCATCGCTCTGGGGCAGTGCCAACCATCGGAGCAGTCCCTTGCTACATGCAACTCTTGAGTACTCGAACTGGGGTAAACGTGAACTGACACGCTCTGTCAGTGTGAGGTACACACTACTCCTGCTCTTAGCTGAAAGCTGATAAGTAATTAAAAATGCACGTTAGGTCATGAAGACTTAGTATGAAAAAATTGAGTATCTCATTTTTTTTTTAAGAGAGAGATTTTTGCTATAGGGCGCATGCACTTGCCAGAGAGAGAGAGAGAGAGAGAGAGAGAGAGAGAGAGAGAGAGAGAGAAATCACCTCCTGGGTGGGGACGGGGGCGGGGGGAGGCCACAATCCCTTCTCTTTCGGTCGGCACCTCATCTACCATAGCTCCCTCCCTCCCGCCCTGCACACCTGTTGAGGATCAGCCACCCCTTAAGAGCCTCAGCAGCTCTTAGAGTCACTGCCAGGCACCCCTTCGCCTACACCCTCTTCTGGGGTGAACAGGGGCCCAGTCACCTACTTTCTGCAACAGAGCCACCTGCTTGGCCCTCTGGCAGGTCCATGGGCCGCCTCTGCCACTCCACACCTGCCGGTGCAGCTACCAGCCTCCCTCCATCATGGGGAGGCACAGGAAAGGGACCTGCTGCTGCTGCTCCTGGAAGGACAAGCAGGAAAATGGTTTCTCAGAGCAGTCACCCACGGGTGCGGGCCTGCTGCTCCATCTGTGCCCCAGGCTACTCTAGGTTTTCAGAACCTGTTTGCCACCCCCGCCTCCCCTGAGCAGCTCCCGCTGGGACCTGTTTTATGGATTGGAGGTGGCGGGACAGGGGTTTAAGGAGTGGCTGGCAGAGGTCCAAATGGGGCTGGAAGTGGGGGAGGTTGTCATTGTCTCCTCCTTAGGAGACCTGGGAGCCTTTCACCCCAAACCCCTGACAGTTTGTCTAATCCCCTCATCCATCCATCCTCTCCTTCCCTACAGCCCTAGCTCAGCTGGGTTTCATTCTCCCCTGGCCCTCCTCCTTGTCTCTTCCTTGGCATCCCAGTCTCTAGGTTTCCCCTCCAGTCCATCCCCACAGGGCCTAGAGCTGACCCATGTCTCCTCTGGTCAATGCCATTCCATGGCTCCCCAGCACTTCTGGGGACAGAATCTGGACTTAGCGTTGAAGGTCCTGCATGGCCTGGCCCTATCTGTGTCCCCATCTCAAATCACACTTGATGCCCCAGCATCTGAACTGTGTTCTGTTCCCCAAACTGGATGGTTGTTCCCACCTCCAGGTCTCTCCCTGGGACATCCTCCTTGCCTTCCTGTCTCTGGTTACAAGTCCCCTCCTCTGGAAAACAGTTCTGATCTCCACCTAGGCTGAGCGAAGTGGTGTATCTGGTTTTCCCCATAGTCCTGGGCAACTGACGAGTCTCATCATACTAGCCTGTATTTGGGCTGTTGGTCTCTCATGCAAGTTTGACTCTATCCCTTGCTCTCAGCCCTCCTATGGCTCTCTAGTGTCCCTGAACTAAGTCCAGTCCCTCAGGCTGGAGTGACACAGAGTGGTCCTTGAAGCTCCTTGCCAGTTGTTACTTTTCTCTTCACTGACTGGGGGCTGACTGGTGAGAATTTAGCACCTTTGGGGACCAGCAGTTAGCATAATGGCTATGTCGCTGGACTCCCATGTAGTCGACTGCAGTTCGCGTCCTGGACCCGGTGGTTTAAAACTCACACTGGGCGCGTGTGCGTGCGTGCCCAAGAGGAGTGCATCTCCGAGAGGAGAATGGAGGAGAAGGGATTGCGGTGTGGCCATCTCCCCTGGGGGGTGATTTCTCGCTTTCTGTCTCTCTGTCTCTCTCTGTCTGTCTAGCGAGCGCACATGCCCTATAGCAAAAACCTCTCTCAAAAAAAAAAAAAAAAAAAAAAGAATTTAGCACCTTTCCCCAAACCTGTTGCTCCCTGGGGTTTTTCTTGGCCCTCCCAGGCCACTTCCCTATTCTCTTCCTTGGTGGCCCTGCCCTGACTTACAGCTCTTCTAGAGAGCTTTTCTGAGCCTGGAGGCAGTTAGGGACTTCCTCCCCTGTTTTCCAACAGTGCCCTGTCCCATCTCCTTACCTACAAACTCCAGGACACCTGCAAGAGAGAAAGGGACCATGGGGCCCCCAGGGGCGGAACTGGGGCACCTTGGTGCCAATGGTCCAGCAGGGTCACCTGGGGCCTGACTGGGTTCTCCCCACCACTTCAGGCCCTTTCCTCACCACATGCTCCCAATACCCTGCACTGGCCAGGGCCAGATGGAACCCACAGCCACTGATGCATACTTTTTGGCAGATTTTAGAATGTCCTAGAAAAAAGGGGTCTTTGAAGAGAGACACTTTCAAGGTTGGACAATCCTGTAGGGGAAAAGAGGAGGGATGGTTGTGGAGTGAGTGGGGACATGACTCTGCAGGCACTGGGCTCTGACTGTTCTGGGACAAACTTCTGAGGGACCCTGAGAGGAGGCTGGGTTGATCGAGGGCTCTGATGGACTGTGGCAAGGAGGTCCTGGGCAGGAATTCTGAGGAGACGAGCCTTTATCTGGACTACAAGGGAGTCTGACTGGATTTCTGTGTGAGGGAATAAGTCTCTGACTTTTAGGGGATTTTGAGGGGGTTTCTGATTGGATTTCAGAGGTCTGAGACCAGATTTCTTCAGTAGGGATCTTTGGATTCCTGGGGGAATCACAGACTGGATTTTAAAGGGGGGGGTGTCTTCTGGCAAAAGTCCAGAAGTCTCTGACTGGATACTGAAAAAAGAGTCTTACAGGATTTTTGGTGGGTTTGCCAAGATTTCTGGGCATCACTAATGGGGGGACTTCTCAGGCTTCTAATGGGATCTTGGGAGGGTGACTAACAGGATTCCAGGGAAAGTGACAGGCTCTGAGGGAGAAGTCAGACAATTTCTAGAAGGTTCTGACACGATTTCAGGTCCTACACGTCTTCCTGGTGCGTTTCTTTCAGTATTCTGACAGGATTTAGTCAGGATTTCTTTTTTCTTTTTTTTGTAATTTGCCAGAGGGTGCTGCACTCAACAGAGACAGAGAGGGAGGAGAAAGGACCCCTGCCCCCCACCCGGGATGGTCAGGCCGCAATCCCTTCTGCCCTATTTCTCCACCCTCTCCGGATTTGGGGCCCGCTTCCACACACGCTCAGCATGATTCTCAAGCCGCCGGGCGCGGGACTGGAACCCCACAGTCAGCCGGGCAGGACGAGGTTCCCTAGGATTTCGAGAAGACGTTTTACCAGGACTTATGAGGCCTGGACGCTGGGGAGGCTCGCTTATGATTTGGGGCTTTGCTTGGATTTCGGGAGGCGCTCTGACAGGGCCCATGGGGGAACCTCGTCACAAGCAGAGCGCACCTGGAGTCACGTCCTAGTCTCGGGACACAGCTCAGGGCCACGAACGACGAACTGCAGTTACGTCGGCGGTAGTGAGCAGCACGCTCTCGGTTTCCCACCAGAAAAGTAAGGAGGCGGGACGAAAAGAAAGATCGCGAGATGTCTAAGCCCCGCCCCAGCGGGATTCCTTCCACGGCGCAGGCGCACAAGAGGAAGGCGCGCCGTTGCTCTTGGTGTTACCTGTATCAGCGACGTCGCGCATGCGTGCAGCCCAGGCGGTGCGCCTCGCAGGGTAAAGCGGTCACGTGCGCACTAACAACAGGTGACTGCTGCGGGGCGTGTGCCAGGTGGCGGCCATATCCACTGCTTTGAAGCCTTCCTTTCGCCCTCAAACTTTGGACTGAGGGGCTCCTCTCCATTCTCCACTTGGCGGTTAAGCTGTGCCCTCTTTTGCCAGGCCGCTGGACACTGTCACAATTATATCCTTCATTGTCCAGCCTCACCTCAACTCAGTCCACCCCTGTCCACCTTTTTGTGGCGGCAGCCACGCTGTAATTTTTTTTTTTTTTTGGAGAGGTCTTTCCTATAGGCCGTGTGCACTCACCAGAAAGAGCGAGACAGAGACAGAAAGTGAGAAATCACACCTCCATACACACACCCCCCACTCCCCCACCTCACAGCCCCCCATGGCCATGCGCAATCCTTTCTCCTCCATTCCCCTCTCAGGATCTTGGGCACGCACACACACGCGCCCCGCCAGAGTTTAAACCACCGGGTCTGGGACTCCAACCGCAGTTCACTACATGGGAGTCTAGCGACATAGCCATTACACCGACTGCTGGTGCCCCACGCTGTAATTTTAAAAATGTTTTAAAAGAGATTTTTGCCTTAGGGTATGTGTGCTGGCTGGAGAGAGACAGATAGTGAAAGGCAAAGTGAGAAATCATTTCCCCCCCTCCCCCCGGAATGGGTGCCACAATCCCTTTTCCATTCTCCTCCGGCGATCTTGGGCACGCACACACACCCAGTGATTCTCAGGCCCCTGGGTCCTGGACTTGAACCCCATTTGCTCATGTGGGAGTCCAACGTGGTAACTACTACACCATCTGCTGGCCCCAAGCTGTATTAATAGTATAGATCCCTAATGACTTTTTTTTAAAGAATTACTTTTATTTAACTTTATTTTTTATTTATTTTAATTTGATGAGAGAGAGAGGGAGAGAAAGTGAGAAAGCAAGGCTCTAGGTCCGGGACTCAAACTGACTCAAACCGTGGTCGGCCATGTGGGAGTCCAGCACCCCATCCACCATGCCACTGGGCGGCCCCTCCTGATGGCTTCTTCCTCAAACTATTCCTTTCATTCCTTTTGGGAGAAAACAGGGAGAACATTTTCAGCTTTTCTAGCTAGAGTGAGGAAGAGGGCTATATCCAGAATTGACTCCGGAGAAGGAGATTTTGGGGAAACCACTTGGCCTCTTGGCTAGCCAAGACACAGGAGAGGAATCTGTTTATTCATCCTTTTATTCATCCCATCCTCATTTGTCAGCCCTCACTTCCTCAGAAAAGCGTTCCCTGCCACACTGACTCTGCCAGGCCCGTCTTTCTATCTGCTTGCTCTATTTTAGTGGCCCTCCAGGCGCTTCTCACCACCCCGCATAGTCTATATTTGTGTACTGTCTATCACCCCGGCTGGAATGTGAGCTCCAAGCAGTGGAGACTGTTTTGGGGCTACAACACGCCTGGCCGAGTGTGGTGCTCGAAAACAGATTTGTTGAATGTATGTGTGGATGGAATCCAAGGCTCTCAACTACCAGGCAGTGTAGATGACAAGGCTGTGGGTCTGGAGTCAGACATTCTTAGGATTAAATTTTACTTATTTATTTTAGATTTTTGCTATAGGGCACGAGTGCTAGCCAGAGAGAGGTAGAGAAAGAGACAGTGAGAGGGAACATGAGAACCCCGCCCCCCCGTTGGGGTGGCCACACCAGTCTCCTCTCCATTCTCCTCTCAGAATTTTGGGCACTCACACACTTGTGCCCTGCATCATTTTCTTTTCTTTCTTTCTTTTTTTTTTTTTTGGAGAGGTTTTCGCTATAGGGTGCGTGCGCTCGCCAGACAGACAGACAGAGACATAGAGACAGAAAGCGAGAAATCACCCCCCTGGGGGGATGGTCACGCCGCAATCCCTTCTCCTCCATTCTCCTCTCGGGATCTTGGGCACGCACGCACACGCGCCCGGCGTGAGTTTTAAGCCACCAGGTCCGGGATGCGAACCGCGGTCGACTACGTGAGAGTCCAGCGACAGCCATTACGCTAACTGCTGGTTCCCATTCTTTTCTTTTTTTTTCATTTTATTTAGAGGTTTTTGCCATAGGGTGCATGTGCTCACCAGAGAGACAGAGACAGTGAGAGGGAAAGTGAGAAATCACCCCCACCCCCACAAAGGGGGTGGCCATGCCACAGTCCCTTCTCCTCCATTCTCCTCACAGGATCTTTGGCACGCACACACATGCACCCAGCGTGAGTTTCAAGCTATCAGGTCCAGGGCTCAAATTGCGGTCCCATGTGGGAGTCCAGCAATGTAACTACTGTGCCATCTGCTGGCCCCCAGCTCTGTGTGCTTTTCAGGCTGTAGGGTCTGGGACTCAAACTGCGGGGTCAGCTCTGTGGGATCCAGCACCCTAACCCTCCTACCATCTCTGCTTGCCCTCTTGTGACTGAATTGTGACCTTGGCACAATGACTTTACCCTCTCTGACCTTCATTCTTTTCTTGACAGCATTGATTTCTTTTTCTTGCCTTATTTACTGAACTAGGACCTCCAGTAATAATGTTGAACAGACAGATTGGTTGCAGATATCTTTATCCTCTCTCATTCCTGATTTCAGGGAAAAACATTCATATATTTCACTATTAAATATGCTGATATTATACACCCACACATATATATGCATATCTATCTATATATTATATATACATGTGTGTGTGTATATGTGTATGTGTGTGTATATATATATATATATATATATATATACACGATATATGATATATTATTTTACTTTTGCCAGAAAGCACTTGCACTTGCCAGAGAGAGACAGAGTAAAAACCAGAAAGCGTCCCCCCATGGGGCATAGTCACGCTGAAGTCCTTTCTCCACCATTTCTTCCTCCTTTCAGGGTTTTGAACATGCACACCACATGTCCAGTAAGTTTCTCAAGCCACTGGGTCTGAGACTCAAACCTGGCAGTTGGCTATGTGGGAGCCAGCTGCTTTAATCACTAGGTCATGGTCTAGCCCATTTAATTATTAATGTGGGTGGCTGTCAGGTGGCATGGTGGCTAAGGGCTCTGGACTCCCACATGGCTGGCCTGGTTCAAGTCCTACACCTGGCAGCTTGCTTTCTCTCTCTCGCGTGCGCGCTCTCTCTGTCCATCTCTGGTCAAATTAAAATAAATAAACAAATAAATAAAGTTAAATAATTCTTTAAAATATTATTAATGTGGTTAATCACATTAATTTAGTTTTAAAACATTTTCTATTATCTGAGTGTTCAAAGTTTACATTTTTAAAAAAAGAATTATTTATTTAACTTCATTTATTTACTTACTTACTTACTTATTTATTTATTTATTTTTTTATTTTTTTGAGAGATTTTCGCTTTAGGGCGTGTGCGCTCGCCAGACAGACAGAGAGAGACATAGAGACAGAAAGCGAGAAATCACCCCCCGGGGGGATGGTCACGCCGTAATCCCTTCTCCTCCATTCTCCTCTTGGGATCTTGGGCACACACGCACACGCGCCCGACGTGAGTTTTAAGCCACCGGGTCCGGGACGCGAACCGTGGTTGACTACGTGGGAGTCCAGCGACATAGCCATTACGCTAACTGCTGGTTCCCTTATTTACTTATTTATTTTGATTTGACCAGAGGTGGACAGAGTGAGAGAGAGGGAGAGAGAGAGAAAGTGAGAAAGCAAGCTGCCAGGTCTAGGACCTGAATCCCGGTTGGCCATGTGGGAGTCCAGTGCCCTTAACCATCATGCCACCTGCCAGCCCCGAAGTTTACTTTTTTTTTAAGAGAGATTTTTGCTATAGGGTGAGTATGCTTTTGCAGGAGAGACAGAGACAAGGAGACAGAAAGCGGGGGATAGCCACGCGGCAATCTATTCTCCTCCATTCTCCTCTTGGGATTTTGGGCACACACACTCACACGTGCTTGGCATGAGTTTTAAGCTGCTGGGTCCAGGACTTGAACCACTGTCAATTATGTGGTAGTACAGCAATGTAACCGCTATGCCACCTGCTGGTCCCTGAAGTTTATATTTTAGCATTTTAATTTATTATTATTTTAAAATTTGCTATAGGGCACATGTGCTTTACCAGAGAGAGACAGAGGGAAAGGGAAAGTGAGAAAACAAGCCGGCAGGTTCAGGACTCAAACTGCGGTTAGCCACGTGGGAGTCCAGTGCCATAACCACCATGCCACCTACTGGCCCTACATTTATTTTCAATGTTAACCTTGCATTTCTGGATTAATTCTCATTGAGTTAGGGTGTATTATCATTTTTATGTATTGCCAGATCTGATTTGATTTTCTTTTCTATAAGGTCCCTGTTAGGTTCTGATAACAAGGCTATTATATATATATGTGTCAGGGACCAGCAGATGGCGTAATGGTTTCATCATGGACTCCCACATAGTTGACCGCGGTTCGAGTCCCAGACCTAGTGGTTTTGAACTCAAGTGGGATGCGTGTATGTGTGTGCCCAAAACCCCAAGAGGAGAATGGAAGAGAAGGAATTGCAGCATGGCCATCCACACTGCTTTCTGTCTCTTTGTCTCTCTGGTGAGTGCATGTGCCCTACAGCAAAAATCTCTCTCTCAAAAAAAAAAAAAAATATATATATATATATATGTGTGTGTGTGTGTGTGTGTGTTGAAGCTTTCTGCCTTTTTCTGTTCTTTGGAAGTGCAGTGTAAGATTAATGTTATTTATTTTTCATGTATTTGGAAGAATTTACCAGTGAAGCCATCTGGACCTAAAGTTTTCTTTGTGGGAGGACTTTAAATTACAAATTTAAATTCTCTTATAAAAATACAACTATTCAGATGTTCCATTTTATTTTTGGCAAATTATAGTTTTCAAGGAATTTTTTCATTTTATCTAAAATTTGAAATTATTTCCATAAAGATTATAATATCTCCTTATCGTCCTTTAAAAAATAATTACTTTATTTTAATTACTCGTTCATTTATTATAATTTGATGGGAGAGAGAGAAGGCAAAAAAGCAAGTTGCCAGGTCCAGGACTTGAGCCAGGGTCGGCCTTGTGGGAGTGTCCAGTGCCTTAACCACCACGCCACCTGGTGGTACCTTATTGTCTTTTTTTAAAAGAATTATTTTATTTAACTTTATTTATTTATTTTAATTTGACCAGAGAGGGACAGAGTGTGTGTGTGAGAGAGAGAGAAGAAAAGTGAGAGAGCAAGCTGCCAGGTCCGGGACTTGAACTGTGATTGACTGTGTGGGCATCCAGCACTGTTAACCACCACGCCACCTGTGGGCTCCAATTGTCTTTTTAAGATCTGTGTGATCTGGGACCAGCAGTTAGCATAATGGCTATGTCGCTGGACTCCCATGTAGTTGACCACGGTTTGAGTCCTGGACCCGGTGGCTTAAACACACCAGGCGCGTGTGCATGCATGCCCAAGATCCCAAGAGAATGGAGAAGGGATTGTAGCGTGTCCATCTCCCCTGGGGGGTGATTTCTTGCTTTTTGACTCTCTGTCTCTCTCTGTCTTTCTGGCAAGTGCACAAGCCCTATAGCAAAAAGCCTCTCAAAGAAAAAAAAAAAATCTGTATAATCTGTGGTGTCAGGCTTTAGTAATTTGTATCATCTCTCGTTTTTTTTTTGGTTGCTGTTGATTGAAATGACTAGAGTTGGGGCTAGCAGGTGGAGTAGTGGTTAAAGGTGCTGGATTCCTACATGGGCAACCGTGGTTTGAGTCCCAGACCTGGTGGCTTGCTTTCTCACTCTCTCTCTCCTTCTGGTCAAATTGAAACAAACAAATGAATAAATAAATAAAGTGAAATAAAATAATTCTTTTTTTTTTTGGTGGGGGGAGGTTTTTGCTATAGGGTGCATACACTCGCCAGAAAGACAGACAGAAAGCAAGAAATCACCCCCAGGGGAATAGCCATGCTGCAATCCCTTCTCCTCCATTCTCCTCTCAGGATCTTGGGCATGCATGCACATGCACCTAGTGTGAGTTTAAGCCACTGGGTCCAGGACTTGAGCCATAGTCAACTACATGGAATACATGGAAGTCCAGACACATAGTCATTATGCTACCTGCTGGTCCAAAATAAAATAGTTCTTTTTTTTTTTTTTTTTTTTTTTTTTTTTTTTTTTTTTTTTTTTAAGAGGTTTTTGCAATAGGGTGCTTGTGCTCGCCAGAAAAACAGGGAGAGACAGAGACAGAAAGCGAGAAATCATTCCCCTGGGGAATGGCCACACTGCAATCTCTTCTCCTTCATTCTCCTCTCGGGATTGTGGGCACACATGCATACGTGCCTGGCATGAGTTTAAGCCACTGGGTCCGGGACTCAAACCGCGGTCAACTACATGGGAGTCCAGCAACATAGCCATTACGCCAACTGCTGGTCCCAATAAAATAATTATTTTTTAAAAAATTACTAGAGTTTATTGGGGCTGGCAGGTGTCGTGGTTGTTAAGGGCGCTGGACTCCCACATGGCTGACCATGGTATGAGTCCCAGACCTGGCAACTTGCTTTCTCACTTTCCCTTTCTTTCTCTCTCTCTCTGTCCCTCTCTGGTCAAATTAAAGTGGGTGAATAAATAAAGTTTAAAAAGTTACTAGAGTTTATCAGGCTTTTTCAATTGCCAGAGGACACATGTGGTCACCAGAAAGAGACTGAAGAAAGCACTCCCTAATGGGACATGGTCACACCACAATCCCTTCTCTTCCACTTGTCCATCCTGTCAGGATTTGGGGGGCACACATACAAATGCCTGGTATATTTTACAAGCCCCAGAGACTGGGATTCAAACTGCAGTTGCCCTTTGGGAATCTAGCTTTCTTAACCGCTAGGCTATGGGTTGGCCCAAGAATTTAACAAATTTTTTTTTTTTTTTTTTTAGGTTTTTGCCAAAGGACATGTGCATTCACCTAAGAAAGGTAGAGGGGAAGTGAGAAATCATCTCCCACCCTCCACCCCTGCCCGGGGCTGATGGCTACACGGCAATCCCTGCTCTTCCATTCTCCTTTTGGGATTTTGGGCACTCACTCACACACTCCTGGCATGATTTTCAAGCCCCCAGGTCTGGGACACAAACCACGGAGTTGGCCATATGCGAGTCCAGTTCCTTACCCACTGCGCCACCTGCTGGCCCCAAATTTATTCATTTTATTGGTCTTTCAAAGAATAAAGTTTTGGCATCATTACTTTTATAATTTATCTGTTTATGTTTTGTTATTATTAGTATGTTTTCTAAAACTGTGAATTTATTTTGGTCCAGCCCTGGAGTGCAGCAGTTAAGCACAGAGCACGGGGAGCCAGACCCCACGTGGCCACTGAGGAGCTGAGCTCGGCCTGGCAGCTTGAGAAGCACACTGTGTCCGCGTGCCGGCGTGCCCCACGTCCTGATGGTCGGAGCAGTGGCGGGAAAGGACTGCGGAGCGATAGGTACGTTGGGGGGTGCTCTTTTTCTCTCTTTTCCTCTGATGAGTGCTTGTGCCCTCTGGCAATTAAAAAAAAGTTTAGGGGCCAGCAGGTGGCGTGGTGGTTAAAGGTGTTGGACTCCCACATGGCTGACCACGGTTCAAGTCCTGGACCTGGCAGCTTGCTATCTTACTTTCTCTCTCTTCAAATAAATAAAAATAAACAAACAAATAAATAAAAATGACTCACTTTTTACATTCATTTAAAAAAACAGTTTATTTCTTTCACGAGGGAGAGGGCTCATGTGTACATCAGAGAGAAAGAGAGAGAGGGAAAGAGGGAGAGAAAGAGAGAGATTCTTTTTTTTCCTTTCTTTTGGAGAAGTTTTTGCTATAGGGCGCGTGCGCTCGCCAGACAGAGAGACAGAGAGAGACAGAGAGATAGAAAGCGAGAAATCACCCCCCAGAGGGGATGGCCACGCCACAATACCTTCTCCTCCATTCTCCTCTCAGGATCTTGGGCACGCACGCACACGCGCCCGGCGTGAGTTTAAGCCACCGGGTCCGGGACTCGAACCGCGGTCAACTACGTGGGAGTCTAGTGACATAGCCATTACGCTAACTGCTGGTCTCAAGAGAGAGATTCTTTTTTTTTTTTTCTCTCTTTTTTTTTTTTGCTATAGGGTGCGTGCGCTCGCCGGACAGACAGAGACAGAGAGATAGAAAGCGAGAAATCACCCCCCAGAGGGGATGTCCACGCCACAATCCCTTCTCCTCCATTCTCCTCTCAGGATCTTGGGCACGCACGCACACGCACCCGGCGTGAGTTTAAGCCACCGGGTCCGGGACTCGAACCGCGGTCAACTATGTGGGAGTCTAGTGACATAGCCATTACGCTAACTGCTGGTCTCAAGAGAGAGATTCTTTTTTTTTTTTTTCTTTTTTTTTTTTTGCTATAGGGCGCGTGCGCTCGCCGGACAGACAGAGACAGAGAGATAGAAAGCGAGAAATCACCCCCCGGGGGGATGGCCACACCGCAATCCCTTCTCCTCCATTCTCCTCTCGGGATCTTGGGCACGCACGCACGCACACGCGCCCGGCGTGAGTTTAAGCCGCCGGGTCCAGGACTCGAACCGCGGTCGACTACGTGGGAGTCTAGTGACATAGCTGTTACGCTAACTGCTGGCCCCAAGAGAGAGATTTTTGACCGGGCCTCTTGACAGGCCATGATCCCCTTCCCGGCCTCCCGCTAGTCAGGATAACGGGCATATATCCTGGTGTGTTTCAGGTCATGGGGTCTGACCTGGAGTTGGCCCCGTGGCTCCCAGCATGGCAGATCAGTACCTACTGTGCGCCACAGCAGTGAGCTGCTTCATCTTCACGGCAGTTCCCATCCCTCCGTGTGTATTTTCTGTCTGTGTCCCCTACTCGGCCCCATCAAGCTGGGCATTTATCTCATCATAGTGTGATCTTTAGTGTCTGGTCGTATGGGGGGGGGGGTTCAATAAATGTTTTTTAAATTAATTAATACTATTTTATGAATAAACTTTTTTTTTTTTTGAGAGGTTTTTGCTATAGGGCGCATGCGCTTGCCAGACAGACAGAGAGAGACATAGAGACAGAAAGCGAGAAATCACCCCCCAGAGGGGATGGTCACGCCGCAATCCCTTCTCCTCCATTCTCCTCTCGGGATCTTGGGCACGCACGCACACGCGCCCGGTGTGAGTTTAAGCCACCGGGTCCGGGACGCGAACCGCAGTCGACTACGTGGGAGTCCAGCGACATAGCCATTGCGCTAAGTGCTGGTTCCCATATGAATGAACATTTTTTCTTCCCAATCAGAACATCAAGAAAGAGCCAGCCCAAAGTTGACTGGCCTGTGTGGTTGGAATTCCAGACCCAGCGGCTTGAGAAACATGACAGATGCGTGTGTCTGTGTACCTAAAATCCGAAAAGGAGGGAAAATGGAGAAGGGATTGAGGCATGACCATTCCCCTGGGGGGATATAGTCTCACTTTCTCTCTCTCTCTCTCTCTCTCTCTGGTGAGTGCATGTATCCTCTGGCAAAATTTAACATAAATATCAGGGGACCAGCAGATGGAGTAGTGGTTACATCACTGGACTCCCACATGGCCGACCATGGTTCTAGTCCTGGCCCTGGTGGCTTGAAAATCATGACAGGCACATGTGTGTGCATGCCCAAGATCCCGGGAGGAAAATGGAGAAGGGATTGAGGCGTGGACGTCCCCCCAGGGGGTGATTTCTCACTTTCCCTCTCACTATCTCTGTCTCTCCCAAGAGTGATATACCCTAAGGCAAAAACCTCTCAAAAAAAAAAAAATTCAGGAAAACAGGCCAGCCCCGTGGTTGGCCACGTGGTTGAGAGAGCTGGATCCCACATGGCTGAGTGTGATTGGAATCCAGCCCCAGCTGCTTGAAAGCACGTCGGGTGCATGTGTGTGTGTGTGCGAGTGTCAAATCCCCGTGGGATGGAGAAATGGAAGAGAAGTTACTGCAGTATGACTACGCCCCTTGGAGTGCTTTTTCCACTTCCCTTTCTCTCTGTCTCTGTCTCTCTCTGGCAAATAGCTCGCACCCTCTGGGAAAAAAAATAATTAAAAAAAAAAAAGAAAAAGAAAGAAAGAAAACACGAGGGAGCATCAGCGCCGGGTAACTGAGCGGGCGTTGGGGCTCTCGGGGTGGAATTGCTGGCTGGAAGGTGCTGCGATGGGTCTGAGCTGTGGCGATGGTGGGGTAGGAGCCCCGTGGGACAGACGCAGCGTCTGGGTTCCTAGGAACCGGGCTCTGGAAAGGACCGTATCTGCCTCCTCCGCGGTGGGCCCGGAGGGAGGGGTCGCAGAGAGAGTAAGGAACACCCTGGGGAGGGACGAAGTGTGCAGTCCACCCAAGACGAGGTCTGTGAGCTTCCACGTTTGGCCGGGCATGAGGCCCAGTAGACGTGGAGTCTGAGAGGCGACGGGCGTGGAGGACAGACAGACAGACGAACAGGGCAGAGAGGGAGTCAGGGTAGTATGTGAGATGAGAGTCAGGGAATGAGAAGATAAGGTGAGAGGACCAGCCCCTTGGCCCAGTGGTTAAATGCTGTGCAGGGAGAGCCAGATCCCACATGGCTGACCAGGGTTTGAGTCCTGGTCCTGGAAGCTTGAAGAACACACCCTGCACGTGCATATGCGTATCTCCCTTGAAGCTCAGGCTCAGGTTGGGGTCACCCCACAGACTCACACCCTTCGGAACCCAACAATGGCCAGGTATCAACAAAAGTGACCTTTTGAAAAAAATTTAGATTTTTGGTCCACCCTGGTGGCACAGTCAGTAGCCAATGAACTGCAGTGACAGAAGCCACATGGTGGACCATGAGCTTGGCTCCCCGGGTGGGCCCCAAAACAAATCGGGCATGAGGGCACGTGGCTAGGATCCTGCTGAGCAGGAGGGCTGGGAAAGTGGCCACAAAGTGACAAGACCCTGTCTCCTCGCTAGGCTGCTTCTCTCTCTCTCTCTCTCTCTCTCTCATGTACTCTCTATCATGAATAAAATCAACTTTAAAAAACATGGCTATGGTCTCCTGTGGTGAAATCACTATTTCAAAAAACTTGGGGGGGGGCGGTCAGCAGGTGGCGTGGTGTTTAAGGCACTGGACTCCCACATGGCCAAGCAAGGTTCAAGTCCCAGATCCGGTGGCTGGCTTTCTCACTTTCCCTTTCTCTTACTCTCTTTTTCTCGCTGGTTAAATTAAATAATAATAAATAATTCTTAAAAATATATATTGGGGAGAGGGTCGAGCAGGCGGCATAGTGGTCAAACACTGGACTCCTACAAGGCTGACCATGGTTTGAGTCCCAGACCTGGTGGCTTGAAACATGCTGGGTACATGTGCATGTGTGTCCAGAATCCCAGGAGGAGAATGGAGGAGAAGGAATTGTAGTGTCGCCATCTCCTCAGGGGTGATTTCTTAGTTTCCCTCTCTGTCTCTGTCTCTCTGGTGAGCACATGCGCTCTATGGCAAAAACCTAAACAAAAACCAAAAAACTTGGAGGGTAAGGGCCAGGAGGTGGCGTGGTGGTTAAGGCACTGGACATTCCCACATGGCCAACCACGGTTTGAGTCCCAGACCTGGCGGCTTACTTTCTCACTTTCCCTCTCTCTCTCTCTCTGTCTCTCTCTCTGGTCAAATTAAAATAAATGAGTGAATAAATAAAATTGAATAATTCTTAAAAAAAAAAAAACTCGGAGGGCTGGGCGGTGGCACAGTGAACACAGCTACATCCACCTGGGATAACTGGACAGAAAAGGATTGTGGGGAACCAGCAGTTAGCGTAATGGCTATGTCGCTGGACTCCCACGTAGTCGACCGTGGTTCACATCCCGGACCCGGTGGCTTAAAACTCACGCCGGGTGCGTGTGCGTGCGTGCCCAAGATCCCGAGAGGAGAATGGAGGAGAAGGGATTGCGGTGTGGCCATCCCCCCTGGGGGGTGATTTCTCGCTTTCTGTCTCTATGTAGCTCTCTCTCTGTCTGGCGAGCGCACGCGCCCTATAGCGAAAAACCTCTCCAAAAAAAAATAGAAAAGGATTGTGATGTGCCTGGGCCCAGCGGAGGGGTGCTGCCTTTGTCTCTCTCATGAGCATGCCATCCAGCATAAAAAAAAAAGAAAAAAAAACAGAGCTGGCCCAGTCACAGCAACGTGTGCTAGGAGACACTGCTGCTCGGCCGGCTGAGGTCACACAGGAGGCCCAAGTCTGAGTCCCAGCCCACCTTAAAAGCCGGCACAGCAACGCAGTCCTGTAGTCTCAGCTCTGCAGGAGGTTGAGGCAAGAGGACTTTTAAAAAAATATATTTAATTTTATTTATTCATTCATTAATTTGACCAGAGAGTGAGAGAGAGAGAGTGTGGAAGTGAGAAAGCAAGCCACCAGGTCCGGGCCTCGAACTGTGGTTGGCCATGTGGGAGTGTCCAGCGCCTTAACCACTACACCACCTGCTGGTCCCCGAGGCAAGAGGACTTTACAAAAATTTTTAAAATTTTAAAACTTTTTAAATGTTTAAATTATATCATTATTTAAAAATTTGCCACAGGGCACACAAGCTCACCAGAGACGAGGGGGCAGGGGGGCGAGCGAGAAAGCAAGCTGCCAGGTCTAGGACTTGAACTGCAGTCGGCCATGTGGGAGTCCAGCACCTTAATCGCCACACCATCTGCTGGTCTAAAAGCAGAAGGATCTTGAGCTGCTGGCCAGGGTGGGCAACAGTGAGACCCAATCTGAAGGAGCCAGGCTCGGCCATGCTCCTGCGGTTGCAGCGACTTGGGAGGCTGAGGTGGCAGGGTCTGCATGTAACAAGACCATGTCTAAGAAGTAAATTAAAGAGAGGCGGGAGGGAGGGAGAGAAGACAGAGCTGGGACTGGAGATGGTGCAGTCGGGACCTAAAGTAGGCAGGGTGGCCCCCCAAAGATGACCCCTCTCATTTCTGGACCCCGTGACTGTGTTGTCCAGCTGGGCCCGATCCAGTCCCGTGAGCCTCCCAGTAAGAGCTCAGCCAGCTGGCACCTTGCCTTGGGTGGCAGAGGGTGGGCTGAGCCACCCTGGATTCCGACCTGCAGTTCTGAGAGCGCGTTTGCCAGTCTGTGTCACCGAGTCTGTGGTCAGCGGTTCCGGCCGTGGTGGGAAGCTTGTATAGAGGCCAAGCACACGGGGCCAGAGTGGAAGAGTTGGGGGCTGGGAGGGCGGACAGGGCTGCAGGTGACTGGGTTGGGGACGGGATGAACGGCTGGAGCTGGAGGTGACAGAAGCATGAGTCAGAAGACAGTGTCTACCTGAGAAAACTGAGCCTGGAGACTCAAGAACCAGTGCAAGGGACCAGCAGTTGGTGTAATGGCTGCGTTGCTAGACTCCCATGTAGTCCACTGTGGTTCGAGTCTCGGACCCGGTGGCTTAAACTCACGCTGGGCGCATGTGCGTGTGTGCCCAAGATCCCGAGAGGAGAATGGAGGAGAAGGGATTGTGGTGTGGCCATCCCCCTGGGGGTTGATTTCTTGCTTTCTCTCTCCTCTCTCTTGTTTTTCTGGCCAGCACACCCACCTATAACAACAAAAAAAAAAAAAGAAAGAAAACCAGTGCAGCCTGACATCATGCTCAGGGACCAGGGCTGTGGGACCCCGGCGGCCTGACCACAGGGGCTCGTGGGCAGATCTGGGCTCTCTCGGCAACGTAGCTGTAAGAAGACGGCAATGGTAGATGGAAGAAAACAACTTTATTTCCATAAGGCACTGGGGGGTCTGCGGGGTACGTGCAGTTGCGCCCGGTCCCCCTAGAGCTGAGAGGGCCTGAGGATGTACAGGAAGTGGGTCTTGCGGCGGGGCAGCCGGGAGCGGGACAAGCCCTGGGTCCCCTCTTCAAGGACATCCTCGCGGCTCCCCTCGCGGAGCCCGTCCCGGATGGCCTGAAGGCGCTGTCGCTTCTCGCTGAGCCAGCGGCTGCCCTCCTGGGCATCCTGGCGGGACCTGCGCGGGGGCAGTTTCATGATCCAGAAGGCCACCCGCGGGTGGGGCTCTGGGCGCAAGCTGTCCATGGCCTTGTGGATGGGCACCGAGGCTTCCTTCCCGTCCATCTTGGGAACCTGGGGAGAAGGAACAAGGAGACCCACTGACACCCCAAACAGTGTCCCAGGACGCTCCGATCCCGTTGGCATATTCAACCCACTTTGCAGCAGACGGGGCCCTTCTGGGGTTAAATGCCCTGGTTGAGGTTCACGGAGCAGTTGAGCTCACAAATGCTTCTGGACTAAGTAAGTTCTGAGGTTTGTAGAATCCGCTCGGACTGAAAATCCATTTTGGGGGTTTCAAAAGAGAGCTCTCACAGAGCATTCGGGGTTTATGAGGCCAGCGGATTACAGATCTTTAGGATTACACACTGAGGCTGGGAGGGAGTGAACTGGACAGAGCACTTTGAGATGAAAAGCTCTTGGGTTTACTAAAGAATCAGGACCATCAGGACCACAAATGCAATGTATGATTCTTGATTGAATCCTAAATCCCGGATCAAAAATAAAATCGGCTTCTTATTTTTTTTTTTTTTTTTTTTAATAATTGTCAGAGGGGGGCCGGCAGGTGGCGCGGTGGTGGTTAAGGGCGCTGGACTCCCACATGGCCCACTGCGATTCGAGTGTCATATTTGGCAGCTTGCTTTCTTGCTTTCCCTTTCTCTCCTGCTCTCGATCTCACTCTGTCCCTCTCTGGTCAAATTAAAATAAAGTTAAAAAAAAAATTGTCAGGGAACCAGCAGTTAGCGTAATGGCTATGTTGTTGGACTCCCACGTAGTCGACTGAGGTTCCCGTCCCAGACCCGGTGGCTTAAACTCATGCCGGGTGCGTATGCGTGCGTGCCCAAGATCCTGAGAGGAGAATGGAGGAGAAGGGATTGCGGCGTGACCATCCCACGGGGGGTGATTTCTCACTTTCTGTCTCTATGTCTCTCTCTGTCTGTCTGGCAAGCGCATGCACCCTATAGTGAAAATCTCTCAAAAAAAAAAAAATTGTCAGAGGGCGGGACCAGCAGATGGCATAATGGCTATGTCGCTGAACTACCATGTAGTAGACCGCAGTTCGAGTCCTGGACCCGGTGGCTTAAAGTCACGCTGGACGTGTGTGCGTGCATGCCCAAGATCCTGAGAGGAGAATGGAGGAGAAGAGATTGTGGTATGGCCATCCCTCCCCCCCCCGGGGGGGGAGTTCTCGCTATCTCTGTCTCTCTCTGTCTTTCTGGCGAGCACACGTGCCCTATAGCAAAAGCCTCTCAAAAAAAAAAAAAAAACAAAAACAAAAAAAACAAACAAAAAAACAAGTTGTGGTCTCAGATGCCTTGTAGGATATTATTATTTTTAGGGTTCATAGTTCGAACCCTAACCCCTGTCTCAGATTGTGACCTTACTGGCAATAGGGTCGTTGATGAGTTAATTTGGTTGGGCCCTGGTTCACTGTGCCGGTGTCCTCGGTCACAGAAGTGCGGTGATGGTGGAGTTCAAGGCGATGTGTCCAAGGCCAAGGGACGCTGGGAAGGGCCCGCACACCGGGGTGCCCGCGAGTGTGGGCCAGGTTCTCTCGGCGCCTCGATGCACTGTGAGGCAGCGCCAAGTGTCCTGCTGAAGCTCCTCCACCTGGCTTGTTTGATTTCTTTCTTTTAAAAATTTGTTTGAGCGTAGGGTGCATGCACTTGTTGGACAGAAAGAGACAGTGACAGGGAAAATGAGAAATCACCCCCCACGGGGGGTGGCCATGTCACAATTCCTTCTCCTCCATTTTCCTTTCAAAATCTTGGGTACGCTCGCATACATGCCTGGCATGGTTTTTAAGCCACCGGGTCTGGAACTTGAACTGTGGTTGGCCATGTGGGAGTCCAGCAATGTAGCCACTACGCCACTTACTCCCCCCCTCCGTCTGTGGTTTTGGTTTCAGCAACCCTAGCAAAGTAATATGGCCCCCTCTGCTTTAATAGCAATGGCACTGAGGCTGAGAAACTTTGGCTTGTGGAAAAATGAACACAGGCATATTCAATGTACTATTTTAACCTTTTCTGTAGGTTTGGAATTTTTTAAATAAAAAACTGGGGGCTGAATGGTGGTGTGGTGGTGAAATGCGATGCTCTTCAAGGCTGACCCACACTGGGAGGTTCTGGGTTGGAGTCTGGAGATCTCCCTGAGTATGCCAGGCACGTGGGTGCCCAGGACCTGGGGCAGGTTGAGGGTGCGGGTAGGTTGGGGGTGTTGGGACCCTGCTGGGTGCTGTCTGTCTCTGCTGCTCCCCTTCTGTGTGGCTCTCCCACTCATGGAGAAAATAAGTAGGAACTGGCCCCGTGGCCTGGGGGTTGAGGCAGCTGGTTCCCACGGGCCGACCACCCTTGAAATCCCAGACCTGGAGGGATTGATCAGCATGCCAGGCACATGTGCGTGCACGCCTAAAATCCCGAAAGGAGGGTGAGATGGAGGAGAGGGTGGGGTGTGACCCTGACCCATAGCAAGGGGTGCTTTCGCCTTTCCCTCTCTCTCTCTGGTAGGTTCCCATTCTCTCTTGCAGCAAAAATGAAAAAAAAAAACAAACAAAAACAAAAAAAAGAAAGAAGATAAATAAACTTATGTTAAAAAAAATCTGTATGTGTATGTGGAAACCACATGGGTTTATCAAACACTTGGGATTTTATTTTTAAATGTCAGAGGGTGTGTGTGCACGGGCCAGATGGAGAGTGAGAGAGGAGAGAGTGCCCCCCAGTGGGGTGGGCTCACGCTGCAATCCCCTTTCCTCCACGCCTCCTTCCTCCGAGAGGCCGACAGTGCGTGTGCACACACACTTGCTCAGGTTTTTTGGTTTTGTTTTCTTTTAAATTTGCTAGAGGGTTTGTGTACTCATTGGAGAAAGAAAGAGTGAGACAGCAACACCCCCACCCCACGGGGGATGGCCACATCGCAATCTCTTCTCCATTTCTCCTTTAGGGATTTTGGGCACGCAGGCACACATGCCCATTTTTCTCAAGCTGCTGGGTCTTGGACTTGCACTCTGCCGTTGGTCATGTGGGATCAGAACCTCTCAGCCACCATGCCCCCAGGCTGGCCCATTCCAGTGTGGTTTTTAATCTGCTGAGGCTGGTTTTTTTTTTTTTTTTTTTTAAGTATTTTTAATTTAAATTTTATTTATTTATTTAAATTTGACCAGAGAGGGACAGAGAGAGAGAAAGTAAGAAAGCAAGCCACCAGGTCCCGGACTCTAACCTTGTGGTTAACCACCACGCCACCTGCCGCCTCAGAAAAGTAATTCTTAAAAAAGAAAAATACTTGGGAACCAGCAGTTGGCGTAATGGCTATGTCGCTGGACTCCCACGTAGTCGATCGCGGTTCGCGTCCAGACCCGGTGGCTTAAAACTCACGCCGGGCACGTGTGCGTGCATGCCCAAGATCCCGAGAGGAGAATGGAGAAGGGATTGCGGCGTGACCATCCCCCCTGGGGGGTGATTTCTCGCTTTCTGTCACTATGTCTCTTTCTGTCTGTCTGGTGAGCGCACGCGCTCTATAGCGAAAACCTCTCAAAAAAAAAAAAAAGAAAAATACTTTGAGGGGGGCCAGCAGGTGGTGTGGTGGCTCAGGTGCTGGACTACTATACGGCCAACCAAGGTTTGAATCCTGGATCTGGTGGCTTGCTTTCTCACTCTCTCTGCATTTCTCTGATCAAGTTAAATAATAATAATAATAAAATTAAATAAATCTTTTGTGTTTTTTTGGAGAGGTTTTTGCTATAGGGAATGTGTGCTCACCAGAAAGGCAGAAAGAGACAGAGAGACAGAAAGTGAGAAATCACCCCCTGGGGGGATGGCCACGCTGCAATCCCTTCTCCATTCTCCTCTCAGGATCTTAGGCACGAATGCACACACGCTCAGTGTGACTTTAAGCCACTGGGTCCGGGGCTTAAACCACGGTTGACTACATGGGAGTCCATCGACATAGCCATTATGTCAAGTGCTGGTCCTATAAATAAATGATTCTTTTTTTTGAGAGAGAGTTTTTTTTTTTTTGCTACACGGCACATGCGCTCACAAGAGAAACAGAGAGAGACAGAGAGACAGAAAGTGAGAAATCACCCCCCAGGGAGGATGGCCACATTGCAATCCCTTCTCCTCCATTCTCCTCTCGGGATCTTGGGCACGCACGCACATGTGCCCGGCGTGAGTTTAAGCCACCGGGTCCGGGACTTGAACGGTGGTCGACTACATGGGAGTCCAATGACATAGCCATTACACTAACTGCTGGTCCCCAATAAATAATTCTTAAAAAATAAAAGTTAAGAGACCAGCAGGTAGACTGGTGGTTGAGGTGTTGGACCCTCCCACATGGCCAACCACAGTTCGAGTCCTGGACCTGGTGGCTTGCTTTCTCACTTTCTCTCTTTCCCTCTTTCTCTCTCTGGTCAAATTAAAATAAGTGAATGAACAAATAAAAATGAAAAAAAATAATTCTTTTAAAAAAGTATTTTGAGGGGCCAGCAGGTGGTGTGGAGGTTAAGCTGCACCCCCTATGGTTTGAGTCTTGGACCCGGCGTCTTGTAAATCACCCTGGGTGCATGTGTGAAAGCCTGAGAGAAGAATGAAGAAGGGACTGTGGCACAGCCATCCCTCTTGGGGGGTGAGCTTTCACATTCCATCTTTTTTCTCTCTCTCACTCTGTCTCTTTCCAGGGAGTGCAACGTCCTATAGCAAAAATCTAAAATCAGAATAGAAACGAAAACAAACTGAGGCCCAGAAAGAGTAAGTTCCACACAGAAGGAATGTGTGTGTGTGGGGTGACTCCTCTTCTCCGGAGCTACAGAAAATAACAGAGCCTGGCCACGGCTGGGGGCACATCCTAACCTTCCAGCCGCCCTCCGGTCTGCCCTCTGCTGGCTGGATGGCCGCCACCACCTTCTCCGAGATGAGCACCTCTCCCGTTTTGTTGTCAGTCACCTGTGGGGAAGGGGTGAGACAGGGAGAGAAAACCTGCTTTCCCCTCCGCCTTCCTCCTCTGCCCTACTCCCCTCCGCACAGATACCACAGCATCAGGGGTGGTGGGGAGACCCCAGGAGGGGCGTCCCGTCCCAGGGTAGGCACCTTGTCTATCTGGAGGTGGCTGGAGAGGGTGCTGTTCCCCAGCTTGCGCTCCCGATTCTCCTCTTTGTGGTAGTTCCTGGGGAGGCCCCGGAAGTCCATGGGGGCAGAGAAGAAGCTGTCCAAGCCCGGCAGCAGGTCATCCTGGGGCAGGAGAGGGTCGGGGAGCTGCTGGACCTCCTGATTCCCCCGACAGCTCCCTCACCTTGCCTTGGGTCCCTTCCGCTCCCTGCCCTCTCTGTCCTCTGACCCTTAGGGCCTAAGCGTCTGCCGTCCCCCACTTGCCTTGTCTCTGTTTTGTCCTGTTGTCTTGCTATTCCTGCCCCTCACCTGTCTTCTGTCTCTCCCCAGTGTCTCGTCTCTGCCCCGTCTCCCTCCCTCCTGGTCTGTCTCCCCCCTTCTTATCTCTTGATCTTCCTGCTGCCCTGTCTCTGGTTCGGACTCTCTCTTGCTGTCCCCCTGCCTGGACCGGCCTGCCTCCCACAATATCCCTGGACCCATTCTCTGTACCCCTTGTCCACCTCCACCACAATCACTTACTTTCAGAAAAAGCCGACTGAAGCTTTGGAGCAGGCTCTGGAGGCCTAGAAAATCCGAGGAGCTGTGCTGGGCGTCAGCATCGCGGATAGGGGCTGCGGCGGAGGGGGGCACCAGGGCAGGGGGCAGCAGCAGCAGAACCAGAGGGTGCCACATAGCGGGGCGGGGTGGCTGCGGCACGGGTGGGGGTCAGAGCCCAGCCCCCATCAAGGCTCCGCCCCCGGTGACCCTCCTCCCTCCTGCCCGGTGCCCAGAAGCTCTGCCCCCTGCCAGGCAACTCCCCACGCCACGCCCATTTCCCCCATTCACCTTTTCTTCTACTTCCAACCCCTACTTCTCCGGGGCCTTACCTTGTCCCACTCCCCGCCCCTTCTCCTGGGCCCCGCCCTTATGCTAGGCCACAGCCGGGTCCCCGGACCGCCAGACTGCAGCAGTCCACTGACAGTTAAATCCAAACAGTTCTGGCCTCGAGCGGGAGACCGACACCTGGGGCGTTGAATGGGCACAGCGGGACCTGGCCACGCCCCTATTGTCCGACCACGCCCCCACCGCTTACCTCACCCTTTGGTCCCGGCCTTGAGTTCATGGCCACGCCCCCCGACGCAAGAGCCACGCCTCTATTCTTCGTTAATTGCACTCCTGAAGTCCGAGCCGCGCGCTCCTTCCTCTGGCCACGCCCTCATCGGAGACCACGCCCCTGGGGTCGACTTCAGCTCTGGAGACCCAGCTGCCTGGGTTCTCAGATCTCGGCACCCGCGCCCGGGCGGAGCACGGATCGCAGATGGCCACGCCCGTGCCCCTGGGCCATGCCTGTGTGTCCCAGATCTTGCCCCCAGAAGCTTGGGTTCCATTCCTAAGTCCTCTCTGCTTCAAGCAGTTCTAGTTTGTTCCGTCTTCGTGTTACATCCATCCCTGAGCCTTTCTTCGTGCCCCTTCTCATTTCCCCCGCTATAACGTTCCACACTTTCTGGAAACCCTAAACTCAGACATGGGTTCCATCCTTGGAGGAGTTCGGAACCCAGCCCCCTTCAGTCTTGTGAGTTTGGACATCCACGTCTTCTGTAACCGATCAGAATCTAGCCGGGGATCGAACCCTCCTTCCCTCACACGGAGGCCCTCCTGGTCCCAGGACAGCCGCCACCTCCAGTCCACTTAGCTCACGTGGTGCGGGAGTGACCTCTGTGAATCCCTGGTAAACTGGGGATTTTACCCACAACTTTTAATTCTGGAGAGGTCACAAAGAACCCGTGTTGACATAGGACTCAATCAAACCCCAACTCCATGGGGTCAGCAGGTGACATGGTGATTAAGGTGCTGGACTCCCACATGGTTGACCACAGTTCGAGTCCTGGACCTAGTGGCTTGCTTTTTCACCTCCTAGCCCCCAAGTTAAAAATAAACAATAATAATACATGAAGTTAAATAAATAATTCTAAACAAACAAAACCCAACTCCATACCCGAAACCTCAAAAGTTGCTTGGGCTGAGCACTGAAGGGTCTGCTCTGTTCTTTCACTACCACACCATACCCCGTACACCACACACACTGCAGCTAGCCCACATCCAGCCCCCAGCCCTCTCCCCCAGACCCGAGATTCCGGGTTCCCAGTTCCCTTCTCCACTAGACCCGGCAGTCTGGGCCCCCACACTCTCCTCCCCCGGAACCCGAGTCTGGGCCGTCGGTCCTCTCTTCCCCCAGACCTGGGAACGGGGGTCCCCAGCCCCGTCCTCGGCCAGACCCGGGTTTCCAGGCTCCCATCAGCCTCCTTTCTAGGACCCTGGAGGCCGAAACTCCAATCCCCTTCTTTTTCCAGAGACCCAAAGATCCGAATCCTGAGTTCCTACCAGCCCCAGATAGACTCCCTCTCTCCCAGAGCAAAAGTCCTCCCCCGAACTGTCACCGCCGGAGCCCCTTCCCGCGGCCCGCCGGCCGGCCCGCCCCCCTCCGGTCCCTCCCACTTTTCCCAAACAAAGCTCCCGGCAACTTTCTCGCCGCAGCGCCCCGCCCGCCCGCGGCTCCCCGGCCCCAGGCCGGGAGGTAGGAAGGCGCCGGCCGGACTCAGGGATCCTCTGGGTGTGTGAGTTGGGGTGGGAAGTTGCGCGTTATGAGGTGAGGTGTGTGTTTGCGGGGTCGCTGCCCTCTTTTTTGCCCCGGGGCCCGAGTCTGCGCTCCGGATTGAGCGTAGACGCGGATTCGGAACTTTGGCCGGAGTTCGGGTGTTTGCTGATGGCTCTGCGTCCGGGAGCGCGCGCGGGAAGGGGCGAGGGCGCAGGACTGCGGTGCGGGCTGGGGCTGAGGGTCTGCGGCCGTGTCAGTGTGGGGCGAGGCGGACCTCGTGTGTTTCCGACCGCCGAGTTGCGTGTGTCATTTGTGGGCGTCTGCTCCTCCTTGGGGGGCAGGAAGGCCTCCGGGGCGGCGGAGAAGGGCTGCGGGGCCATCCGGACCTCCAGCCTCATCCCTTCGGAGGTTGCGGCCCAAGGCGGGAAATTGGGGGGACCGCTACTACTCGGCTCTCCGTCCCTTTGTCTGGCCACATGGGGGAGGGCTGGGCTGGGATTTGGGCCTATGGGGGTCCTGAACGCCTCGGCGCCACTGGGCTCGGCCCCGGGTCTTTGTCTGCTGGGAATCGCAGTCCCGGGTCCGAGAGCGGAGGGGATGGGAGCCTGGACTCTAGGGTCCTGGGAAAGTTGTAGGAGACTCGGAGCCTCCGGGGAGGCGGGATCCGACTGTATTGGAAAAAGTTTTCCCTGTTCCCGGCCTCCGGAAAGTCACTGGGAACTTGAGTTGGCCCCGAGCCCACCGCGCAGGGGGAGGGGAGCGGGGCGGGGCCGGGCGGGAGGGGAGGCTCCCTGGCCGCCAGCCCCTCCCCCGACGGGGGTTGTGGGAAGCTGGGGGAGGGGACGCCTGGCTCTTTGTTCTGGCTCTCCCGATGGCAGGGCGCCCCTGCCCCCCAGTCTGTGGTTCTGTGGGTGCCCCTACCCCCAGCCTGCAGTTCTGTGGGTATTTCTTGGTCTTGACTTCAGTTTCTGCACTTAGTCTCTGTCTCCCTCCCTGGGTCTCTGTCTCCCTCTTCCTGCGTCTCCAGTCCCCTCCCTCTGGGTCTCTGTCCCCATCTCTGAGTCTCTTGTCCTCCCCTTTCTCTCTGGTTCTGTCCCTCTCTCTAAGTCGGTCTCTGTCTCCCCCCTCTTTCTCTCTGGCTGTCCCCCTCTCTCTGGGTCTCTGTTCCCTTCTCTCTGGGTCTCTGTTCCCCTCTTTCTGGGTCTCTGTCCCCTCTCTAGGTTTCTGTCCCCCTCTCTGGTTCCCCTCCCCCTGCACCATCTCTCTCTGACTCTGTCCCCCTCTCTCTGGGTATCTGTCCCCTCTCTCTCTGACTCTGTCCCCCTCTCTGGTTCCCCCTCTGTCTCTGGCTCTGTCCCCTTCTCTCTGGCTCTCTGTCCCCTCCTCTCTCTGGCTCTGTCCCTCTCTCTGAGTTCCTGTCTCCAGTCCCTAGATTTCCTCTCAGCCCGACCCCTCCTCCCTCCCTAACAGCTGCTGCTCCCATCTCACATCCCAGCACCTGTCCTTGGGGTGGGCCTGGGAAGGTCCCACTCACCCCAGCCTCCCTGCAGCCTGCCCTGAGCCCTGTCTTCTAGATGAGCAGGAACCCACGCCGGGCTTCAGCCTTCATGTGCGTGACTTCGCAGGCGTCACTGCGGTGTGCAGGACCTCTCTGCATCCAAGCCCCTCTGGAGACCCCGACCCCCCACCTCAAGCTTCCCCAGAAACCGGCCCCTCTCCCCCAGGGCAGTCCGAGCCCCCAGCCTGCTTTTCCTCAGACCCAGGGGTCCAGACCCCACCACGACCCTCACCCCAAGACCCAGCAGTCCGAGCCCCCAGCCCTCCTGTGTCCAGGCCCTCTGGGCCGATCTGGGGAAACTTCCTGAGCTCTGTGTCCCTCCAGGCCCAGATGGGAGAACCCCGAGCTGGGGCCCCCCTGGACGATGGCAGCGGCTGGACCGGCAGTGAGGAGGGCAGTGAGGAGGGCACCGGCGGCAGCGAGGGGGCTGGGGGAGACGGGGGCCCTGACGCAGAGGGCGTCTGGAGCCCAGACATCGAGCAGAGCTTCCAGGAGGCCCTGGCCATCTACCCGCCCTGCGGCCGCCGGAAGATCATCCTGTCCGACGAAGGCAAGATGTACGGT
This sequence comes from Tupaia tana, assembly GCA_026018925.1. Taxonomy (NCBI): domain Eukaryota; kingdom Metazoa; phylum Chordata; class Mammalia; order Scandentia; family Tupaiidae; genus Tupaia; species Tupaia tana. Next base: position 57,707,967 of record JAKSZU010000018.1, read on the forward strand.
GAGTCCCGCCGGCCTTCCGGCCCCGGCCGACCAGCCACGGTGAAACATTTACGGAGCTCTCAGCACTGCTCCTGCAAGTCCTCGGTGCCCTCACGGTGACTCCGAGGGAGGAGCTGTTAGCTAGCATGGCCGTTTGCACAGATGACCACACGAGAGATGGACTTGTCTGACTGTCCGAGAGCCAGGACCTACTACCCAGCCAGCTGCCGACCTTTGGGGACTATTTCTTTTAAAATAATTATTCATTTTAGTTTTATTTATTATTATATTTGTTTATTATTGTTAATTTATTATTATTCAATTTGACCAGCAAGAAAGAGAGGGAGAGGGAGAAAGCAAGCCTTCGGGTCCAGGACTTGAACCACAGTCAGCCATTTGGGAGTCCAATGCCTTCACGCCACGCCACCCGTCGGCGCCTTTGGGGACTCTTGCTGCGCCCCTCTTCCCTGCTGTGCTCCCTGTCGGGAAGTTCTCCGAAGATCTAACCCTGTTCCACCTTTGACTCTGCAGGTCGGAATGAACTGATTGCTCGTTACATCAAGCTGAGAACGGGGAAGACCCGAACTCGCAAACAGGTCTCAGGGCTACTCGGGGGCTTTAGTGGGGGGCAGGCCAAGCTCCGTGGGGCCATCGGGGATGGCAGGCTTAGGGCCGAGAGGTTCAGAATCTCACGTGCATTTGTCCGTCCTTGTGCAGGTCTGCTCTAAATGTATCTTTTTTCTTTCCTAAGAGATTTTTGTTTTAGGGAGTGTGTGCTCATTAGAGACTCATTAGAGAGACTGAGACAGAACAGTGAGACGGAAAGTAAAAAAAAAAAAAATCACACATCCTTCCCAGGGTGGATGGCCATGCCGCAACACCTTCTCCATGCTCATCCTGGGATCTTGGTCACGCATGCACATGTGGCTGTGATTTTTAAGCCACCGGGTCCAGGACTTGAACCGCGGTGGACCACGTAGGAGTCCAGCAGCGTAACTGCAGTGCCATCCGTTGGCCACTGAATGTGTCTGTTTCTAGAGTTTCTAACCCTTGTGTTAGAAGCAGAGAGTCAGATAAGGGATGAAAAGAGCCGGAGGAGGGGCCTGGGATGCTGGGTCTGGGCACGATTGGGGCACAGCGTCGCGAGTTCCGGAGAGCACAGCCTTTAGGGACACTGCTCCTGTCCCCTGAGCCACCGGCATGGTCTGTGTGTGTCCTTCGCAGGCTAGCGGTTCCCTGGGCACCGGTGGGCGGGAAGGGGCATGGCTGCAGGGTGTGCGGTCCTGGCCTCATCTGCTTCCCCACCGTCCTGCCTCCAGGTTTCCAGTCACATCCAGGTCCTGGCCCGAAGGAAATCCAGAGAAATCCAGTCTAAGCTGAAGGTAGGGACCAAAGCAGATACTCTGGAAGGAGAGACAGAGACCCAGAGAGGGGGACAGAGACCCAGAGAGGGCGACAGAGACCCAGAGAGAGGGGGACAGAGACCCAGAGAGGGGGACAGAGACCCAGAGAGGGGGGCAGAGACCCAGAGAGAGGTGGGACAGAGACCCAGAGAGAGGGGACAGAGACCCAGAGAGGGGGACAGAGACCCAGAGAGACAGGGAGAGACAGAGACCCAGAGAGAGGGGGACAGAGACCCAGAGAGAGGGGGACAGAGACCCAGAGAGAGGGGACAGAGACCCAGAGAGAGGGGGACAGAGACCCAGAGAGGGGGACAGAGACCTAGAGAGGGGGACAGAGACCCAGAGAGGGGGACAGAGACCCAGAGAGGGGGACAGAGACCCAGAGAGGGGGACAGAGACCCAGAGAGGGGGACAGAGACCCAGAGAGGGGGGCAGAGACCCAGAGAGGGGACAGAGACCCGGAGAGGGGGACAGAGACCCAGAGAGGGGGGACAGAGACCCAGAGAGGGGGACAGAGAGGGGGGCAGAGACCCAGAGAGGGGGACAGAGATCCAGAGAGTGGGACAGAGACCCAGAGAGGGGGACAGAGACCCAGAGAGGAGGACAGAGACCCAGAGAGAGGGGGGCAGAGATCCAGAGAGGGGGACAGAGATCCAGAGAGTGGGACAGAGACCCAGAGAGGGCGACAGAGACCCAGAGAGGAGGACAGAGACCCAGAAAGAGGGAGACAGAGACCCGGAGAGCCAAGGACAAACACCAGAGAGAGAGGGCACCCAGTGGGTAGGGGGTTGAAGGATGGAGACCCAGAGAGGGGGGGACAGAGACCCAGGGATGGGAGACAGAGTCACAAGAGAGATAGAGACAGAGGGTGGGGTCAGCGGCCTGGGGTGGGGAGAGAGTAGAGGAAGGGGCGGAGTTCAGTCGGGACAGGTGGGAAGGCTGGGCCTTGGGTGTCTCCCTGGTTACCGCTGTCTCCCCGCCGTCCCTCCTGTCGCTGTTCCTGGGGGATCTCACTTTCTTGCCCCCCTTGTGCACAAGGCTCCCTTCTCATCTCCTCCGTTGGTCCCTTTTCTGGCCCCCACATGGCCTGCCTGCTCTGTGTCCAGAAAGTTTCGCTTCTTGTTGGAGACTTTCACGTCCATTTTTCCTTCCTTGTCATCTGAGTTTCTTGGTCCCTCTTGGCCCGAGACTCATTTTTTACCCCTCCAGGTGTCAGGCCTTTTCTGCCTTTCCTTGAACTTGGGGTGATTACTTCCTGCCCCTTCGTCCCCAGAGCCCTCCCCTCCCTTCCTATCTAAGTACGGGCACTCACTTCTGGTCTTTTCTGGGCCTTGCTCTTCTCTGTTCTGCCTGGACTAGAAGACGTTCACCTCCTCTGCCCTCTGGATCTGAGATTCTTATTTCCTCTTGCCTGGGCCTCTGGAAACCTCCACTTCCGCTCCGTCTGGACCTGGAAGCTCTCATTTCTCTTTTATTCTGGGCGTGGAAGCCCCCTTTTCCTCTAGGACTGGCCCCTCCACTTCCTCTTCCATATCCATTTCCCCATCGCTTAGTTCAGGGGGGCAGAGCTGGGCAGCCTGGTAGGCAGGGAGGTGGGGAGTCTAGGCCTCGCTTCCTAAGTCATGTTTTCTTTCCTCCTCTGGCACCTCCCCGCCCCCACGGGCAGGCCCTGAATGTGGTAAGTCCCCCGGCCCTCCTCCCACCCTCTCGCACCCCAGGGAATGCCTCCCCATTCCCGAGTCAGCAAGGAGGGGCGGAGGCTGCAGGGAGAGGGAGCTCAGCCCTCTCCTAGCCCTTTGCCTCGACCCCCCCAACTCCGCAGCTCCCCAGCCTTGCCCCACCCCTTCCCTGTCCCGCCCTTGCTGTGGTGCCTAGGACCCCCCCATCGACTCGGACCCCCTTTTCCTGCAGGACCAGGTTTCCAAGGACAAGGCTTTCCAGACGATGGCCACTATGTCCTCAGCCCAGCTCATCTCAGCACCTTCCCTGCAGGCCAAACTGGGTCCCGCTGGTCCTCAGGTAGCCTGAGTTGGGGACTGGGGCTCAGGGGTGGAGGGATGGGGCTGCAGCTGCTGACCAGGCACTGACTGGCCCCCCTTTCTGTCTCTTCTCCAGGCCTCTGAGCTTTTCCAGTTTTGGTCAGGAGGCTCCGGCCCGCCCTGGAATGTTCCAGAGTGAGTACGTCATGTCCTCTCCTACCCCCGTGCTCCACAGAGGACCTTCCTGCCCCATCTGCCCATTCCCGGCTCCCTTTGGAACACAGGTTCCAGAGCCAGGCTGTCTGGATTTGAGCAATGTCTCTGCCCTTTACTGGCCTGGGGCCTTTGGGTAGGTGACATCACTACTTCGAGCCTTGGTTTCCTCATCTCTAAACGGGGTAACAGTAGAACCCCCTCACAGTGTTGTTGGAATAAATGAGTGTAACGTGCATGCAATGATTAGGAGAGAAGCTGGCGCACAGTATGTCCGCAGGACGAGTGAGGTCTGAGCCAGGACAGTAAGGAGGGGACAGAGCAGAGAGAGCCAGGAGGAGGACCGGGCTGGGTCTGTTGGGCTGAGAAGGCAGGAGGAGGCGAGGACAGTGCCCGGGGGCTGGCTGGTGGCAGGAGTGCATCTTGGCTGTTGGGAGCTGGGTGTAGGTTTGTGGAGTGGAGGGGCTGAAGGACGTCTGTGGGGCAGTGACCTCCAAGCGTGACTATCTAGGCCCTAAAGGCTCAGGGACAGACAGTTGTAGAACCAGAGCTGTGGGAACCTCTGCAGGCAAAGGCTTCTGGGGGAGGTGGGTGGAGCCCCAGAGGCTCATGGGAAGTCTCATTTTCATCCTATTGAGGTGGTTCTTTTTTTAAAGATTTTTGCCATATAGCACGTGTACTCGCTGGAGAGAGATAGAAAGAGACAGTGAGAGGGAAAGTGAGAAATCACTCCCTTGGGGAAAGGCATGCCGCAGTCCTTTCTCCTCTTAGGATTCTGGACACACACATGTGCCTGGCATGATTTTTCATGCACTGGGTCTGGGGCTTGAACCACAGTTGGCCATGTGGAGTCCAGCACCTTAACCAGTATGCCACCTGCTGGTCCCTTGAAGTGCTTGTTGGGCCCTAGGGTAGAGCAGGGATTACTACCCTTTCTCAGCTCGTAGAAAAGAAAACAGGCCCCAGAAGTACATGGGCGTGTCCTTTTCAGCTCTGAGGCCGTGGGAGGGTGAGAGGATGTATTTATAGCCTACAAGAGTAGAATGGGCAGGCCCTGTGGCCCAGTGGTTAAGGGAGCTGGATCCTACATGGCCGACTGCAGTGCCACTCTCGCCCCAGTGGCATGGAAAACACTGTCCATATACATGTGAGCCCCAAAGCCCGACAGGATGGAGAAATGGAGGAGGAGGATTAGGGTGTGACCATGCCCCATTGGGGGTGCTGTCTCCTCTCTGTCTCTTTCTGGAAAGTATATGTGCCCTCTGGCAATTAAAAAAAGTTTATTTCTTTAGTCTATGAGTAAGAGAAACAGAGAGAGAAAGACAGAGAGTCAGCTGCCCTGACCGTGTCCTGATACCATGATCCAACCCCAGCCCCAGCCAGCCCTGGATCACAGGCTCAGGGATGCCTGGTGTGCTCAGGGAGGTCTCTGGACACAAACCCAGAGCCTTCCCATGTGCGTCGGTCTCACAGAGCGTTGTGTTTTACTGCTTGCTACCATTTACCGTCTCGCTTTGCTATAGGGTGTGTGCGCTCTCTGGAGAGAGACAGAAAGAGAGAGAGAGAAAATGAGAAAGACACCCCCCCCCCCCCCCCACCCCCCGCAGAGGGGATAGCCACACTGCAGTCCCTTCTCTATCCTCCTCTTGGGATTCTGGGCATACTCACACACACTCGCGGCCTGGTTTCCAAACCACCAGGTCTGAGACTCAAACCATGTAGTGAGCCATGGGGCTCCAGCCACCTTGACCATCATGCCACTGTCTGGCTCTGTTTTTAAAAATTTTCTGTGGCACACATGTGCTCACTGGAGAGAGACAGAGAGAGAGAAATGAGAAAGCAGCCCCTTAGGAGGCATGGCCACACCATAACCCTCTCTCTTCAACTCTCCTTTCTGGACTTTGGGCATGCACACACGTGCCCGGCGTGTTTTCCAAGTCACTGGGCTTGGGACTTGAACCATACAGTGGCCAAGTGGGAGCCAGCTGCCCTAACCACTAGGCCGTCTGGCTTGTCTGTTTTAGGCAGGAATCAGGACAGGTCTCTGAGGAGGCGGCTGGTGCCATACCATAGCCTTGATCTCAGAGGTTATGCCAGTGAGCAGAGTTGGTTTCGATTTCTGAATAGGGACGACAAGGACTATGGCAGGACCCTGGGGCATCTGAGTCAGAAGTTCTTTGAAGTTTGTCTTCCTGGTCTTGGTCTTTTGGTCCTTGACCTCTTTCCTGACCTCTGACCCCATGCCTTATGCCCTTGACCTCTGACCTCTAAGTCTCATCACGTTTTTCTGGGCTACCTCTGGGTCTCTAGAGCTGTGTGTGATACTCCAGCCAGTAGTCATGTGTGACTATTTAAAATGAATGAAATGAAATGAAATGAAATAAAACAAAACATTCAGTTCCTCAGGGACACCAGCCACACTCGTGCTTGGAGGTCACATGTCACATGCTCAGTTGCCATGGGTGGCCAGTGGCGACGGTGCTGGATGGGACAGATGTGGGACGTTTCTGTCACACAGAATGTTCTGTTGGATGGCACTGCCTCTCCACCCTGACCTCTGCCCTGATAACCCATCTCTACTGCTGGGTCATTCTCTTTCTACCCTTCTGACCCCTCAAATTTCTCCAAATTCTGCACCTCCTGTGTCTTCTTCACAGTTCTCAAGACCTGGTTTTGGCTCTTTCTGTCACCCTGTGAGATGAATCAAATCCTGAGCACGATGGGGCGGCCCCTAGCGTAGCAGCTCACTTACACGGGGAGTGGGCCCCACGTGGCTGACCACGGCTGGAATCCTGGCCTTGCATGTATGTACGTAGGTGCTCACAGTCCTGATGGGAGAAGGCATGGAGGAGGGAGGATCGCGGCCAGGCCACATGCCTTTAGGTGGTGCTTTCTCTTTCTCTTTTTGTCTCTCTCCCTCTCTCTCTAGTGAGTGCTTGTACCCTCTAGCAGTAGGCAAAAACCCCCAAAACACGAAACACAAAAGAGCATGGGCTTCATGGTTGGGACTAGCCTGTGTTCAAACCCAGACCGCTGCACCCTGGCTGTGTGACTTTGGGCAGGTCAGTCAATCCCTCTGTGCCTCAGAAAAAATAATTATTTCATTTAATGTTATTTATTTATTTTATTTTGACCAGATAGGGACAGAAAGAGAGAGAGAGAGAGAGAGAGAGAGAGAGAGAGAGAGAGAACCCTCAACCACTATGCCACCTTTTGGCCTCCTTTTTGTTTTTTAAGAATTATTTAATTTGGGGGCGTGGTGGTTAAGGGCATTGGACTCCCATAGGGCCGACCGTGGTTTGAGTCCTGGACCTGGCGGCTTGCTTTCTCACTTTCTCTCTGTCCCTCTCTGGGACATTTTATTTATCACCACTATTTTTTTAATTTTCTAGGGGCATGTGTGTTCTCCAGAGAGATACAGAAAGAGAGGAGGGGAAGAGAAAACAAGCCATCAAGTTTGGAACTCGAACTGCAGTCGGCCATGTGGGAGTCCAGCGCCTTAACCACCATGCCACCTGCTGCCCGCCCCCCCCCCCCCCCCTTTATTGCAATAGGGCGGGTACACACTCACTGGAAAGACAGAGACTGTGAGAGGGAAAGCGAGAATCACTCCTGGGGGGGATGGCCATGTTGCAATCCCTTCTTTTCCATCCTCCCCATGGGATTCTGGGCATGCATGCACACGTGCCCGGCATGAATTTCAAATCGCTGGCTCTGGGACTCGATCAGCAGTCAGCCATGTGGGAGTCCAGTGACTTAAGCAGTATGCCACCTGCTGGCCCCTCTCAGTTCGCTTTGTGCAACAAGAAGAGCAGTCATTGCTGCAACAAGAAGAGCAGTCATTGCCCTCACCGCATAGGCTGCGATGCTCCAGTGCAGCCACACATGCGGAGCTTGCAGGGGCTTGGGCTTGCCGCCATCCTGAGCACACGTCGGCTGGTGCAGCTAGCGGCTTTCCGCCTTGTGACCCTGGCTTCCTTTCTCCTCAGCGTGAAGCCGTTTTCCCAGACGTCATTCTCTTTGTCACTGACTCCCCCTTCTACTGACCTCCCAGGTAAGAGCCTGCTCTCCACTCGGCCTCAGTCTTTCCTTCAACTTTCCATTCATGAGTGCACACATTCTCATAGGCCCAGCTCTGAGGCAGGGCGTGTGCTGAGGGCTGGAAAGGTGAGTGCCTGAATTAGCGAGTTAAGAGCATACGGGGCTCATGTCTCCAGTCCCAGGTACTCTGGAGGGTCGGGTAGGAGAAGCACATGTTCAGAGCCAGCCTGGGCAACCTAGCGAGACCTGTATTGGGGGGTGGGGGACGAGTATGACCTTTAGCCAGACACACTGGGTTTGTGTTCTGCCACCTGCTGCAGTAGCTACGAGACCTTGGGGAGGTGGATTAGTCCAGATTCTCTCAGGTAGAAGTGATAGAAACCCAAATCCAGGCAGCCGAGGCAAAGGAAAAAAAAAAGAAAAGATGAAGAAGAATTTATCTGTTCAAGTAACAGACAGTCCAGAAACATGCCTTCAGGCATGGCTGGATCCAGGGCTCAAGTGGTAGCAGCAGGACTTGCTTTGATCTGCTTTTCCTCTGGGGTGGTTTCATCCCCAGGCAGCCTCTTGCTTATCTGGCAGCAGAGAGGGCTTCCAGAAATCCAGGCTGATGTGGTCTTGAACACACGTCAATGAAAGAGGGGATCTCTTGCTCCATCAGGACCCGTCAGTTCATGAGTTAGGAACACTTCTACCGCACAGAGTAGTGCCTTAAGTAGTGCGGGCTTCAGCGAGTCCACATTACCAGAAGTCCGGCAGCTCGGTAACATTAGGCCTGCCTGGCATCTCTGTAGTCCCCTTGGCTTCTCTTATTGTCCCAAGATGTCTGTTGCGACTCCAGGTATCACAACCCAAGCAGGACTCGGCCAGGGCCAAAAGCTTTCTCCTCCCAAAGTTTTGTCTTTTTCATTCAGGAAGAAACTCCTTCCCAGAAGCCCCCCAGCAGATTTCCCCTAACGTCTCATTGGCCAGGACTGTGTCACATGGCCACCTCTAGCTGCAAGGGAGGCTGGGAAAGTGAGTATTTAGCTTTTTCAGCTTCTAAGTGGAGGCAGGCAAGACAGATCAGTGCCTGATACATTCAATAAATGTTAGCAATTGTTATTGTTCTCTCTTCTCGCCCTCTAGGGTACGAGCCCCCCCAAGCCCTCTCGCCCTTGCCCCCACCTGCCCCATCACCCCCAGCCTGGCAGGCTAGGGCTCTGGGCACTGCCCGGTTGCAGCTGGTGGAGTTCTCAGCCTTTGTGGAACCACCGGATGCCGTCGACTCTGTGAGTGGGCTCGGGAGGAATTGCCAGGGGACTTGGGCATGCAGAGGGTGACAGGAGGAAGGTGTGAAGCGGTGGTTCTCCAGCTTTGGCAGGCGTTGGCATCATCTGGAAGGCTTGTGAAAACAGATTGTTGGGCCCCATCCCCAGGATTTCTGATTCACCAGATCTGACATGGACCTCGAGATGATGATGATGATGATTATTATTATTTTAAGAATTATTTTATTTAACTTTATTTATTATTATCATTGTTATTTTCCAGTTTGATCAGAGAGAGACAAAGAGAGAGAGAGAGAGGAAGTGAGAAAGCAAGCCACCAGGTCTGAGACTTGAACCGTGGTCAGCCATGTGGGAGTCCAGTGCCCTTAACCACCATACCACTTGCCGGCCCCGAGATTATTATTTTTTTTTAATAATTATTTTATTTTTATTTTATTTATTCATTCATTTATTTTTTTTAATTTGACCAGAGAGAGACAGACGTTGAGAATGAGAGAGAGAGGAAGCGAGAAAGCAAGCCACCAGATTCAGGATTCAAACCCTGGTCAGCCATGTGGGAGTGTCCAGCGCCTTAACCACCACACCACCTGCTGGTCCCGAGATTATTATTTTTTTTGAAGGCTTTTTGCTATAGGGTGCCTGTGCTTGCCCGAAAGACAGAGACAGACAGAGAGACAGAAAGTGAGAAATCACCCCGCCAGGGAGGATGGCCACACCGCAATCCCTTCTCTGCCATTCTCCTTTCGGGATCTTGGGCACTCACGCACACGCGCCCGGCATGAGTTTAAGCCACCGAGTCTGGGACTCGAACTGCGGTCGACTACATGGGAGTCCAGTGACATAGCCATTATGCCAACTGCTGGTCCCGGGCCTTGAAAATTTTAATGAGCTCCCAGGTGATGTCAATGTGGCCTGTGTGGGCTCCACACTTTGACAGCTACTAGAATACTGGAACTGGAAGGTCATGGGGTCCCCGGCTGGGAAGGTCAGAGACACTCCCCAGACATTGTTCATTTAGTCATCAAATTTTTAAAAAATTTTATTCATTATCATTATTTTATTTTATTTTTTGAGGTTGACCAGAGAGAGAGAGAGAGAGAGAGAGTGAGAAAGCAAACTGCCGGGTCCAGGACTTGAACCTCAGTCAGCCATATGGGAGTCCAGCAGCCTTAACCGCCACACCACCTGTTGATCCCATCAAATGTTTTTGAGTTCCCACTGTCCACCAGCCTTTGTGATGCATACTAGGAATTTGGGAAAACAGCTCTTTTTTTTTTTTTTTTTTTTTTTTTTTTTTTAAGGTTTTTGTCATAGGGCCTGTCATAGTTCGCCAGAGAGAGACAGAGATAGAGGGAAAGTGAGAAATCACTCTCGGGGGGATGGCCACACCACAGTCCCTTCTCCTCTATTCCCCTGGGACTTTGGCCACACACGCACGTACGCCTGGTATGAGTTTTAAGCCGCAGGGTCTGGGACTCAGACCACGGTTGGCCATGCCTGACACTGTAACCCCTCAGCCACCTGCTGCCTCCAAAAAGCAGCTCTCCTTTATGGGCTTGAGCTTCTCCTGGGCTTGGATGGAGACAGATGGTGTGTTAGTCAGGGTGAGCTGTGTGTGAGAAGGAACAGCACCCAGTGTTGGGGTGAACACGCAGCATTTCAATGTGGGTGTTGAGCAGGAGGCTGCCCCACGGCGACCTGGGAAGCCAGCCTCCTTCCATTTTGTGGCTCTGCCATTTTCTAGGCCTTCAGAATCTGCTGGTGGGCTCTTTGCATCTGGCCAGCAGATGGAGGAAGGGAGAGGGTCAGATTCTGCAGGGGGGTTATGGATCTGGCTTGGATGCGGGGACTGTCAGGTCTGTTCACATCTCATTGGCTGCAACGTGGTCACATGGGTACATCTAACTGCAAAGGGGCCTGGGAAATGTAGTTTAGCGCTGTGTAAAGGAACGGAGGTTTGTGAACACACAGAAGTCTCCACCATGCTACACCAACTCCAATCAAAACCCCAATCACTATATACGGAGGTCCTGGTGAAAACCAAGTCAGATTAGGTTCAAACCCTCCTAACCCACTGGAAGGAAAAGCTAAAGCCCTTTTGGACTCTGGGTCCTGCTCTGCCCTCACCTCCTGCCCCCTCACTCTCACTCACTGCACTCTGCCATGCTAGGCCCACTCCTCCCTTAGGGCCTTGGCCCCCGAGTCCTTGCTGCCTGGAGTGTTTCCCCAGATAGCCCCACGACTCACTCTCTCCATTTATTTAGGCTTTTGCTCAATTATCTTCCAAATAGGCCTTCTAAAACCCCAGTTGCCATCACTTTTGACCCTTACCTATATTCCATAGTACACATCACATTTTTAAAAATTACTTTATTTAACTTTATTTATTAGTATTATTATTGTTTCAGTTTGACCAGAGAAAGACAGAGAGAGAGAGACAGAGAGACAGAGAGAGAGGGAGTGAGAAAGCAAGCTGCCAAGTCTGAGACTCGAACCGTGAACCGTGGTCAGCCATGTGGGAGTCTAGCATCTTTAACCACCACACCACCTTCCAGCCCCGAGTACACATCACATTATCCACGCGCCGATTAGACCGTGAACTCCGCGAGGTCAGGGCTTTGTCTTGGAACCCTGGGAGTGCACATTGTAGGTCTCCCCATAGATGTCTGCTGAATTTCGAGTCTAGCCTGGGGTGGGTGTACAGCGAAGCCATTCTGCCTGGGAAGTCAGTGAGGGTTCCCTGAGACGATGACAGGTGAGCTGGGCTTTGAGAGTCACACAGGAGTCTGCCCTGTGTAGAATGGATGTCCCAGGCACTGAGGCGGGCAGAGCATCGCATTTTCAGGAAAACAAACACTAGGAGATGGTGGAGTTGGCGAGGCCGCAGCTAGGTGGGCGGGTGCTGGCTCCAGAGGTGCTGCCTTTGGCAAGCCGAGGGGCCCAGACTTTCTCCTGAGGGAAATGGGTTGAGGTAGAGAGGTCCCATCTGATTGTGATCAAAGGAGGCTTCCAGGAAGAGGCAGATTTGCATGAACTTGGGCCTTGAAAGGTGGAGGGAACACTGGTGTGTGTGGGGGGAATGAGGAGTGCTGTCAGGTACGGAAGTCATGACAAGTTACAAGAATGGGGACAGGTGGGGAGTCCTGGATGTGGGCCATGTGGGTCCCACCCGTCCGTCCTTCCATTCATCTGTCCATTGTACAGAGGGCCAGGTTGAGGGGTGTGGGCTTTGTCCTGGGGGTGCCGAGTAGCCGTGGGGGAACTGTGAGCAGGGGAGAGCAGAGTCTGTAGTGAAGCCACGAGAGGGAGGAGCTGGAGAGGAGAGGTTGGGGGTGAGGGGCGCAGGGGAGACCTGAGCTGGGGCTGGGGCAGTGGGGATGTGAAGAGGGGATGGGTGAGAGTTGGGCCCTGAGGGGTTGTGGGAGGGCAGGGGCAGAGGGGATGAGGACAGCCCCTGGGGTGAGACTCCGGGGCACTGTGCAGTAGCTAGTGGGAGTCGCGGGAGCGGATGTGTGGGATTGGCTTGGGCAGTGGCGGGCAGGGGTCCAGCTCACTTCCCGCCACTCACCCTCGGCCCACCCTGCTCAGTACCAGAGGCACCTGTTCGTGCACATCAGCCAGCACTGCCCCAGCCCTGGAGCACCTCCCCTCGAGAGTGTGGACGTCAGGCAGATCTACGACAAATTTCCAGAGAAGAAGGGTGGCCTGCGGGAGCTGTATGATCGCGGGCCTCCTCACGCCTTCTTCCTGGTTAAGTTCTGGGTGAGTTCCAGCTACACACCAAGTGTGTTCGTAAACCCCATGGCAGCCGGCTCGGGTGTCTGGCTCTCAGGACCTACGAGGTCAGCCGAGGTCACTTATGTCAGTGTCGGTCCCTGTGCAGCAGGAAGCACCATGGAGGTCTGCCCCATAGTGCAGCGCGTAGGTGCGGCGCAGAGGAAGCCCCGTCCTGCGTGGATCCGATCCTCAGTCAGGACTCAAGTCCTGGCGCCATGGTCTTGAAAATCCCACTGGGCATGCGTGGGCATGCAAGGATCCTGACAGGTGGGGGAAAAAAAGGATTGCAGCCTGACCAGGGCCTGTTAGGGGTGCTTCCTCTGTCTCCTTTTCTCTCACATGTGCACACGTGCGCCTCTGGAGATGCTGAAGAAAAGAAAAAACAAAGACCAAGGCCTTTGGCTCCGGTCTAAGATGGGAGCTCGGGCTGTCCCCAGATCTGCCTGGTGCGGCTCATTGCCGTATGACTGATGTGACAGTGGGACTGGCCTGCCATGCTTCTGGCTCCTCCCATTGCAACCACACCAAGCCTTGTAGCTAATGGAGTGTGGAGGGTTCTGATCCCTCAAAGGGGGCTGAGACTTGGCTATAGAAGGTCTGAATTAAGGACCTGGTGGTTTTCATTATTTATGAAATAATCATTTCTTTTGGTAATTGCCATAGGGCATGCATGCTTGCCAGAGAGAGAGAGAGAGACAGAGACGAGGTTGGGTAGGAAACATCCCCGTGGGGTGTGGTCACACCACAATCCCTTCTCCACCATTTTTCCATCCTGTCAGGATTTGGGGCACACATGCACGTGTCCTGTGTGTTTTTTAAGCCACTGGGACCAAGATTCAAATTGTGTGGTCGGCCATGTGGGCTGTGGCTCCCTTGACCACTAGCCTATGCGGCTGGCCCTCACAGTCATTTCTCGAGCACTCACCATCCCTAGGCCCCACCAGGTGCTGCGGATGTTACCGCGACGGAGGGGGCCGTCCCGAGGCTTCCTTAGGTCTGCCTGGGTTGGTGTCCGGTACAGTAACTGATGCTGTGGGGGCTCAGTAAGTGTCGTGTGGGTGTTTAGGGGGTGTTCCTCCTGCGGTAAACTGGGAGAGTGGAGGGATCTCATCTCTGAGAAGAAAGTCTGCCGAGGGCTTGACTTGTACTGGTCTTATTTATTTATTTAATAGTTGATTTTTCTTTCTTTCTTCTTTTTTTTGGAGAGCTTTTTCTATAGGGCGCATGCGCTCGCCAGACAGACAGAGAGAGACAGAGAGAGAAAGAGAGAAATCACCCCCCAGAGGGTATGGCCACGCTGCAATCCCTTCTCCTCCATTCTCTTCTCAGGATCTTGGGCATGCACGCACACGCGCCTGGCGTGAGTTTAAGCCACCGGGTCTGGGACTCAAACTGCGGTCAACTACGTGGGAGTCCAGCGACATAGCCATTACGCTGATTGCTGGTCCCAATAGTTGATTTATTTCTTCAGAGAAAGAGAGAGAGAGTGCACACTCCCAACAAGGTCCTCATGCCATGATCGAACCCCGCCTTAGCCAACCCTGGATCCTGGGCTGGTGCGTGTCTCACATACCCAGGGAGGTCTTCAGACGTGGCCTGGAGCCTTCCCATGCCCGCTGGCCTGGCAGAACATTACATTCTGCAGTGCCCCCTACAGGTCTTGCTGGGCGTGCACCTACTGTGATTACTAAGCTTTTGGGTGTGAGTGGAGAGACCCAGTGGGCTCTGGGGATGAGCTGCTGTGGTCTTGGGCATTGTTAGGGTTTAAGACAGACTTCTCCAGGTCCCAGGTCTGGAGAGATACCTTCTTAGGAAGCCCAGCTTCTGCAAAGGTTCAGGGAAGTGGCTGGCTGCTAAGAGCTTTGGTTCTGGCTGGCCCTGTTGCTAGGGTGAAGGATGAGGTCAGGCCTCTGAGGAGTGTGACCCCGCAAGGTGTTGGCAACTGAAGTTAGGAAGAGGAAGAGGTGAACCTTTCAAGGGCGAGACCTAGACACAAGGTGCGATGAGGTCTGAGGCTTCATGGAGCCTCACCTGGCCAAGCGTCTCCACATCTGGCTGCTGGGGCCGTGGAGGTCCGATCTCTGAAAGGGGCCAGGAGAGCGCTCTGGAGCTGGCATCCTTGTGTCTGCCAGGTGCCATTGCTAGGGAGTAGCCATCACCTTAGCGACCAGGAGGTGAAGGGCTTTGAGGGAGGGGCTCTGGCTTCGGCTGGTTGCTGAGAAGTAACTACCTCCTTAGGAAGCAGAGCCTTAGGGGGGCTGAATGCAGGAGTTGGGGCTTCCAGAGAACAAAGTTGAGTCCAGGTTCCCTTGGCTTTTGGAGAGAGGTCAAGACCATGTTGGGGACCCAGATTTCTTCCATATCAACACAAGGGTGGGTCTTCTCCAGAAGCTGGCCTCGGAGAGGTGAGGACGATGACAGCTAAGAAAAGAGGTGGGCCATTGCCAGGACCACGGGAGAGCTGGGCTCTGGGGTCACGTCCCCACTGTTTATAAGGGGTATCCTCTCCAACTCACTGGTGCTTCCCCATCTCCCAGGCGGACCTGAACTGGGGCCCAAGTGGCGAGGAGGCCGGAGCTGGTGGTGGCAGCAGTGGCGGCAGCTTCTACGGCGTCAGCAGCCAGTATGAAAGCCTGGAGCACATGACACTCACCTGCTCGTCCAAGGTCTGCTCCTTTGGCAAGCAGGTGGTGGAGAAGGTGGAGGTGAGGCCAGAAGGGAGCTCCGCGTGGGTGCGTGCCAGCCACCTGCCATTCTGGGGGTGCATGGAGGGGAGTGGCCCAGCCTCTGTCGGGAATTAGTGCATGGGTTTGTAGCTACTGTGGAATTTAAAAGTCATAGGCAGACCCGTAACACATGCTACAGAGATTGAGAGTCACTAAGATTCCCTAGGTTTGGGACCAACAGATGGCATAATAGTGATGTCGCTGGACTCCCACGTAGTTGACCGTGCTTCGAGTCTCAAACCTGATGGCTTGAACCTCACGCCGGGCGCATGTGTGTGCATGCCCAAGATCTGGAGAGGAGAAAGGAGGAGAAGGGATTGCGGCGTGGCCATCCCACCCCCGGGGGGATGATTTCTCGCTTTCTGTCTCTTTATCTCTCTGTCTCTCTGGCGAGCACATGCGCCCTATAGCAAAAATCTCACTCAAGAACAAAGATTCACTAGGTTCTTACAGATATGGAGGAGTATGTTGGGGAAGGAGTTTCAGAAGTCACACTTGCAAGTAGCGGGGGACTTGGGGGGCCTAGAGTTTAGAGGTCATGTCGAATTTGAAAATGTTACAAAGTGATCTTTGGAGACTAGCTGAGGGCCCGGAGGGCCCTAGGGGCGCAGAGCATCACTCCGAGGTGCTGAAGTGGCCTCTGCTTTGCAGCCTCATATCCTGAGCAGGTTACCCAAAGATGCAGGGCCTGTTTCTTTTTCTTTTCTTCTTCTTTTTTTTTTTTTTCTTGGAGAGGTTTTCACTATAGGGCGCGTGCACTCGCCAGACAGACAGAGAGAGACACAGAGACAGAAAGTGAGAAATAACCCCCCCCCCCCCGGGGGGGGATGGTCACGCCGCAATCCCTTCTCCATTCTCCTCTCGGGATCTTGGGCACGCACACGCGCCCGGCGTGAGTTTTAAGCCACCAGGTCCGGGACGCGAACCGCAGTCGACTACGTGGGAGTCCAGCGACATAGCCATTATGCTAACTGCTGGTTCCCTGCAGGGCCTGTTTCTGGCGGGTGGGGTGATGATGGAAGACGGTAGTGGGAGTATGTGGCATCTGAGAGGCAGGGGGTCAGACTCGGTTCCTGGGGTGACCCGTGTGTCTCTCAGCCACTGTCCCCCTGCTCCCTGCCCCTGTGCTTCAGACGGAGCGGGCCCAGCTGGAAGACGGGAGGTTCGTGTACCGCCTGCTGCGCTCGCCCATGTGCGAGTACCTGGTGAATTTCTTGCACAAGCTGCGGCAGCTGCCCGAGCGGTACATGATGAACAGCGTCCTGGAGAACTTCACCATCCTGCAGGTGCGCGGGCCGGAGCAGGGCCCCGCCATGCAGGGCATGCCGCTCAGGCCCTCAGTCTCGGAACCCCTTCTCCTGGGTGGCTGTGAGGACCACAGTGAGCCCTCAGCCTGTGGCTCTTTTAACCAGGAAGATGCACTGGGGACTCCACAGTCTACCTTAGCTTAGGGAACCCCTTTACCCAGGGGACTGATGCGGTGGGACTTTGGAGCACTGTCACATACGGGGATCCTTCCTGCACTGGGGCATCCAGGGAAGGCTGCCCTGAGCTTGGGGAACCTGTCGTGGTAGGGGCCCCTCTGAGCTTGGCGAATGCACGGTGCAGACCTTGGACTGGGGAACCTGAAGTGATGCTCCTCTGAGGCATGGTGGGGACCCAGTGTGATGGGGGGCGTCTTAGCTTAGGGGTAGCCCCCACTGTCCAGGGAGCCTGATGTGTGCTTGAGGGTGGCAGGGACCCTTTCCTTGGAGATGGCCTGCCGGGTGTGCCCTGATAGTGCGGGGAGGGTGCAGTGGCCTCTGCCCTCCTTCTGAGCCTTAACCCCTCTGGCGTCCCCGGCAGGTGGTGACAAACAGAGACACCCAGGAGCTGCTGCTCTGCACCGCCTACGTCTTCGAGGTCTCCACCAGCGAGCGGGGGGCCCAGCACCACATTTACCGCCTGGTCAGGGACTGAACAGGGATCCCAGAGCCAGCTGGCCCCTGGAATACCCTCCACCCGGGAAGAACCTTCCAGCTGTCCTCCGGTGCCTTATTTGGGGAGGGAGCTGTGATGAAAAGGGCTGACCTCGGAGGCCTGAGCAACCTGGGTTGTCCCCTGTTAGAGGGGACACCATGACCTGTGGGTGAACCGAATGGGCTAGGATTGAGGAAGGGATGGACCCTGATATGGGGACCTCGTGGGGGGTGTCTGAAAGGACAGCTCATTCCAGCGCCTGCAGGATGGGGACAGGAGTGACAGCCCCAGGTGCAGCACTGGCCCAGCCTCTGACAGCCACCCCCGGTTCAGGATGTTTGGGAGGAACCTAATTACACATCGGCTTGACCCCCTTCCTGTTTTCCACCTCCCAATCTGCCACTCCCTGCCACCCCCACTTCTTCACCTGTGATATCACAAATTGATGGCGAACCCTTTCTGTGCAGGAGCAGAGCCAGGTGGGCCCTGGGATTTTTTTAATATAATGAGATATTTATACGTGAGTGTTAGGGCTGTGACGTTATCTCATCTGGGCAAGCAGTGGGGTGAGGCCTTCCCGTCTTGTCCCCCTTCTCAATGAGCCTCTTCCCCTTCCCAAAGTGTGTTGGTTTGTGTTCTGACAGAGATAAAGCTATTTTACCAAACTGCAGGGGATTTATTTGAGGTTTGGGTGAAAAATAATCTTGTGGGAAGTGGTAGACCAACTGGGGACAGAAAGCCCCAGGTCCCAAGGGAGAGGTGACAGCAGCAGGGCCGGAAGACACCTGCATCCCCAGGGGAATGAAGCTCCATGCCTGGGGCCAACTGGGGATTAAGCAAATATTTACAAGTGGCAGGGAAGTGCCGGGGCACTTGACAGGGCCAGGGCCCAGGCTTTGGGCAGGGTGGGGCCTAGCGGTAACGAGCAAGCCGGTCGGAGACCCGGTCCAGGTTTCTGCACAGGAAGATGGAGAGCGTCATGAAGCCGAGCTACGGGGAAAGAAGACGCCGTCAGAGACATCGGGCGGCGGCGCCTACAAGGGTGGAGGGCGCGGCCACGGGAGAAAAGCCGAGGGGTAGGACCTCTCTGGAGAGGTCTGGGAGGAGTTTGGAGCTGGAGAATGTGGTGGAGGGGGTTGAGGGTAATGGTAAGGGTGACAAAGAGAAGGACGGGAACAGGTGGGGGAGGGGAATTAGCTGCATTAGGCGGGGAGCCAGGGTCAGGGTAGAGAGGGCGAGAAGAGTAATGTCAGAAGCAAGCCCAGGGGCCTTTATTCCGCAGGTTCATCTGTCTCTCCCTCCGCTTCTGCCTCGACCTCCACCTGTGCGCCCACGCTCGCGGGCTGCTCCTCGTCTTGATCCCAAAGCACCCAGGGTCCCAGCCCCATGGGCAGCTTGCCCTGTGGAGCTCTGTCCCCCCAGCTGGGGCAGGCACCTGCCATGCCCCTGCTACCCCACAGATTGCCGCTACGCCCGCTGCTGCTAAGCACTCCGCAGCGGCCGTCAGCGCTCAGGCTGGGCCCGGGGCTCGAACCGTAGGCGTCTAGCACTTGCAGCTCATGTTCCCGGCGGAGGGCCCTCCGCTGTAGCTGCAGGCTCAGAGCCATTAAACTCACCTGCGGGAAAGGGAAGGGATTTTACCGCCAATAGGAGGCTTTCCCTTCGTACAGCCAATCAGGGCCCACAGAAGCTTGGTCTCGCCCCTCCCCTTGCCCTGGGTGGAGCGGCGGGAGAGCTGGAGAGGCTGGCCACCCGCGTCTTTCCAGACACTCGGAGGATGCTCATTAAAGGCGGGGCCTCTGCGGGTTGCGGGGCAAGCGCGAGTGGGGGGCAGGACCGGATCACCTCGAGTAGTCCGACTCCCAGACAGATGCCCACTATGGAGATGAGGTTGTTTTGCAACCACTTCTGTAGGTTCTTCCCGCAGCCCTGGGGGAGTAGGAAGGGTTAAAGATAGGGAGTTGCCCCCAAGCTCAGACTTAGGCACCAACCTGCTCTCTCGTCACCAGAGTTCTTTAGTCTCCTCGATGCTGGGCCGCCGCCTCTCCCTTTAGACTTGTCTTTCTCTAGATGTCTGTGTTCTGTGTCCAGCTGGCCTTCTCTTTAGGCTCCGCCCATGATATAGGACATTCCCCCTACCCCATTTTTAGTTTGTTTCGTCTATGAGCGAGACGAGGACAGCGCCCGCAACAAGATCCCGTTGCAGCGACCCTCCCCCCGGCCTCAGCCGTGGGCAGATCCTGGGCAAGCGTGTGCCCCCAGTACTCTGGGAGGTCTCGGGACTGCCTCGTACGTAGTGCTAACACTGCGCCACCGTAAGACCCTGCCCATGCCTAGTCCCACTCTTGCGAGTCTTTGCGCTGATCTCTGCGGCCCCGCCTCCGCAGGCCCCGCCCCTCACCGCGGCCCCGCCTCCGAAGGCCCCGCCCCTCGCCTTGGCCCCGCCCACGCGGGCGGGCGCCGCGGCAGCCCCTGCGCACCTCGGGGTAGATGTGGCTTTTCGCAGAGACAGTGCAGAGGTCCGTGTTGTGTCTGGGACGTGCTAGCGGGCCAAGTCGGCTGAGCTGG
Source organism: Tupaia tana (assembly GCA_026018925.1). Classification (NCBI taxonomy): domain Eukaryota; kingdom Metazoa; phylum Chordata; class Mammalia; order Scandentia; family Tupaiidae; genus Tupaia; species Tupaia tana. The sequence goes on from JAKSZU010000018.1 coordinate 57,727,883, forward strand.
GGGAAGATCTTTTCAAAGGTCGCAGAGTCGTTGGCTGCCGACGAGTTGTAGCAGGAGCAGGGTACGCGGTGCAACTCCGAGTCGTTGCTTCTCAGGACGAGGACCTGGAACCAGTCCTGCGCAGACTGCCAGCCGCAGCAGCGCAGCTGGGACAGGCAGACCAGTCAGAGGGGCCAGGACTGGAGAGACGCAAGATGGGGTTGAGGATCAGGGAACTAGGTGACGGCTATGAGGACATGTCGGGGGGCAGGGGGCTGAGTGGTGGTGCATGGTCCGAGCTGGGGTCGCGTGGGGCCAGGGCCGCGATGGGGCCAGGGCCAGGAGACTTTGCAGGAACACGGGATTGAGAGAGGCACGAGTCGCGCAGTGACCTGGAGCTCGGGGAGGAGAGCAGCACCAGCGGGGGCCGGAGATTGGGTGCGTGGCCCAATTCGAGCTCAGGTAGGCGACAGATAGCTGGGAGTGCGGGACCCCAGGAATGAAGTATCATCGGGCCGGGCAGATGGGAGCCAGAGTCCTGGGGGCATCTTGGGGCTGGGGACCAGACCGCGTGAGGTAGAGGGTGGAGCCACTCCAGGGTCTGGGGATTGGCCCTCGGTGGGGCCAGTTATGGTATCTTCTGGGGATGAACCACACCGGGCAGGGTAGGGGTTGGGGGGCTCCGTAGGGTTGAGTTCCGGTTCAGGAGCTGGCGCCTGGGACCACATTGGGGTGGAGTCTCCTCAACACACAGAATTGAGACACCTCGGGGTCCGTGAGCTGGAGGAGGGGTACTGGCAGGGTGGGTGGGGGCTTACCTGGAACTGCACGTAGTCCCAGCTCTCCTCTGCCGCTGTCTCCTCTGGGTGGGTGTGGTAGTTTCGGATGGTTTCCTGCACGAGGTCCCTCACCTTGCGCTCGAGCTGGGGGGTGCCAGTGAGGCTGGACCCATCAGCTTGCCAGCAGCTCCATCCCCCACCAGGCTGACTCCGCCCCACGGGGTCCCCTCCCCCCCCCCCCCCCCCCCCCGCAGGTCTGTGTCCTAGAACCTAGACGTGTCTCTGTCCCTCCGAATCTCTGTCCCTGCTGCTTTCCCCCGTCTGCCTCTGTTTCTCCCACTATTTCTAGGGGGTCTTTTCTGGGGAGGGGTGACTCCTGTCTCCTCTTTCTTGTGTGTTTCCCTTTGGAGCACTGCCTCTCCCTCTCGTTGTTGGTCTTTCTGTGGCTGTCTCTCATTCTGTCTCTGTCTCTCCCTCTCCGTGTTTCTCTGTCCGCCTTTGTATCTGTCTTTCCTCTGCCTGGCTCTCACTTCTCTTCGTTGTGTCAACCAGTTGCCATCCTTTGTTCCCATCTCTTGCCACCCCCATGACTCTCCCGTCACCCTCTTGGCAATGCCACCAGCTCACCCTGACCCGCTGAGTGGAGATGAGGATCCCCAGGGTGATCTGCGTGGCAAACAGGAGCAGCAGCAGCCCAAAATACTGGGGTGGGCAGGGAACAGAGGGCAGAGGTCAGACCCCCTCTCCGAGCTGTTCCACCAGAGACAGGGCAGCACAAAGGGCCCTCATGTGATCACCCCCAGGCTCACCCTAAGCTCGGCAGGTGCTTGTACCCATGACCCGGGCCCCCAGGAAGGCCCAGGAACAGAACCCAGGACCCTTCCCAGGTGAGTCCAGCTGTGCCACCAGCTGCACACCCCAGACCTTTTTTAAAAAAAAGTTATTTAATTTCATTTATTACTATTTTCTAATTTGACCAGAGAGAGACAGAGGAAAAAGGAGAGAGCAAGCCTCTAGGTCTGGGACTCGAACCACAGTTGGCCGTGTGGGAGTCCAGCACCTTAACCATTACACCACCTGCCAGCCCCAACCCCAGATCTTTTTTTTTTTTTTCCCAGAGAGATTTTTGCTATTGGGTGGTGCACTCACCAGGCAGACAGAGATAGAGAGACAGAAAGTAAGAAATTACCCCCCAGGGGAGATGGCTACGCCTCAATCCCTTCTCCTCCATTCTCCTCTTGGGATTTTAGGCATGCACGTACATGGGCCGACATGAGTGTCAAGCCACCAGGTCTGGGACTTGAACCACAGTTCAAGGCCATCTGGGAGTCCAGCAACCTAATGATTATGCCATCTGCTAGTCCCCATCCCCAGGCCATGTTTGAGGGCACCAGGGAGATGGTGGTTTTAGAGATGGAGGGGGCGGGCACTCACCAGGCCCAGAAGGCAGCGGAGTTCCTTGAGGGCCCCCACACAGCCCATGAGGGCAAGGCCCATGGTGAGGATCCCTGAGATGGCCAGGATCTTGGACCAGATCTGCAGGGGCGCGAAGGACAAGCCTGGGGGAGGCGAGAGGAGGTGATGGTGGCCTGGTGTGCACAGCTCCGCGTGGCCCCGTCTCCCACATAAGCAGCCAACCAGGTAGGCAGAGTGTTCTGGGGCCTCACTCTGGGCTCCTGGCAGTCCTTTCTCTGGTCTCTCTTTCTCTGAGACTCTGGCCTTGCCCTACCCAGAGTTTCTGTCTCTATCCTTCTGTGCCTTTCTCCTCCTCTCTCTGGGTCTCTGCCTTCTCTCTTTCTGGGCCTGTTTCCCATTCCTTGGGGTTCTGTCCTCTCTCCCCAGGTTTGTTTACTTTTGTCTCCCATGAGACAGAGGCACAGAGAGTCCCACACCGTGATCGGCCACCAGCCTCTGCCAGCATGGGTCACAGGCGTACATGCACCCGGTGTGCACAGGGAAGCCTTGGGACTCAAACCTGGGACCTTCTCACGTGGTCCAGCATTGCAGAGCTCGGTGTTACCCTGTGAGGGTTCCTGAGATGGCCAGGGTCTTGGGCCAGATCTGCAGAGGTGTGAAGGACAAGCCTCCGTTTTGCTCTCAGGGTCTCTTTCCTCCTTTAGCTACCCCTCAACCCCAATCCTTCCAGCCCCATCACTTGTTCTGTGACCGACCCCTCCGGAGCCCGAGGGGATGACAGTATCTATTTTCTAGGGCTCTTCCGAGGGACGCATAGGAGCATGCATTTCTGGTGGGCATGCGTGCTCTGTAGTAAGTTTAAAAAAATAATAATGATAATGCTAAATAAATAAATAATTCTTTTTTTAAAAATACGAACAATTAAGATTTTGCTAATAGGGCTGGCTCCACGGCACCATGGTAAGGTGTGAGAAGAGAAGCTGATTCCATGCGGTGACTGAGGCCTGACGCCTCCGCCTGGTCAGCCTGAAACATGCTGGGCACACACACGCGTGCCCAGGATCTCACGGACCGGAGGACCGGAGGAAGGGGATCGCGGCCTGCCAGACCCTGCGCGGGTGCTCAGCTCTCTCTCACGTGTGCGCACACTCTACCATGAATATTACTAATAATAAAACAGACGAAATATGTTGCTGGTTATTCCGTTATCCTTTCCCTATTTTTATTAATGTCATTGCTGCTCTCCCACTTCCTGGCTGTGTGACACTGACAGGGGCCTTTCCCTCTGACCTCTGAGCAGGGAAGGGAGGGTTTGTGGGAGGATCGAATGAGCACCAGCACAAGATCGGACACAAAGGAAATGCTTGTGAGGTGGCCGTGGCCATCGTCATCATCGTCATTACTGGTCCGTCCAGCCCCTTGGCCAGAGGAACACAGGCTCGAGGAGTGCCGCAGCCACAACCGCGAGCGGGTGGCGCAGTGCCGGAGACCTGCTTTGGGAATTGGGCACTTTGGGCTCCCAGGACAAGGGAGACCCTAGGAGGTGGTTTAGAGGGAGGCCAGGCCCGGGGCTGCTGCAGGAAGGCCCTCCCTGCCTGCCCCAGCCCCCCTCACCCACAAAGGACACAAAACTGGTCTTGTCGATGAGAATCCAGATGCCGAAGCAGAAAATAAGGCCGCCCAGGACCTGCGGAGAGGGGAGAGCAGGGCGGTGGGCAAAGCAGGGTGTGAGGTCCAGGGCAGCCGCGGGGCAGGGACGGGCTGGGGCTGGGCTAGGAGCCCATGAGGAGACTCACGAAGAAGAAGAGGTTGAAGACGAAGAGGAAGTACTTGGTGAGACTGAGGCAGCTCTCCTGGGCCGACATCTTCGCCTAGAGGGAGAGCGACCAGCTCCAGAGAGCCCACAGCAGATGTGCTGGCACGGGGTGACAGGCAGAAAGACGGGCCGGAGAGAGGGAGAAAGCAAGGGCACGGAGAAAGAGGAAGTCCCGGGGCGGCCCCTCCCCCCCTCAAGGAGGGGGGCGCTCTTGTTCCGGTCTCCCTCACCTGCCCCAGCGGGGCGCTGCACTGGTACCTGAGGGGCCCCAGAATCTGTGGGCACCAGAGACACAGGGGGCATTCCCCTCCCGGTCGCCATGGCTCAGGCTGGGCATCCGCGGGGGTTCCTGGGCCGCTTGCACCCACCTGTAGACACTGGGACCCCCAGCCTGGCCCTGGATAGCAGCCGACCTCACAGACACTCTGACCTCATGGCTTGCCAAGCTCTGCCACTTCTGTACCCAGCTCTGCCCTGGGTCTCTGGTCCCTCCTCAGGGTCTCTCTCTCTCTCTGGGTCTCTGTCCCTCTTTCTTTGGGTGTGTGTCACCTGTTTCTGGGTATCTGTCATCCTCTTTGGGTCTCTGTCCCTCTCTCTGGTGTATGTCAACTGTCTCTGGGCCTCTATCCTCCGCCCTGTGGATCTCTGTCCCTCTGTCTCTCGAGGTTAGGGTTAGGCACTGTCCCCTGTCTCTGGGTGTCTGTCACCCTCTCTGGGTCTCCGTCCTTTGCCTAGCCCCTGCCCTTTCTCAGGGCCTGCAGCCTATTTTAGACCAGGGTACTCCCACCTGCTGGGGGCAGGGGCTGGCACGGGGAAGTGAGAGTGCTCAGGCCTGAGGTGGGACGGTCCCTGGGAGGGGGAGGGCGGTGCATGCCTGTCTCCCCCTCACCCCCCCACCCCCTCCCCTGCGGAAGCCAAGCCTCAGGCAGAACTTCCTGTGTCTGCAGTGAGGCCTGAGGGAGGAGCCCCGAGGTCGAGGGTGGTGGGGCCTCTGCAGCCTCTGCAGGTGTCCCCATAGGCCCCGCCTCTTGTCAGTTTTGGGATTTTCCCCCCCAACACAGTCACCCACCCCGACCCTGGTGTACCCCACCGCATGAGGTTCCAGCTTTCACTTTCTTCTGAGAGATCTCGTTTACTTTTGTGTGTGTGTGTGCTTCCAAAAAAAGACACAGCGACAGAGAGAAAGGGAGAGGAGAAAGCACCCCACATGGGGAACAGTCACGCCACAATCCATTCTCCTCTCCCTCCCACTCCTTTCGGGATGTTAGGTGTGCACACACATGTACCCAGCATGTCTTCCAAGCCACCGCGTCTGGGACTCAAACCTGTGTCAGCCATGTGGGATCCCGCTGCCTTAACCACCCAGCCACGCGGCCGGCCCTAACCACTATTCTCTAAATCCTGAGTGGCAGTCAGCTGTCCCCTGGATCTCCCCGGGAGCCACTCCACATCCCACACAGAGCTCAGTCTCCCCACACGCCTCCCGCTCGCGGGTCTCCCATCCGAGGCAGCCCTGCCATCTGCCCAGTCACTGAACCCCAGGGGCACCCCCAGCCAGACCTCTCATGCTCCTGGCCGGATCCGGCCCCAGGTTCCTCCTCAGACTCTCGTCTCTCCGTCTCTCCTCGTTCCCACAAGGCCCCAGAGGGCTCCTTCCGAACCCCAGCCCTGTGTCACACAGGTCAGTGCCCCTCCCCACCACCTCAGTTTGCGTCTCCAACTCCTCCGCGCTCTGCGCTGAATCACATTCCCAGCTCGTACTCTTCCCTCCTAGGCCATCACCCGATCTAGGCTCACATCATCTTCTACAAAAATAACTACAGCTGTTCACACGGATTGACTGGCGTCCCCGCCCCCAAATATGCTACATCCTTATCCCAGAACTTGTGAATGTGCTCTTTTTTGGGGGAAAAAAGTGTGTGTGTGTGTGTGCATGTGCGTGTGCGTGCACGCATGCTCTGGCAGGTGAACAAAATTAAGATGAATTGGAGCATGGGACCAACAGATGGCAGAATGGCTATGTTGCTGGACTCCCATGTAGTCAACCACAGTTCGAGTCCAGGACCCGGTGGCTTAAACTCATGCTGAGTGCGTGCGTGCCCAAGGTCCTGAGAGGAGAATGGAGGAGAAAGGATTGCGGCGTGGCCATCTCCCCTGGGGGGTGATTTCTCACTTTCTGTCTCTCTGTCTCTCTCTGTCTTTCTGGCGAGTGCACGCGTCCTATAGCAAAAACCTCGGGGGGTGGGGAGATGAATTGAGGCCGGGGCCAGCAGATGGCATGTTGGTTAAGAGTGCTGGACTCTCATATGGCTGACCTCAGTTTGAGTCCCAGACTTGGCAGCTTCCTTTCTCACTTTTTCACTCTATTTCTTTCTCTCTGGTCAAATTAAAATAAATAAATCAAGTTACATAAAATAATTTTTTTTTAAAGATAAATTCGGGGGGAACCAGCAGTTAGCGTGATGGCTGTGTCTCTGGACTCCCACGTAGTTGATTGCGGTTCGCGTCCCGGACCCAGTGGCTTAAAACTCACGCCGGGCGCGTGTGCGTGCGTGCCCAAGATCCCGAGAGGAGAATGGAGGAGAAGGGATTGTGGCGTGACCATCCCCCCTGGGGGGTGATTTCTCGCTTTCTGTCTCTATGTCTCTCTCTGTCTGGCAAGCGCACACGCCCTTATAGCGAAAACCTCTCCAAAAAAAAAAAAAAAAAAAAAAAGAGATAAATTGGGGCTGGGAGGTGATATGGTGGTTAAGGCGCTGGACTCCCACATGGCTGACCACAGTTCAAGTCCTGGACTGGGTGGCTTGTTTTCTCACACTTCCTCTCTCTCTCTCTCTCTCTCTCTCTCTCTGTCTCTCTGTCTGTCTCTGGTCAAAGTTTTTTTTTTTAATTAATAATAATAATAAATACAATTAAAATAAAAAATTAAGTTGAACGTAATTAAGGATCTCAAGATGAGATCATCCCAAGTTATCCAGGTGGGCATGACGAGTGTCCTTCTAAACCTCACACAGAGGAGACAGAGAAGGGGAGAGTGCCACGTGGCTGTGGAGGCAGAGACAGGAGCTCTGCAGCCACAGCTCCAGGGACACCTGGAGAGGTGGGAGATGCTGAGAGAGGCAAGGCACCGAGTCTCCCCGAGGGCTGCTGGAAGGAGTGTGGCCTGCCGATGCCATGGTTTTGGACTTCTGGCTCCCAGAACTCTGTGAGACTAAATTTCTGTCATTCGGAGCTACTGAGTTCTGGTGATTTGGTTATGGCACCCTAAACTAGGACACCGATCTCCCCCCTCTTTTGCTCACTAATCCTTTCGTCGGAGATGAGTGTGTGGGTACCTGGAGGCTGAGGGTACACGGCAGAAGTTGGCTAGATGCCCACGAGCCTGGCTTCTTTCCTGGGCACACGGGGGCACTACATTTCCCTATCCTCCTTGCTGTGAGGTTGAGGCTCCATGACTGGTCTTGGGCCAGTGGAGTGGGTACAGAGGGGAGCAGGCCATGCCCCAACTTGGCCACAAAATGTTGTCTGTAGTCCTTGCTTTTTCTCTCTCCTGCTCACTCACTGGCTGCTGGAAACTGGGAATTAATCTGCCTCAGGGATGGGAAAGCCAGGAGACGAAAGGTGCATAGGTTCTCTGGTTTTTCCTTGGATTTGGGTAGGCACTTTGGACTTTCTGTAAGTGTCTACTACGTTAACGGACTGACCAGTGGCGCAGTGGTAAACCACGTGCTCTGTGAGGCTGACTCACATGGGAAGGCTCTAGAGACCTCCCTGAGTACAGTGGGCATGCAGGTGCCCGTGATTTGGGGCTGGCTCAGGCGGGAGGTACATCACAGTGTCAAGATTCTGTTGGGGAAGGCCAGCAGGTGGCGTGGTGATTAAGGCACTGGACTCCCCCGTGGCTGATCCTGGCTCGAGTCCCAGGCCTGGTGGCTTTCTTTCTTTCTTCTTTTTAATTTTTTTTGGAGAAGTTTTTTTTTTTTTTCTTCTCTCTCTCTTTTTTTTTTTTGGAGAGATTTTCGCTATAGGGCGCGTGCGCTCGCCAGACAGACAGAGAGAGACATAGAGACAGAAAGCGAGAAATCACCTCCCAGGGGGGATGGCCACGCCGCAATCCCTTCTCCTCCATTCTCCTCTCGGGATCTTGGGCACGCACGCACATGCGCCCGGCGTGAGTTTTAAGCCACCGGGTCCAGGACGCGAACTGCGGTCGACTATGTGGGAGTCTAGCGACATAGCCATTACGCTAACTGCTGGTTCCCGAGAAGTTTTCACTATAGGGCACATGTACTCACCAGAAAGACAGAGGCAGAGAGACAGAAAGCGAGAAATCACTCCCCAGGGAGGATGGCCACGGATCCCTTCTCCTCCATTCTCTTCTCGGGATCTTGGGCATGCACGCACACGTGACCAGCGTGTGTTTAAGCCACCGGGTCCGGGACTCAAACTGTGGTCAACTACATGAGAGTCCAGGAACATGGCCATTATACCAACTGCTGGTCCCAAACGACTTTCTTTCTTTCTTTTTTTTTTTTTAATAATTATTTTATTTTTAACTTTATTTATTCATTTGCTTATTTCAATTTGACCAGAGAGGGACAGAGGGAGAGAGAGAGAAAGCAAGCCACCAGGTCCAGGACTTGAACCGTGGTCGGCTATGTGGGAATCCAGCGTCCTTAGCCACCACACCACCTGCCGGCCCTCAGCTTGCTTTCTTATTTTCCCTCTCTCTCTCCCATTGTCTCTCTCTAGTCAAATTTTTTAAATAATAATAAATAAAATAAAATAAATAATTCTAAAAAAAATCCTGTTGGGAGTGTTGTCTCTCTCTCTCTCTCTCTGTGTATGTGTGTATGCATGTCTTTCTCACTCATGGGAGAAACAAATAAATAAATAAACTAAGAAATAACTGGGGCTGGCAGGTGGCATGGTGGTTAAAGACACTGAACTCCCACATGACTGACTGCGGTTCGAGTCTCAGACTTGCCAGCTTGCTTTCTCACATTCTCTCTCTGTCTCTCTCTCTGTCTTTCTCTGGTCAAATTAAAAAGCAAGTTATAATAATAATAAATAAATAAAGTTAAATAAAATAATTCTTAAAAAAGTAAGAAATAACCCATTCTATTAAGCTACTAAGATTTTAGTGTTGCTTGTTTAAACAACCAGCTTTAATAATATGAACTACTATAAGTAAGATACCTCTCACTGCATTTGAGCCAACTTAAAACTCACATTTGTGATTAACTCCAGTGCTTTACATTTTTATTTTTATTTGTATTAGTTTTAAGTACATAATGTTATTTATTTATTTATTTATTAGGAGAGGTTTTTGCTATAGGGTGCGTGCGCTCACCAGAAAGACAGAGACAGAGAGACAGAAAGCAAGAAATCACCCCCCAGGGGGGATGGCCATGCCGCAATCCCTTCTCCATGGGATTTTGGGCACGCACGCATGCACACGTGCCAACGTGAGTTTAAGCCACCAGGTCTCGAACCGCGGTTAACTACATGGGAGTTCAGCGACATAGCCATTACGCTAACTGCTGGTCCCTATCCATAATATTATTTTTAACCTTTTTTATTGTGAGGACTGAGGGCTTTCCCAAGTGGGTCCAGTTGCATTAGCACTGTGCCACCTACTGGCCCCTAAAAATGTTATTTATGTTGACACCTAATGGTTTTTTGTTTTTCTTTTTTTTTGAGAGGGTTTTTTTGTTTTTGTTTTTTTTTTTTCTATAGGGCGCGTGCGCTCGCCAGAAAGACAGAGAGAGGCGGAGAGACAGAAAGCGAGAAATCATCCCCCGGGGGGATGGCCACGCTGCAATCCCTTCTCTTCCATTCTCCTCTTGGGATCTTGGGCACGCACGCACACGCGCCCAGACTCGAACCGCGGTCGACTACGTGGGAGTCCAGCAACATAGCCATTACGCTAACTGCCAGTCCCGACACCTAATGGTTTTTTTTTTTTAAATAATTATTTTATTTTATTTATTCATTCATTTTATTTTTTTTAGTTTGACCAGAGAGAGACAGAGGGTGAGAGTGAGAGAGAGAGAGGAACTGAGAAAGCAAGCCACCAGATTCAGGACTTGAACCCTGGTTGGCCATGTGGGAGTGTCCAGCACCTTAACCACCACGCCACCTGCTGGTCCCGACACCTAATGGTTTTTAAATGACAACTATTTCAGAAATTTGTTTTAATATTGTTAGAGCTCACATAAACATTCAATCCACATAAACATAAACTACTCATTTAAATTACTGAAGTTTTTAATCATTAAAAAAATTTTTAATAGTCTACTATAGGGCGATGTGCACTCACCCAAGAGAAACAGAGAGAGAAAGTGAGAAATTCTCCCTTGGGGAGATGGCCACACTGTAATCCCTTTCCTGTTCTCCTCTTGGGATTTTGGACATACATGCACACATGCCTGGTGTGCTTTCTGGGTCTGGGACTCAAACCACGTAGCTGGCCATGTGGGATCCAGCTGCCTTAACCATCATGACATCTGTTGACCCCTAAGTTTAAAAAAACTTTGCGGGAACCAGCAGTTGGCGTAATGGCTATGTCGCTGGACTCCCACGTAGTCGACCGCGGTTCGCGTCCCGGACCCGGTGGCTTAAAACTCACGCCGGGCGCGTGTGCATGCGTGCCCAAGATCCCGAGAGGAGAATGGAGGAGAAGGGATTGCGGCGTGACCATCCCCTCTGGGGGGTGATTTCTCGCTTTCTGTCTCTATGTCTCTCTCTGTCTGTCTGGCGAGCGCACGCGCCCTATAGGGAAAACCTCTCAGAAAAAAAAAAAACAAAAAAACTTTGCCCGTGGGCTTGAGCACTCACCAGAGAGAGAGAGAGAAAGGGCGAGAGAAAGGGAAAGTGAGAAAGCAACTCCCAGTGGGGAATGGTCACGCTGCAATCCCTTCTTCTCTGGTTCTCTCTCCTTTTTGGGATTTTGGGCACTCACACGAGTGGACCTATTTTTCAGGCCCACAGGTCCAGGATTCAAACTGCAGTTAGCCGTGTGGAATCCAGCTGCCTTAACCACTAGGCCCGTCTGCCCCTTAATAATTTTCAAGAGGGACCAGCAGGTGGCGTAATGGCTACATTGCAGGACTGCCATGTAGTCAACATGGTTTGAGTCCTGGACCCGGTGGCTTAAACTCATGCCTGGCACATGTGCATGCATGCTCAAGATCCTGAGAAGAGAATGGAAGAGAAGGGATTGTGGCGTGGCTATCCCCACTGGGGGGTGATTTCTCGCTTTCTGTCTCTCTTTGTCTTTTTTGGTGAGCACATGCGCCCTATAGCAAAAACCTCTCCAGGTTGCAGGGGGGTTGGGAGGGGCACAAACAGGGACGTCCAGCAAGGGGTCCAAAAGGCCCAGCTGCTGAGAGTTCACAGGCTGATTCAGAAGCCTCAAAGTCAGGTGTACTATCTGGGGAGAACCCTCTCTCCCCGAGAAATTACTTAATGCTGAAATCTCTCAAAGTGATGTTAGAGACACGGGAAGCACCGTGGATGGGTTTTATGATCAGCAAGACCCTTTCATGGTCCCAGGGAAATCTCCATCAGAGGAATGCAGAGGGCAGCCTGTGATTGACAGAAAGAGGAAGTTTTTGGACACTGATCTGGCTCACGATTCTGAAGAGTTGTTTCAGGATCTCAGTCAACTTCAAGAGGCTTGGTTAGCTGAAGTATAAGTTCCCGATGACGAACTGTCCCAGATTTTCAGTCAGATAATTGAGCCAGTAGTTCTGAAAGTGGGAGAAGAAAGAAGAGTGCTGAAGAAACCATGAGGAAAACATGGAGGAGGGATTATTTGGCTTCGGATTTGACAGTGTTACTTTCCAAGTCTTTATTAGCTTGTCCACTACCTTACCTACTTTACTGCAGAAAGGATATTAAATGATTTTAAATCCTTCCTGTTTTTTTTTTTTTTTGACTATTACAAAAGTTTACTTAACAAAAAGTTTATTATGAAAATGTACATGACCTGATTTTTACATCATAAGTAAAAACGGGCCTGTTGACAAGGGGACATGGGTTTTTCTGTTGAACAGCCATTATACTTGTTCCAAGGCTTCTAACATGATGATACTATTTCCTTGTATTACCACCATTCCAATATTGTTCTGTTGCCCACTAGTTGCCATCTCCACACATTCATCTATCACAAGATTCATAAATGGATCAAATCCCCGCAATATTCCTTGGACATGTCTGCCACCATTTAATTTTAATGATAACTTCTTGTCCATAAATTTTTTCAATTCGGGAGGGTGAGCTTTGCTCATGGTACCAACTTGGCGGGCTCAGGGATGCCTTTTCAATCCTTCCTGTTTTTGATAGTCTTTAAGAACCTTAGACCCAAGATATAGAGAACTTTTTGTCTAAAGGAACCATATGCTTAACAAAATCTGCTTTCATTTAACTTTAACTCAGGCTTATGTAAAACAATGGATTTTTCTCTTACCCTTCTGCGCCTCTGCTCTTAGCCCTCTAATAAAACCCAGTGGCCTTTCAAAAAAAAAAAAAAAAAAAAAAACTCTCAAAAAAAAATCAAGAGTGTACAAAGGGTCCTGAGACTAAAAAATTTGATAACTGCTGACCTAAGTAAGTCTTGGAGTTTATTTTTGCTTTCAGCCCTGTAGATTTCTGAGCTCTTAAGAGGAGGTCCTGCCTGCCTTGTTGGATTCTTATTTAAGGTTTGGCTACTGGTGGAGGTTAAGTAAGCATCCAGGGTTTACTTTATTTGCTTATTTATTTTGCTATAGGGTGCATGTGTTTGCTGGAGAGAGACAAAGAGATAGAAAGCAAGACCCCCCCCCCCCCCCCCCAGGATGGCCATGCTGCAATCCCTTCTCCTCCAGTCTCCTCTTGGGATTTTGGACATGCACGCACATGCGCCCAGCACTTTATTTATTTATTTTTTTCAAGAATTATTTTATTTAACTTTTAGCCATTTATTTTTAATTTGACCAGGAAGAGAGAGAGAGAGTAGAAGTAGTAAAGTGAGAAAGCAAGCCGCCAGGTCCGGGACTCCAAATGTGGTTGGCCATGTGAGAGTCCAGCGCCCTTAACCACCACGTCACCTGCCAGCCCCTTGGTTTCTTTTCTTAAGAGAGATTTTTCCTGGGACCAGCAGGTGGCGTGGTGGTTAAGGTGCTGGACACTCCCACATGGCTGACCATGGTTCAAGTTCCAGACCTGGCAGCTTGCTTTCTCACTTTCTCTCTCTCTCTCCCTCTCTGTGTCACTCTCTCTGGTCAAATTAAAATAAAATAAGTGAATAAATAAAATTAAATTAAAATAAGTCTTTAAAAAAAAAAAAAAAAGAGAGATTTTTCCTTAAGGCTGGAGAGACAGACAGAGAGAAAGTGAGAAATCCTCTGGAGGGATGGCCACGCCACAGTCCCTTCTCTTCCAGTCTCTTCTGGAGATTTTGGGCACCCACGCACACACACCAGACATAAGTTTTAAGCCGCCAGGTCAGAACCTGGAACTGCAGTCCACTACGTGGGAGTCCAGCGACATAACCATTACGCAATCTGGGGTCCCAGCATCGAGGGTTTAAAGGCTAGCAGAGATGTATGGAAGATGAACCTCCCACCTGAGCCCCATCCCTCCCTTGGTCGGGAAGGAGGTGGAAGCAAAGTGCAAAGTGCGCCAGTTCAGGAACCCACCTGAAGGCAGGGCCTGGGCGGCGGTGTTGGAGAGTAGAGGAGGAAGGGGGTTTGGGCCTCCCGGTCCGAAGCCGGACAGCGCATGCGCGGTCGGAGGTGTGCGCGTGCCTGTGGAGACAGCGGTGCTGGGGAGCGCGCAGCGGCGAAATCTTCGACTGTGTCGGTGGGGGCGCGAGAAGAGCAGCCGCGCATGCGCAGAGAACAGGCGGGAAAGGCTCCTGGTAGAACGAGGCGTGTTGCCAGGACCGGCGTGACGACCCCTGAGGGGGCAGGCGGAGGTTGCTAGGCCGAGGCCTTTCACCGTCATTGTCGCCTGACTGACCGACTGAACAGATCACAGGGGCCCAGAGGCCAGGGTGAGGGCCACTTGACGTGGGCAGCCCTGAAACATTCAAGGCGGCGGAGTGCGCTGCGGGGTGCGGTTCCCAGGCCTGGCTCACTGGACTCCGCGAGCCGACCGCCGTGGATGCCCCTGGCTCTGTGGACTGAGGCGACCAGGGGTCCTCCTTTCTTCCCCTTTAGTATCCAGGAAACTGTCTTCAGCCCTCTTAGATCACCGAATCCGAGCTGGCGCCCGCACAGTAACGGCCATCAGCCCTGCCCTGTGAGGAAAGCCATTGGTGTCAGCGGCCCAGAGGCGGACGGGACCAGTTCTGAACCCCAGCCTGGTGAAGTTCCAGGGAAGGAGGTAAACTGAGTGCACAGGCATTGGGCATCGCTGGGCACACTTCCACAGCACACGGGCCTAGGAAGGGGCTTGCTGGGGCTGCTGGCATGGGGCTGCCACCACCAGAGCCTAGGGGCCTTTCTGGTATTGAAGTGGCCAAAACGCTGAACTGTCACCGAAGACTCAAATTGATTAATTTAGCAGAAGACTTTTTTTTTTTTTTTTTTTTTTTTGCTATAGCGTTCGTGCGCTCACCAGACAGAGACAGACAGAGAGCGAGAAATCACCCCCCCCCCCCCCCCCCCCGGGGGGGATGGCTACACTGCAGTCCCTTCTCCTCCATTCTCCTCTGGGATCATGGGCACGCACGCACACGCGCCTGGCCTGAGTTTTTTTTTTTTTTTGGGGGGGGAGAGGTTTTCGCCATAGGGCACGTGCGCTCGCCAGACAGAGAGAGACATAGAGACAGAAAGCGAGAAATCACCCCCCAGGGGGGATGGTCATGCCGCAGTCCCTTCTCCTCCATTCTTCTCTCGCGATCTTGGACATGCACGCACTCGCGCCTGGCGTGAGTTTTAAGCCACCGGGTCTGGGACGCGAACTGTGGTCGACTATGTGGGAGTCCAGCGACATAGCCATTATGCTAACTGCTGGTCCCAATGGATGCTTTTTTTTGAAAAAAGATGTTTTTTGCTTGCCAGAGAGAAACACAGAGACAGGAAAAGTGAGAAATTACCCCCCAGGGAGGATGGCCATGCAGCAGTCCCTTCTCCATTCTTCTCTTGGGATTCTGGGCACACACGCACTTGTGCTTGAAGTGTTTTTCAAGTCTCCAGGACTCAGCAGCTCAGTTCGCCATGTGGGATCCAGCTGCCTTAACCTTTATACCACCTACTGGCCTTATTTTTAACTTATTTATTTATTTATTTTAGAGTTTTGCTATAGGATGCCTATGCTTGCTGAAGAAAGACAGAGACACAGAAAGTGAGAAATCATCACCTGGGGGGATAACTATGTAGCAGTCCCTTCTCCATTCTCTTTTCAGGATTTTGGGCACACACAAATGTGCCCGATGTGCGTTTCAAGCCACCAGGTCCAGGACTCAAACTGTGGTCAGCTATGTGGGAGTTCAGCAACATAAACATCACATCATCTGCTGACCCCTATTTTTAACATTTTAAATTGTGAAATAGCATGTGTATCCAGAAGAGTGAATGGAATTTAGCACTTTGTCACTGTGGCATTGTCTAGCCCTCTTATTGCATTTAAAAAAGAAATTTGTTTCAGGGCCAGCAGATGGCATTGTGGTTTTGTCGCTGGACTCCTAAATGGCCAGTTGCAGTTTGAGTCCTGGATCTGACGACTACAAACTCATGCAGGGTGTTTGTGCATGCATGTCCAGATCCCAAGAGGAGACCAGAAAGGATTGCAGCATAGCCGTTCTCCCTGGCGAGTGCACATGCCCTATGGCAAAAATCTGTCTTAAAAAATGTTTTTTTGGGGGGACCAGCAGTTAGCGTAATGGCCATGTCACTGAACTCCCATGTAGTCTACTGCGGTTCGAGTCTCGGACCCGGCGGCTTAAACTCACGCCGGGTGTGTGAGTGTGTATGCCCAAGATCCCAAGAGGAGAATGGAGGAGAAGGGATTGCAGCATGGCCATCCCCCCTGGGGGGTGATTTCTCGCTTTCTGTCTCTCTGTCTCTCTCTGTCTTTCTGATGAGCACATGTACCCTATAGCAAAAAAAAACCCAAAAAACAAAAAACAAAAGAAACCTCTCCAAAAAAAAATGTTTCTTTTGGAGAAAAAGTGATATTCTTGATAGGGTCTCACTGTACTGTGACTGATTCCCCACCACCACCCTTTCTTGGGCACACCTCGGCATGACCTGTTCAGGGCTACCTAGGATTCAAATACATAACCTTCCATATGACTCTGGTATTGCAGCATTGTCCTACAACCTATGCTGCCACAACTGGGTCTTATTGTATTGTTGAATGTAGTAGAGCTAGAACTAAAGATAGAGATATGCATCTCAGTTTTTTTTTTCATTTTTATTTATTACTGTTATCTTTTCATTCACATGTGTGCTCACCAGAGAGAGAGAGAAAGTCAGAAAGCAAGCAACCAGGTCCAGGACTCAAAACCGTGGTTAACAATTTGGGAGCCCAGCACCTTAACTACCATGCCACCAGCTGTTTGTTTGTTTTTTACACAATTATTTTATTTCATTTTGTTCATTGTCATTATTTATTTTTTCAAGTTGACCAGAGAGAGATACAGAGAAAGAAGGAAAGTGAGAAAGCAAGCTGCCAAGTCTGGGACTCGAACTGTAGTCAGCCATGTGGGAGTCCAGCCACCTTAACTACCACACTGCCTGCTGGTCCCACTTGCTGTTTTTTTTTTAACCTATTATTAATTATGAGCATTTTTCTGAACTACCAAGAACACTTTGGGAAGAGTGTCTCACAACTGATTATCCATGTGACCCAGACATGCTGGTGCTAAGGCCCACTTTCTACCTCTGCTCCTTCCCGCTCTAAAAAAAATTCCCTCTTGCTCTTTCTTTCACATCCTGCTTTTCTCCTTTTCTCTTGTAGCACACACCTTGCCTGTTTTCTTTTAGAGCATTTGGAGTCCAACAGAAGGTCAGAGTTGCAGAAGCACAGAGAACAGAGAGGAGAGTGGCCCCAGATATGAGGTAGAGCACCATTCTCTTGCCAGGGATGGAGTAGTAGGCAGAGATGGACAATTAATAGACTAAGAACAGGGGATGAGACATGCTATGAAGAAAAATAAAAGTGGGTAGGATGGAGAAATGGGTAGGTATGTGCTATTTCATTTTAATTTTCAGATTTGTCAGAAGGTGTGTGTGCTTTTCAGGAAAAGACTAAGAGGAAGGGGAAGAAAACACCCCCAATCGGGTTTGGTCATACCACAGTCTTCTCCATCTCTCCATGCCATTGGGATTCTGGGCACACATGCACCCATCATGTTTTCCTTTTTCTTTTTTTAATGGATTATTTATTTTATTTATTATTATTATTTTAAAATTTGCTATAGGGTATGTTCGCTCACCAGAGAGAGAGAGAGAGAGAGAGAGAGAGAAATTGAGAAAGGTCCGCCAGGTCCAAGACTCAGACCGTGGTGGGCCATGTGGAAGTTCGGTGCTTTAACCACCATGTCACCTGCTGGTCCCACTCATCATGTTTTTCAAGCTGCTGAAGGCTGGCATTCAAACTTTGGTTGGTCATGTGGGAATCCACTCGCCTTAACCACCAGGCCAGAGAGCCAGCCTTCTGCTAATTTAGATGGGTGGGCATGGAAGGTATCTCTGGTGAGACAATTTGAGAAGACGCCTGTTTTTGTTTTTGTTTTGTTTTTATTTAAAGCTCACTATAAATGGTACTTCACTCTGTGGGGGGAATACCTCAATATTCTTAGAAATCCTCTAAGAGGGATTCCTGCTTGTTGGCTTTCACCATCTCTACCTCATGCTTTGCATCAAAATATTTATTTTTTTAAATAATTATTTATTTTATTAATTATTATTGTTATTATTTTTAATTTGAACAAAGAGAGACAGAAAGGAAAAGTGAGAAAGCAAGCCACCAGGTCCAGGACTCAAACTGCCGTTGACCATGTGAGTCCAGTGTCTTAACCAACTTGCCACCTGTCGACCCCAACATCAAAATATTTCTGAGAAATAAAGCTTATGTCAGAGATTTTGTGTATGTGTTTTTGACATCAGTGGTAATAGGGAGAGCAAGGAAGTTTTGCTTTAAGGAGATGTTGAGGATTTGGGGAGAACTCAGTCATTCTTTTACTCTAAAATCTGGTTTTTGGTGTCCTTAAGGTCTGTTCAGGAGGATGAACCCTCACTTGCAGAAACTGGAGCTGCTCCAGAGAATCTGCCTGAGATGAAGACAGAGAGCCAGACTTCAGCATCCTTGGTTACAAAAATCTCTACCGAGACAAAGTTTTCTGAAAGTGCCCAAGGAAGCCAAACATGGCATGACAAAAGCCCAATGACATGGTCGCTGACTGCCTGGACTTTGGACACCCAGACTCTAGCCACTCGGGCTACAAAGGCTCAGGCCTGGGAGACCCAGGCTGTTGAGGTTCAGGTCAGGGCCAACCAACTCAAGCAACCTTCTGTGTCAATAGCGACAGCTCCCTCTGTCCTGAAACCGAAACCCTCACATGAGGAGGTGCTGGTCAAACTGGAAGGATTGGCCCACATAGAAGAGGAAAAGAGTGAGATCCTCTTTTCCCGTTCAGTCTGGCCTAGCAAGTTTGAGTATATCCTGGCCCAGATTGGCTACTGTGTGAGACCATCCCATCTCTGGCGCTTTGCTCACCTGTGGCTTCACAATGGAGGTTGTAAGTCTGAGGAGCCAGAAACGTGGATCCACAAGGAGCTAGCTGGACTGAAGCCTCCTGAGGCTTTAAACCAATGTTCTGAGACATGTGGAGGCTGGAGACTTGGCCCTCTGAGCAGGACAAGAGTCAGACACCTGAGTACCTAGGTCACGAGAGGGCCAGGGGGCAGAATATGGGACATGAGGATGATAGGGCAAGAGGGCTGGGTGGTGGTAGGCATAGAAACTAGTCATATGGGTCTTCTTGGAGTTGGGAGCCAGCAGCCTGGAGACTTGGGAGAGAGAAGTGTGAAACTGGCCCACTCTGATGCCGAGGCCACACACATGTTGTGTGTTCCTGGACTCAGTCCAGACACTGAAAGCCCAACCACTCTCAGAGCCTCTCCTGAATCCTCTTTCCAGGCAGTTTCGTCATCATCTACATCCTCATGCTGTTCTTGATCGGGATTCCTCTCCTCTTCCTGGAGATGGCAGCTGGTCAGAGGATGCGCCAGAGCAGCATAGGCCTGTGGAAGATGTTCAGTCCCTGGATTGGTGGTGTGGGGTATACCAGTATCATGGTGAGGAGACCCAGACTTCCCAGGCCTGCCTTTTACACCCCACTCCCACCCCAACCCTCGTAACTTTGCTTCCCTAGGTCAAGTCCCTTCAGCTTTCCAAACCACTGTCGAATCTCCTCCTTTTCCTTGTCCCTGCTGTTCCTCCCAGCTGCCTCCTCCCTGGCCCCCAGGTGAACTTCATCACCAGTACGTACTTGAATGTGATCAATGCCTGGGTCCTCTTCTACATGAGCCAGTCCTTCCAGTTTCCTGTTCCGTGGGAGAAATGTCCCTTACTGAAGAACTCCAGTGACTTTGGTGAGTAAAAAGTAAAAGAGAAGGGGAAAACAGAAGTAGAAGGGAATTTGGAAGAGGATGAAGGAGTGAGGAGGGACAAGGAAGAGAAGATAGATGAACAAAGAAATGGGAGAGGGAAGGAGGAGCTGGGGGAGGAAATAAAGGAGAGGGAAGGGGTTACCCTGTTTCGCAGGCATTCCAAAACCAGGTCCCCCCAGACCCTGAATGTGCACGGACGACACCCTTCACATTCTTCTGGTACCGGTTGACCCTGAAGGCCTCAGATACAATTGATGATGGTGGGCCACCAGTTCTCAGCCTGAGTCTGCCCTTCTTTGTGTCTTGGTGTCTCATTGGTGCGTGCATGATCAGCGGGCTCAAGTCCATTGGAAAGGTGAGCCACCACATTTGGATACCTTGCCACTCTCAGCTCTTCAGCCTCACCTCGCTTGGTTGCTTGGTGTTCTAACTTCTCACTCCCTCTGGCCATTTATTCCCATGAGCCCCTGACTCAGCCTTTGAAATTCAAAAGCTGTCTTCAAATTCCTACTGATTTCTGATTCAGAACTTATTTATTTAGGTTTTTGCCATATGGCTTGTGTTCTTGTGGGAGAGAGACAGAGAGAGGGAAAGTGAGAAACAACCCCCCGCCCCCCCAGGAGAAGGGCCATGCCACAATCCTTTCTCCTCTCAGGATTTTGGGCACACACACACACACACACACACACATACATAGTGTGATTCACAAACCACCAGGGCCAGGCAGCAGTACAGTGGCAATGTCACTGGACCTACTTGAGAAAGGCCCTGGGTTCACGCCCTGGGGTCTCCCTGAGTGTGCCAGGCAAGCTTGTGTTCATGAAGTGAACATGGGTGGATCTCAGTAAGAGGGGCCTGTTCGAGTGCCTTTTTCTCCCTCTCAGAGGAAGCAAATAAGAAAAAGAAAAGGAGATTCACAAACCACCAGGTCTGGGACTCAAACAGCGGTGAGCCATGTGGGAGTCCAGTGCCTTAACATCCACACCACCAGCCAGCCACCAACTCAGAACTTTTTGTTTTTTTGGAGAGGTTTTTTTTTTTTTTTTTTTTTTGCTATAGGGCACATGTGCTCACCAGCCAGACAGAAAGACAGAAAGTGAGAAATCACCCCCCAGGGGGGATGGCCACGCCGCAATCCCTTCTCCTCCATTCTCCTCTTGGGATCTTGGACACGCACGCACACGCGCCCGGCGTGAGTTTAAGCCACCAAGTCCGGGACGTGAACCACGGTCGACTACGTGGGAGTCCAGCGACATAGCCATTATGATAACTGCTGGTCCCCCAACTCAGAACTTTTGATCCCTACTGACAGTGTTGACTACTGCTGGCGTGTGGTTGCGGACTTGGCTCCTTTTTTTTTTTTAATAACTACTCATTTTATTTTATTTATTCATTCATTTATTTTTCTTTTAACTTGATCAGAGAGAGTCAGAGGTTGAGAGAGCGGAAGTGAGAAAGCAAGCCACCACATTCAGGACTTGAACCCTGGTCGGCCATGTGGGACTGTCCAATGCCTTGACCACCACGCCACCTGCTGGTCCCCTCGACTCCTCTTAATGCAGGTGATGTACAGCTTAGTACTGCTTCCCCACCTCATCATTCCTTGTTACCTCATCTGGAGTCTACAGCTGGAAGGGGCCGGATATGGCCTTCAGCATTTGGCATCTATCAAGGTGAGGTGCATCTTCTTTCCTCTCCGATCATGCCATGGAGTATACCCCACTGCTGTCCTTAGGGCCTCCTGTATCCACTCTTTCCTTCTGGGTCTGCCCCCAACATCACTGTCATGGGCCTCCTCTCCTTTACCACCCCCCTTATACTTGTTTTCTCCTTTTAGATGTCATCCTTGTACAGCGTGAATGCGTGGTCACTAGCAGGGAGCCAAGTTTTGTTTAACTTCGGCCTAGGCTTTGGCCCCATTGCAGCCTTAGCCTCGCACACGGCCCAGTCCAACAACTGTCTTGGTGACGCCCTTACTGTGGCTCTGTTCAACCTGGTCGCCTTGTTGGTTATCTTACCTTTCATCTTCTCTATCCTGGGCTTCTGGGCTACAATCATCACGCATCGCTGCTGTGAGAAGTAAGGCCAGCCTCTTGGTTGAGTGTCCCAGTCCCGGGGATGTGAAATCCAGAGACTTTAACTGTAAACATTCTACAGAGACTCCACATTCATGTAGCTCAACCTCAGGCGTGCTTAGAAGCTTCTACTTTCCCTGATGGCTAAAAACAGAGGCCATAGGGTCCCCTGTCATGTATTATTTTTCTCAGAGCCTTTAAAATTTTTTAAAATTTATTTATTCATCAATTTATTTTAATTTGACCAGAGAAGGACAGAGAGAGAGAGTGAGAAAGCAAGTCACCAGGTTCAGGACTCAAACCACAGTCAGCCATGTGGGAGTCCAGCACCCTTAACCACCAAGCCACCTCTGCCAGGCCCTCTCAGAGCCCTTTTCTATTAATAACTTTGAAATCTTCAAATGGAGAGACAACCAACTGTCCACTTCAGAGCACATGTGCTGACAGAAATCATTGAAAATGGCAAACATTCAAGGTTACTCTAAACCTAGGTACGCAACAAAATAACATCTAAGACCACAGTCCTATGGTGAACTGCCCACACCAACCATCCCCTTCCTAATGCCCCCATTCTCAGCTGTCATTTTATTACCTGACTGGTCTTTTTTTTTTTTTTTTTTTTTTTCCAGTTTTGCTGTAGGACGTGTGCACCTTTTACACCCATTCCCATCCCAAACCCCGGGACTTTGCTTCCACGCCACCTCCTGGCACTGATCACCCTCTTTTATATTCTTTAGGTTTTAAAATTTTTGGGGGGAGATCCAGCAGGTGGTATGATGATTAAGGTGTTGAACTCCCACTTGGCCAACCATGATTAGAGTCCTGGATCCTGCAACTTGAAAATCAAGGCAGGAATTTGTGCCCAAAATCCCAAAAGGAGGATGAAGGAGAAGGGATTGTGGTGTGACCATCCTCCTGGGGGGTCATTTCTCACTTTCCCTCTTTGTCTCTCTCCAGCAAGTACATGTGCCCTATGGCCAAACCCTGAATTTTTTTGTTTTTGTTTTTGGATAGAGAGTGCATGTTCTTGCTGGAAAGAGACATAGAAAAAGTGGGAAACCACCTCCCATGGGGGATGGTTACACAGTCCCTTCTCCATTCCCTTTTTGGAATTTTGGGCATACATGCACATGCCTAGCATGTTTTTTAAGCCACTGGACTCAAACTATGCCATTAGCCATGAAAGATCCAGCTCTCTGAACCACCGTGCTACCACTGATCTAACAGATCCATCAGACTTTATAAAGTACTCTGCTCCACAGAATTGAATAGGGGAATCAGACATTGCTTTCATTAGGTTATCGGTTTTGGGAGAAGAAGGTAGGGGAACTATACACTAAATCAGCTTTAAACCTGTGATAACTGGAGGGAACCAGCAGTTAGTGTAATGGCTATGTCGCTGGACTCCCACGTAGTCGACTGTGGTTCGCGTCCCGGACCTGGTGGCTTAAAACTCACGCCAGGTGCGTGTGCGTGCGTGTCCAAGACCCCAAGAGGAGAATGGAGGAGAAGGGATTGCGGCGTGACCATCCCCCTTGGGGGGTGATTTCTCGCTTTCTGTCTCTATGTCTCTCTCTGTCTGGCGAGCGCACATGCCCTATAGCGAAAATCTCTCCAAATAAATAAATAGATAAATAAATAAAAAACACCTGTGATAACTGGACAGGGGTGATGAGAGAAGATGGAGAACAAAGCCATTCATTCTACCTGGGTCAGTCAGATAAGGTCTTCTAGAAGAAGCTTGGACATGCACATGTGCACATATGGAGAGTTCACTAGGGCATATACCTAGGAATGGAATTGCAGGGCAGGGTATGCTCACCTTCAGTTTTACCATATATTGTCTGATTTTCACATGGTTTAAGGAATTACCCTCTGCCCAAGGATGTGTAAGAATTCCATTTGTTCAACTTTATGTGCAATTTTTTTTGAGAATTATTTATTTATTTATTTATTTATTTCCATTTGTTGTTGTTGTTATTATTATTATTATTATTTTAAATTTGATCAGAGACAGAGAGAGAGAGAGAGAAGAGGAAAGTGAGAAAGCAAGTCTCCAGGTCCAGGACTCGAACTGTGGTCAGCTATGAGGGAATCCAGTGCATTTAACCACTGCACCACCTGCTGGCCCTATATGCAATATTTGATTAAATTTTGTCAGACTTAGATTTTTGACAGTCTGGTGGGGGTTTAATGTTTCTTTTTGTTTTTAATAAGTCTGTAAGGGCCAGCAGGTGGTGTGGTGGTGAAAGCAGCTGCATCCCACCTGGCCTACTTGGTTCCATTTCCAGACCCAGCAGCTTGAAAAACATGCTGGGGGTGGGGGTGGGGGGACCAGCAGTTGGCATAATGGCTATTTTGCTAGACTCCCATGTAGCCGACCGCAGTTTGAGTCCAGGACCTGGTGGCTTAAATTTACATCAGGCATGTGTGCATGTGTGCCCAAGACCCCGAGAGGATTAAGGAGGAGAAGGGATTGCAGCATGGCCATCCCCCCTGAGGAGTGATTTCTCGCTTTCTGTCTCTCTGTCTCTCTGTCTTTCTGGCAAATGTGTGCGCCCTATAGCAAAAGCCTCTCCAAAAAAAAAAAAAAGAAGAAAGAAAAGGAAAGGAAAAAAAAAAAAAACCTGCCAGGGAGACAGGTGGTGTGGTGGTTAAGGCACTGGACACTTTCACATGGCCGACCATGATTTGAGTCCTGGACCTGGTGGCTTGCTTTCTCACCTTCTGTCTCTCTCTGTGTCTCTCTCTGGTCAAATTACAAACAAATTAATTAATAAATAAAGTTAAATAAATAATTCTTTAAAAAAAAAAGAAAGAAAGAAAGAAAGAAAGGGTGTGTATGCTTGCATGCTCAAAATCCCAAGAGTAGAATGGAGGAGAAGGGATTACAGTATGGCCATCCCACCTGAGGAGTGCTTTCTTACTTTCCTTCACTCTTTCTCTCTGGTGAGTGCACATGACCTATAGGAAAAAATATAAAGAAAGAAAAGGAAAAAAATATTTGATTTAGAGCTATTATAAACATACAGAGGAATGCATAAAGCAAAATATACAGTGTAAAGAACTCTGATGTTAAGAGCTAGGATGGTAAGGCAAAAACCTCTGTTAAAAATTAAAAAATAAAAAAGCTAGGATGGCCCTAGAAGCTCTCCATACTTCTAAAAATGGCTTTTTTCCCTCCATGGTAGAAGCAACCTCTACTTTGACTTCTACTATCATTGTTTGGTTTTATTTATATTCTGTCATCTACATCTGTATATCTAAACAATATAGTTTAATTTGTCCACTTAGATGAAGCAATATATTGGGTTGTTGGAAAAGTCATGAGGTATTTGCTCTGCAAGAATTTATCATGACTTGGGACCAGCAGTTAGCGTAATGGCTGTGTCGCTGGACTCCCATATAGTCGACTGCAGTTCAAGTCCCGGACCCGGTGGCTTAAACTCATGCAGGGCACGTGTGCGTGCATGCCCAAGATCCCGAGAGGAGAATGGAGGAGAAGGGATTGCGGTGTGGCCATTCCCCCTGGGGGGTGATTTCTTGCTTTCTGTCTCTCTGTCTCTCTCTGTCTTTCTGGCGAGCGCATGTGCCCTGTAGCTAAAACCTCTCTAAAAAAAAAAAAAGAATTTATCATGACTTTTCCAACAACCAGTAGTTGAGTATGCCACTTACATATTATAGTTCAATCTGTTCATTTATATATATGTTCTCTTTGTATTCTTTCTTTTTTAAAAAATTACTTTAGTTAACTTTATTTATTTTAATTTGACCAGAAAGGCACAGAGCGAGAGAGAAAGAGAGAAGGAAACTGAGAAAGCAAGCCGCCAGGTCTGGGACTCAAACTGTGGTTGGCCATGTGGGAGTCCAGCACCCTTAACCACCATGTCACCCGCCAACCCCTCTTTGTATTTTTTTTATGCTTTACTTCTCTCATTTAATACATTTGTAATATTCATCTATAATGTGTATAACTTCGGTCTGTACTTTTTAAGTACTGTGGAATGTTCCAGTACATGAATATACTATCTTTTTTTAAAGAATAATTTATTGGGAACCAGCAGTTAGTGTAATGGCTATGTCACTGGACTCCCACGTAGTCGACCGCGGTTTGCGTCTCGGACCCGGTGGCTTACAACTCACGCCGGGCGCGTGTGCGTGCGTGCCCAAGATCCCTAGAGGAGAATGGAGGAGAAGGGATTGCGGCGTGACCATCCCCCCTGGGGGGTGATTTCTCGCTTTCTGTCTCTATGTCTCTCTCTGTCTGTCTGGCGAGCGCACGCGCCCTATAGCGAAAAACCTCTCCAAAACAAACAAACAAACAAACAAAAAAAGAATAATTTATTTATTTATTCATTCATTTATTTTAATTTGACCAGAGAGAGACACAGAGAGATCGGGAAAGTGAGAAAGCAAGCCACCAGGTCCGGGACCCAAACCGTGGTCGACCATGTGGGAGTGTCCAGCGCCTTGACCACCCTGACACCTGCTGGTCCCCATGAATATACTATCTTTTAAATCTATTCTGTTGATGTACATCTGGAGTATTTTCAGGTTTTTTTTTTTTTTTTTTTTTTTTTTTTTTTTTTTTTTTTTTTTTTTTTTTTTTTTTTTGCTATAGGGCATGTGCGCTCACCAGAGAGAAAGAGAGAGACAGCAAGAAGGAAAGTGAGAAGTCACTCCCCAGGGTAATGGCCAAGCCACAGTCTGTTCTGCTCTATTTTCTTCTTGGGGTTTTGGCCACACGTGCACATGTGCCCTTCATGATTTTTCTTTTTTTCTTTTTTTTTTTGGAGAGGTTTTTGCCATAGGGTGCGTGCGCTCGCCAGACAGAGAGACAGAGAGACAGAAAGTGAGAAATCACCCCCAGGGGGATGGCCACGCCGCAATCCCTTCTCCTCTGTTCTCCTCTCAGGATCTTGGGCACACACGCACACGCGCCCGGCATGAGTTTTACGCCACCGGGTCAGGGACGCGAACTGCGGTTGACTACATGGGAGTCCAACAACATAGCCATTACGCTAACTGCTGGTCCCTGCCCTGCATGATTTTCAAGCTGCCAGGTCTGGGGCTCAAACCCTGATCACTATGTGGGAGTTCACACTTTAACCATTATGGCACGTGCTGACTCCCCAGTTTTGGGGAGTTAAACACTCAGTGTATACATCTGGTGTACTACCTATGTGCATATTTTCCTTGGGTCTCCGCTGGTTTATCTATGAATGAGATTGTCAGGGCACAGCCAGCTAGCGCTCCAACAGAAAGGGGCTAAAACCAACAATAATTTATTGCTGTTTCTCATAATTGTGTGGCTTGGTTTGCAAGGTCTGCTGGGCTGGATGGGTGGCTGACTTGCAGCATTCAGTGGGGGTGTTGGCAGGGGTGGGGGTGGGGGCAGGCCCAGCTGGGGCTACTGTGTTTGCAGTCAATTAACAAGTGGGTGGTAGTTTTGCCAGCCTCCCTCCTGTGTTTGCAGTCAATTAACAAGTGGGTCTGGGCCTGGCCATTCTCTTCCAGGAGACCTCTCCAGGAGGCTAGTCATATATTTTAATTTTATATTCTTTTTCTAAAATTCACAGTCTTTATTGTTTTATTGTAGTCAATACTCAGTTCCTTTTACTACACCCCGTTATTGCTTTTTTTGCACTAGTATGAGTGCTACCTTTCTTTTGTTCCCTAAGTTGGGGCCAGGACCTGAACCTTAATCAGCCACGTAGGATCCAGTTTTCTCTGGCAGCACTTAACCTCTGTGCTACATGCCAGCCAGCCTTTCATTTCCTTTTCTTTTCTTGTTTGCTATGGGGTGCATGTGCTCACCGGAGGCAGGGTAGGGTGTGTAAGAAATCACCACTCAGGATGTCCACACTACAGTCCCTTGTCCTTCATTCTCCTCTTGGGATTTTGAGCATGCATGCACATGCATCTGGTGTGATTTTTAAACTGTTGGGTCCAGGGTTCAAACAGCACTTTAACCACTGTGCCACCTGTTAGTCCTCACATATTCATATTCTTTTTTTTTTTTTTTTTTTTTTGAGAGGTTTTTGCTATAGGGCATGTACACTAGCCAGAAAGACAGAGAGAGACAGACAGAAAGCGATAAATCACCCTCCAGGGGGGATGGCCATGCTGCAATCCCTTCTCCTTCTCCCAGGATCTTGGGCACAGACGCATACATGCCCAGCGTGAGTTTAAGCCACCGGGTCCGGGATTCAAACTGTGGTCGACTATGTGGGAGTCCAGCAACATAGCCATTACACCAACTGCTGGTCCTGCTCACATATTCTTTAATATGAAGCTTAGAGGTTGACTTTTACCCACTAGTTTCAGAAGGGAGGGAGGGAAGACAATAAGTGAGTAAGAGAATAAGAGTGAATAAGAGACACCCTCACTAGAGTAGAATGCAGACAGTCCCCAAGAAAACTATAGAAAATGGTTTTCTGGGCATCCCCCATGTTCATAAGTTCTACAGGGTCACACAGACTGACTCATGATCCTGAAGGTGGTGTCTCCAGGTTTCCTTCTGGGCCCTACTTACCTAGCTCGGTAATGATTGGCTGGTGACATCCTTTACAACCTGGGAAAGGACGCTCTCTTCCAGGGGGCCAAACGGTTCTATTTGATTCAACTCACTGCCCCCAGGAATGCTGAGACCATTTTAAAGCTGATATCTGCGGGGAAATTGCCTCGTGAGGCCCAGCCTCCTGAAAACCTGTTAGAGAACCCAACCTCTATCTACAATGCCTGGCTCAACATCCTCCCCCAGCACATCCGAAGTGCAGTCCTCAGAGAAGTGCCCGAGTGCAACAAAGAGAAGCAGTTTCTGAAGGTCAGTAAGATGGTGGAGGGTAGCCTAGAGTCTCTTGAAGCCATCTGCACAACAGAAATCTCAGCTTTTATTCGAACCAGAGAAACCCCAGGATGACCTGAAGGCCTGTGAGTGCACAGAAGTCGTGCTTGCAGAAGGCCCTTCCATGGGGGACCAGCAGTAATGGCTATGTCGCTGGACTCCCACGTAGTTGACCGCGGCTCGAGTCCCGGACCCGGTGCCTTAAATTTACGCTGGGCGCGTGTGCGTGTGTGCCCAAGATCCTGAGAAGAGAATGGAGGAGAAGGGATTGCGGCGTGGTCATCCCCTCTGGGGGGTGATTTCTCGCTTTCTGTCTCTCTCTGTCTGTCTGGCGAGCGCACGCGCCCTATAGCAGAAACCTCTCCAAAAAATGGGGGAAAAAAAAAAAAAAAAAGAAGGCCCTTCCATGGGTAATGCCGAAGGACTGGTTTTCCATGGCAGAGGTTTTGTTTGGAAATCTAATTTTCTCAGTGACTCAGGGCTTAAAGGCAGTTTTCCAGAGAAGATAGAATGTATCTGTCTCTACAGTTTTTATTCCTGTTGTTAAGTTCAACGACACTTTAACTCCTGTGTTCCTTTCCTCGCAGGTGAAGGAGGGCTCAAGCTTTGCGTTCCTGTCCTTTGTTGAAGCCATGTCTTTCCTTCCTGGGTCTATCCTGTGGTCTGTCTTCTTCCTCCTTGTCTTGCTGACCCTGGAGATGAGCACCATGATAGGAATGGTATACACCATCATCACCTCAGTCCAGGACACCTTCTCCTCCCTCAGGAAACATGCGAAGCTGCTCACAGGTACTCTGCCCTTTGACCCAATGCCCAACGATGGCCTTGACCCAACTGAGAACTTATCCAGCCCTGGCCTCTGACCTTCACTCAGCCCTTGTCACCCAGCGATCTCTGGCCTTGATCCAGACACAATGTTTCCTCTAGTGGGCGTCTGTATGCTCATGTTCCTGTGCGGCCTCTTCTTCGTGCAGCCTTCCGGCATTTACTTCATCATGCTGCTGAGTGAACACTGGACAGTCACCCCCATCGTCCTCGTCATCGTGCTCAAGAACGTAGCCATAGCCTGGGCCTACGGGGCCAGGAGGTGATGTCCTAGGCCCAGGTTACCACAGGGCATGGGCTTATAGGGAAGGTTGACTCCTTTCTTTTTTTGGGGGAAAGGCATGCACCAGAGAGACAGAGAGAGGCAAATTAAGAAATCGCCACCCCCCAGGGGGCTGGCCATATTGCAGTCCCTTCTTCATTCCCCTCCTGAGTTTTGGGCATGCATGCACATGCCTGATAGGATTTTCGAGCTTCCAGGTCCAGGACTTGAATCTTAGGTCAGCCATGTAGGATCCTTAATCACCACTCCACTGTCTGGAGTCACTGGCTGGCCGCAGTGACTCCTTCCTGTTAGCCTCTGCTCTCACCCACCTAGCGCGAAGTAAGGACCCTTGATTTCAGGGCTTTCTGGGAAGGCTTTTTGTTCATTCTTATATGGTAGGCACTGCTCGAGTCCCCGGAGATACGTGCACCCTGTCCTCAGGGAGCTTATATTCTAGCGCTGTCAGTAGACAGTAAGAAAATTAACAAATAAAAACAAAGAACAAAACTGGTGACAGGAGGAAATCAAAGAGGTAAGGCTAGATGATCCAGAGTGGCCATGTGTGGGTTGCGAGTTCAGATGGGCTTGCAAGGAAGGCCTTTCTGGCAAGCTGATATGTGAGTAGACTCCTAAGTGAAACGAGGGGTGGAGCCATGATGAGATTTTGAGAAAGAGCATTTCAAGCAGGGAAATAGTAAGTACCAAGGACAGAGGAAGCATCCTGCCTGGAGTTTGGAGTTCTGAGGAACGAAGAGGTCAGAGACTGTAATAGGTATTAGGAGATGAGGCCAGAGGGTTACTGGGACCAGATTGTGTAGGGCCTTGTAAGCTAGCTTTTTTCCCTGTTTTTTTTTTTGTTGTTTGTTTGTTTTGTTTTGTTTTTGCCAGAGGATGTGTGTGCTTCCAGAGAGAGACAGCAAGGGGGTGGGGAGACTGAGAAAGCACCCCCCTAGGGAATGATCATGCCACAGTCCCTTCTCCATTCTCTTGGGATTCTGGGATGCACACACATGCGCCCAGCATGTTTCAAGTCACTGGGTCTGGGACTTGAACTGTGGTCGACTATGTGGGAGTCCAGCAACGTAACCATTATGCCATCTACTAGTCCCATCAGGTTTTTTTCTTTTTTTTTTTTAAAGAATTATTTAATTTTATTTATTCATTCATTTATTTTAACTTGACCAGAGAGAGACAGAGAAATTGAGAGAGCGAGAGAGAGAGAGGGAAAGTGAGAAGCAAGCCACTTGGTCCGGGACTCGAACCATAATCAGCCACGTGGGAGTGTCCAGTGCCTTAACCACCACACCACTTGCTGGTCCCCTTCTTTTTCTTTTTTAAAAAATTATTTTATTGGGAACCAGCAGTTAGCGTAATGGCTATGTCGCTGGATTCCCACGTAGTCGACCGCGGTTCGTGTCTCGGACCCGGTGGCTTACAACTCACGCCGGGCGCGTGTGCGTGCGTGCCCAAGATCCCAAGAGGAGAATGGAGGAGAAGGGATTGCGGCGTGACCATCCCCCCTGGGGGGTGATTTCTCGCTTTCTATCTCTCTGTCTCTCTCTGTCTGTCTGGCGAGCGCACGCGCCCTATAGCGAAAAACCTCTCCAAAAATAATAATAATAACAACAATTGAAATAAATAAATAAATTCTGAAAATAAATAAAGAAACACTTTCTCACTCTTTCTCTGGTCAAATTAAAAAAAATAATAATAAAGAATAATTTAAAAATTAAAAAATAGAATAAAAAGATACCAAGAATTGCTATGTGGAGATTAAACTATGAAAAGTTGAGAGTGAAACAAGAAGAGTTAGGAGCTAGCTAATAATTCTGAGTGAAAACTGACAGTGGCTTGAGAGGAAGGTGGGGGAGATAAAGGCTGAGCTAAGTGGTCCAATTCTGGAAGGTAGCACTACCAGGAAAAGGGGACAGATAATCAGGACTGGGACTGAGAAGACATGAATGGAAATATGGGAAAATTAAAATCACGAACAAGAAACTCTTGAGCCTAACTTTTTACCAGGCTGGTGTGTGGCTATCCAAGTGGTATACGTTAAGGGCAGAAAGCTTCCAATTAACATTTTCAGGTGATGGTGGTTCTTGGAGTCAGTTCACTCACTTAACTCACTTATTAACTCAAAAAACATTTCTTGAGACTTTTTCTGTGTCAAGAAAGCCTTTGAGGGACCAGCAGTTGGCGTAATGGCTATGTCGCTGGACTCCCACGTGGTCGACCGCGGTTCGAGTCCTGGACCCGGCGGCTTAAACTCATGCCGGGCGCATGTGCGTGCGTGCCCAGGATCCCGAGAGGAGAATGGAGGAGAAGGGATTGCTGCGTGGCCATCCCCGCTGGGGGGTGATTTCTCGCTTTCTGTCTCTCTGTCTCTCTCTGTCTGTCTGGCGAGCGCACGTGCCCTATAGCAAAAACCTCTCCAAAAAAAAAGAAAGCCTTTGATACTGGAACATGAATTAAGGAGATTGGGCTCCTCTCAGAGAGGAGAAAGGAAAGATATATATGCAGACACCCCCAGTGCCTGGCAGTAAGTCTATAGTAGAAGTCACCAGGGACACTAAGGGCACAGATGATGATTTAAGGAGGACTTGGAGGTGGGGGTGAGAAGTTGTCCTAAAGGAGAGGATGTGTGAGCAGAGTCTGGACAGATGAATAGGCAGATAAAGGGAGAAAAAGGGATGTTGGCCTTCTAGGCCAGAGGACTCCACTTGCACGTGTGGAAATTACAAGTATGTGCTAGAGGATGACTGTGTGGCTGAAAGAAACTCAGATAACTTCCTCAAGAGCTGAGAGTTACTTTTCTTTATTTCTGGAGAGGTTTTGCTATCGGGTGCGTGTGCTCGCCAGAAAGTAAGAGAGAGACAGAAAGCTAGAAATCAGAGACCAGCAGTTAGTGTAATGGCTATGTTGCTGGACTCCCATGTAGTTGACCACAGTTTGAGTCCCGGACCCAGTGACTTAAACTCATGCCAGGCACGTGTGTGTGTGTTTCCAAGATCCCGAGAAGAGAATGGAGGAGAAGGGATTGTGGCGTGGCCATCCCCCCTCATTTTCTGTCTCTCTGTCTCTGTCTTTCTGGCGAGCACACACGTCCTATAGCAAAAACCTCTCCAAAAATAAAAAAAGAAAGCTAGAAATCACCCCCCAGGGGGGATAGCCACGCCACAATCCCTTCTCCTCCATTCTCCTCTCGGGATCCTGGGCATGCATGCACACGTGCCTGGTGTGAGTTTAAGCCACTGGGTCAGACTCTCCCGCTTTTCTTTTTTTGGTCTGTGTTCTGTTCAATATCTAGCACCTAGAAAGGGTCTCTGGCATATCATAGATATTCTTATATTCACACAATAAGTGAAAGGGATTGACCTTTATCCTAAGGGCATTGAGTCCCCATGGAAGGTTCTTGAGTAGTAAAGGGGTGTTTGAAAAATATTCTTGGAAGGGGCTGGAAGATGCTAAGGTCAGGCTGCATAAGGCCAAACTGGGCTTTCCACACTGTCATGCCCCCTCCTCAGGTTACTTGCAGACTTGATCCTGTTGAACCGCCCTGTCTCCTCCATCTTTGACTGGCTGTGGTGCTATGTGTGTCCAGCTATGCTACTAATCCTGTTTGTGGCCATCCTGGTCTATCTTTCTATGGAGACCTTCACCTACATAGCCTGGGACTCAAGCAGTGTAAGCCTCCCTCCCCAGGCCCCAGAACTCCTAGTGAATAGGGGACCAGACTTTTTTTTTTTTTTTTTTTTTTTTTTTTTTCAATTTTGCTATAGGATGCATGTGTTTGCTGGAGAAAGAGAGAAGGAGAGAAAAAAAGCACCTCCAGGGGGGGATGACCATAATGCAATTCCTGGTCCTCCATTCTCCTCTTGGGAGTTTGAGCACAGAGGCACACATGCCTGGCATGTTTTTCATGTCACTGGGCCCAGGACCCCAACTGCACAGTTGGCCATGTGGGATCCAGGGCCTTAATCACCATGCCACCGGCTGGCCCCGGACCTTTCAGTTCACTCTTGGACAAAGAATCTGGTCATCTCATTCACTCACTCCTTGAAGCCTCATTAGTCCCCTGCCATAATTCTCTTCCTACTCTTCTGCATAATTTTTCCTGTTCTGGGGAACTTAGATGTTCTAAACCCTTTTCTCATTTCTCCACAGTCAAAAGAAGTGCTTCGACAATACCCAAAATGGGCACTGCTCTTGATGATCATCATTTTTGTCATTGTCATCTTCCCCATCCCTGTATACTTCCTATACTGCCTCATCCATGGGATTCCCTTCAGGCCCAGGAGTGATGACAGGGTCGTGGTAGCCTCCAAGACCCAACCCCTAAGTGACAAACTACCACCCACTAACAGTGTTCAAAAGGAAGAAATCCCACAAGGTGATAGACAAAATGATGATCAACCTGTCATATGACTTCCTAACTTTATTTATTTTGCCTGACATCACATATCTCTCAAAACAGACTTAACAGACAACTCTTAATATCAGCTTGCAACTGTTTATTTCCCTGGATCCAGAACTGCTCTTATTCTCAAAGGGTGAGGCATTATTTGGGGGGCTAATGGAGGCCTGTCAGCACCTTCCTGGACCCTATCTTCCTGGTTACCACAGTCTCTGTGTTTTCCCCATCCCCTCCCTCAACACACACACACAAACCCACACTCAGTTCATACACGATGTTGATGCCTATCAAACCTGCTGTTTCTGATGTGCCTGCCTCCTGGTAGGGAGCTGGATTAATAATGCTATTGGTCAATAAATCAGTCCAATGGAACTCCAAACACTAGGTGTGAACAGATTGTTTTTTTGCTTGTGTGTGTGTGTGTGTGTGTGTTTTGTAGGTGTCTTAGGTATTCACTTTTTCCCTCACAAGGCTTCCATATGTTCTTTTTTTTTTTTTTTTTTTTTTTTTAAGAGAGTTTTTTTGCTATAGAGCACGTGTGCTTGCCAGCGAGACAGAAAGAAAGAAATCCCCCCCTGGGGGGATGGCCATGCCACAATCTCTTCTCCTCCATTCCTCCATTCTCCTCTTGGGATCTTGGGCATGCACACACATGTGCCCAGTGTGAGTTTTAAGCCACAGGATCCGGGACTTAAACAGCAGTTGACTACGTGGGAGTCCAGCGACTTTACCATTACTTCATCTGCTGGTCCCAAGGCTTTCGTTTTTTCTAGAGCCAAATGTCTAGCCCTGAGCTTTGGCTTCTTGCCCTGGCAAATTCAGATGCTGGAATACAGACTTGCCTTATCCATAAACTGGCCTAATTTAGCTGAGGGGAACCAAGGAAATGGTGACTTCAGTAAAGATGGAAAGAACATTAATGTGCTTACTACTGAGAATGTGATTCTGTCATAGGCCTAAAGATTACTTCAGAAAAAGTGAATGCAGGGCCAGTCAAGGGCACAGTCTTAACATGCTTTCCAGCAACGCTGGGGCCACAGGGAAGATCTCTGTTTTGCCCTCATCAATCTATGCATGCCAACAGGGGTGCCACCACATAATCCAAGGTGGTCGGGAGGGCTAGAGGGGGATCCTGGTATGGGATATCTGTGGGTGCCTGGCTTGTGTGTTTTTTATCTCATGAAAAAAATTAATAAGCTTAAAAATAAAACCCAAGACTGGGGCCAGTAGGTGGCGTGGTGGTTGAGACATTGGACTCCCACATGGCCAGCTATGGTTTGAGTCCTGGACCTAGCGGCTTGCTTTCTCACTTTCCGTCTTTCACTTTTTCTGTGTGTGTCTCTCTCTTTGATCAAATTAAAACTAATAATAATAAATAAAATAATATTTAAAATTAAAAATGCCCCAAACTGGTCATTTCAGTGTTTCCAACACTGTTGTGGATCAAGTACTTCTGGAAGTCTGTTGATGGAAACAACCAAGCTCTGCAGAAAGAATTCAAATGGTTTGTTCTAAGCACAAATATGAGTGACCAAGGCCTGGAAACATAATCCCTGGTGGCATCCCAGAGAAAGTGTTTTGTGGTGCTTAGATGTAGCAGCTCTTTTATTCAGTTCTGAGAACGCAGACAAATGTGTGAGTCAACATATGGGGCCTTTACATTGGTCTGACCCAAAAAAAGGTGGGACATCTGGAAGTAGGAGCTTACAGGTTACAGATGGGTTTAGAAATTGGGACCAGCAGGTGGCATAGTGTTTAAGGCACTGGAATTCCCACATGGCCAACTGTGGCTTGAGTCCCGGACCTGTTTGCGGCTTGCTTTCTCACTCTTCTTCTCTGTCTTTCTCTGGCAAAATTTATGTGAAAGCAATAATAATAAATAAATAAAATGTTTTTTGAAAAAACAAATGATTAGGTTACTAATTGGTTAAAAGTAGAAGTCTTTGTCTCAAAAAGACTCAGAGCCAACAGAAAAGAATGCTTGAGTTTAATTTTAACATAGATAAGGCATTACTGTGTATCACATTATGCTAGGCCAGGGTCAGCATGTAGGGAGTATCCCACAATCACTGGACCAAAGCAGTTTGTTATAGTAAGATTACCACTTGCAGATGTGACGCCCCAAGGCCCCTTTGATGGATCTTAAAATAGGAAGAGTAGGCAGAATTCTATCCTTAAGTGCATGCACGAACTACCTGAGGAACTCCCAAACTGTATTGCTGAGCACACCGAAGGTCATGCAGCTGCTTGGTAAGACACGTGGCTGATTTTATCATCAAGCCAAATCAAATTCATTTGCCTGGTAGATAATGAAGTATGTCTTTTGGACTTGTGGGAGGGTGGCTCTAATAACCAAGATGACCCCCCCAAAGGAGATCCAGGCAATCAGTGACTGAAAATAGGGACTGTGGGTAAAAGTGATTGGCATTCCCAAAGATCCAGGGAATCAGTTTCCGTTGAAAAGTTCAAAATCATTTTCCCAGAATTTTGGATTGCTTAAGGTCCACAGGTAAGTTTCTGTGAAAAAGGAAGGACAAGAAGACATCCCGAACCATTGGCGAGTGGGACTTAAATGGTAAGTGGACAGAACAGGCTCAGAAGCCTCTACCTCTGAAGTCTCACGCTTCTCGATCTCGAAGATGGGAAGGCTGGAGGGGGCGTGAACCTCCATGTCATCATTCATTGGTTCCTCTACCCTTGTAGCCCCGCCCCCTCACCGTCACTTCCCACCCGAATCCAAACGATCTGTCTGACTCGGACTGTTGAGTGGATAAGGTAGGGATGGGAGGAAGAGGACGGTGGCCTTCTCCTGGTAGAAATAGTCCAGGCCTTCAACCTCCTTCCTTTTGGGACTCAGATGCTCTTCCTCCTTTCTGTCCCACCTTCCCCCTTCCCACGTACCAGCGTTAGGAGTGGAACTTGTGACTGAAAAGTAGGAGCTACCGGCTAGACCCAAGGGGGCGGAATGAAGACTTTGATACAAGAGTCTATTTTCTCCCCTCGGGGCACTTGTGGGCTGTCCTTTTGCACTTGACCACACGGTTGGTTGTGTTTGGAGCAGTCCACACTGCTGTAGAGAGTGCTGATGGAGTGGTAGGAAGGCCATTGTAGGTACTTGTTCCCACCGCTCTGCGGATTCTTATTATCTACAGTTCCCTAGCAGCCCTGGGCGCGATCAGAGGGTTTTCTTGTGGACTGCTGTTGAGACTCCCCAGCCTTGTCCAACAGCATGGAGCCAGGTCCCTTGGTAGGACATAGCTTCACTAAACTCACAAGGATGGGGTTAAGTTACAGGTATTGTCATCTTCAGTTTTCATGAAGGGACCCAGAGGAAAGAGTGAGTCAGGGCTGCAGCCTGACAAAGACTGTCTTCTAGTCGTTTATTTTGTAAAATATATACAAAAGAGGGAACCAGCAGTTAGTGAATGGCTATGTCGCTGGACTCCCACGTAGTCCACCGCTGTTCGCGTCCCAGATCCGGTGGCTTAAAACTCACGCCGGGCGCGTGTGCGTGCATGCCCAAGATCCCGAGAGGAGAATGGAGGAGAAGGGATTGCGGCGTGGCCGTCCCCCCTGGGGGGTGATTTCTCGCTTTCTGTCTCTCTGTCTCTCTCTGTCTGTCTGGCGAGCGCAGGTGCCCTATAGTGAAAACCTCTCAAAAAAAAAAAAAAAAAAAGAATAAGATAATGAATTGCAAAGAACAACTCAGGACCTATCTGGTTTCTTTCTTCCCCTCAACTGTGGCCTCCGTGTTATTTCAAGGCAAATCCTAAACTTATCATTTCATCTGTGTCAGTATAGACCTCTAAAAGATAATAATAATAATAATAATAAACCCATAAAACTATTATTACCCCTAAAACAAATAACAGTTTTTTTTTTTTAATTTGTAAAACCAGGCCACTTTAATGTTTTTGTACAATTTAATAAATAATCTTTGATGACTGCCGACATGTAAGACCGGCTATAATCAGAAACATCAGTCATGATGGTTTTCCAGATGGTGTATCATCTTCAAAATTACAAGGGATTATTTGTATGCAACTGCTATCAAACCAGTAAAACAGCATTTATGGATCCATCATTTTCAGGATTGTTGGTAACTCAGGCATATTTCCCCCAAATAACCTTGCCTCCTTGTGTCACAAGGCCCAGCTCACTCACGTTCACCTCAATGACAGTACCTTTGGTGATAACACCCAAAGTTGTATACAGTGGGGATGAGGGATTCTTCTTTACACCGAGTATTGGCAGGCAAAAGGTGGCTTTCAGCTCAGGATGTGTTACGTGGGCCTTCTTGAAACGTAAGCCCATTGGCCTAATGAATCTTTCATATTTAGCTGGTTTTCTAGTAAAGCGTCTCCAACAAAGCAGACTTTTGTAACCATCCTCTTCCATGCCTTCTTCTTTCTCTTTCCTGTTCGAATAACTTTTAACACTTCCGTTTCTCCCTGGGCTCGAACTTTGGGTAGAGGGACTTCCCATTTTCCCGCTTTCTCTTTCCATTTTTGTTTAATCATATTGGAAAGTACTTTAGCTGGGGACTGTCCTTCTCTGTCCAGCAGACAGGCAGGTGCTGCTCCTTGTGGGTCTTCTCATCACTCTTCTGTTTGGCGTTCCTCTTTTCATGCATCTCGATAGTCTTTTTCATTTGTGTTTTCTCAGCACGGCTGTTTATGACAGAGCTTAGCCTTCAGACCAATCGTCTTTTTTGCCTTCTTTGAACGTTCAGGAGCCTCCCGACTTTCCTTCTTTCTCTTTTTCTCATGGTAATCCACACGGTATCCATGGCGTTTCCGATGTAATTCAGTATATTCGTTGTGTGGCATGGTGACGGCTGCAGCGTCGTCGGGAGCAGCCTGCCGGACGCAAAGTTGTCAACTTTCAGATCGCAGAGACCAACAAGCAGACCCGACGCGGTCCGGAATGATAACAGTTATTTAATGTCATCAAATATCCACTTAGATATTCCTGGTTATTTCTCAACTTTTTCTTCTGGTAGTTTTTTCTTTTGTAACAGTTTTATTGAGATATAAGTTAAACATACAATTCACACTTTTAAAATGTACAATTTAGTGACTTTTAGTATATTCACAGGTTTGTGCATCCATTAATTTTTTTTTTTTTTTTTGAGAGGTTTTTGCTGTAGGGTGCGTGTGCTCACCAGAAAGACAGAGAGAGACAGCTCCTCCATTCTCTCGGGATCTCGGGCGCACGCGCACACGTGCCTGGCACGAGTTTAAGCCACCAGGTCCAAGGCTCCAACTGCAGTCGACCACATGGTAGTCCAGTGACAGAGCCATTACACCAATTGCTGGTCCCCCATTAACTTTTATTTTAAACTTTATTTCTTTTCATTTAATTTGACCAGAGAAGGACAGAATGAGAGACAGAGAGAGAGTGAGAAAGTGAGAAAACAAGCCACCAGGTCCAGGACTTGAACCATGGTCAGCCATGTGGGAGTCCAGCACCTTTAGCCACCATGCCACCTGCCAGCCCCAACATCTATTAACTTTTAAAGTCCCCACATATGTTTCTGTTTCTCTCTGGTGGAATTTCTAGAGCCCATGGTCACTCTATGTGTGACTGTTTGAAGAAGTGTCTCATATTTTCTTAAAAGTTTGTTTGATCACGCTGGGCACATGTGCGTGCATGCCCAAGATCCCAAGTGGAGAATGGAGAAGAGATGTGGTGTGGCCATCCCCCCAGGGGATGATTTCTCGCCTTCCTCTTCCTCTCTCCTGTCTCTCTGAGGACAGAAAAATAGTCACTTGTTAAAAAAAAATAATGGAGTGGCCAGCAGGTGGCGTGGTGTGGTTAAGGTGCTGGACTCCCATATGGTTAACTGTGGTTTGAGTGTTGGACCTGGTGGCTCGCTTTCTCACTTTCCTTCCCTCTCTGGTCAATTTTTAAAAATTATTTTATTTATTCATTCATTTTTTTTTTAATTTGACCATAGAGAGACCAGAGAGAGAGAAAGTGAGAAAGCAAGCCACCAGGTCTTGGACTTGAACCGTGGTCAGCCATGTGGGAGTGTCCAGCACCTTAACCACCGTGCCACCTGCTGGTCCCTCTGGTCAATTTTTAAAAAAATAATTATTTATTTAATTTTATTCACTATTATTATTTTCTTTCATTTGACCAGAGAGAGACAGAGATAGACAGAAAGGGAAAGTGAGAAAGCAAGCCGCCAGGTCCAGGACTTGAACTGTGGTCAACCATGTGGGAGTCCAGCACACTAACCACCATGCCACCTGCTGGTCTCTCTGGTCAAATTTTTAAAAATAATAATTATGAATAAAATAAAATAATTATTTTTTAAAAATCATGGCCATTGAAAAAAATTATGTGCGGGGCCAGCAGGTGGCGTAGTGGTTAAGGTACATGGCTGACCATGGTTTGAGTCCCAGATCTGGTGGTTTGAAATTCACTCTGGGTGCGTGTGCATCCATGCCCAAAGGCCCAGGAGAAGAGTGGAGGAGAGGATGATTGCAGCATGGTCATTGGCCCCTGGGGTGATTTTTTACTTTTTTGCTCTGTCTCTCACCTCTTCAGCAAGAGCACACACCTTATGGCAAAAACCTTAAAAAAAAATCATGTGTTGCTGTTTGTTGCTTTATCTCTTATGAGTTTGTAATTTATTTACTTATTTTTCTTTTTCAAATTTCCAGAGCACACCTGCACTTGCTTGACAGAGAGAAAGAGACAGAGAGAGAGAGAACACCACCCAATGGGACAGGGTCATGCTGCAATCTCCTTTACTGCCATTCCTCCCTTTTGTCAGGATTGTGGGCATGCACACACGTGCACCCTGTGTATTTTTCACACCACTCGGACCAATATCTGATCTGCAGTCAGCCGTGTGGAGTCCGGCTCCCTAACCATTGTGCTATAGGGCTGGCCCAACATGCTTTGGCTCTGTAGGTCCTCCTTCCTCTCATTTTTTTCTCCCCTTCAATGTATTTGTGATAAAACTGGGTTATTGCTCTGCAGAATTTCCAGCCATCTGAATGTTGGTGATTACCTCCTTAGTGTCATTTAGCATATTTTTCTGTCCCAATATTTCTTCTTTTTTTGAGAGGTCTTTGCTATAGGGCGCGTGATGGCCCCTTCATTAAAGATTTTAAATAGTGGTATTTTTTCCTCTTAGTTACCGGTTTAAAAAAATAAGTTTTGGGGCCATCTGGTAGCCTGGTGACTAAGGTGGCTGGATCCCATATGGCCAGTTGCATGGTTTGAGTCCTGGACCCAGCAGCTTAGAAAACATGTTGGGCATGTGTGTGTGTGTGTGTGTGCACATGCATGTGTACATGTGTGCTTAAAAATCGCAAGAGGAGAATGGAGGAGAAGGGATTGCAGAGTAGCCATCCCCCTGAGGGGTGCTTTCTTATTTTCCCTCTCTTTCTCTGTATGGTGAGTGCACACGTATTAAAGCTAATTTTTTTAAAAAAGAAGAAAAGAAAAGAGTTTGGGACTAGCCACTGTGGTACAGCAGTAACACAAGCATCCTGCAAGACTGGAATCCAGGTAGCCCACTGAGAGTTCAGATCCCTTGGCTGGCCTGAATACATGGCAGGCACACTCGCGTAAGTACCTAGCACCCTGAGTTGGAGGACAGAGGAAAGGAGACCGTGCATGACAAGGCTGTGTCGAGGGTACCCCCTCATGTGCTACACATGTCCATTACAGCATTTTTAAAAAATGAGTGTATGGGGCCAGCAGGTGGTGTGGTAGTTAAAGTGCTGAACTCCCACATGATCAACTGTGGTTCAAGTCCTGGACCTGGTAACTTGCTTTCTCACTTTCCGTTTCTCTCTGTTACTCTCTGGTCAAAATTGAAGGGTAATAATAAATAAAATTAAAAATAAATAAATCTTTGGGACCAGCAGTTGGTGTAATGGCTATGTTGCTGGACTACCATGTAGTTGACTGTGGTTTGAGTCCTGAACCTGGTGGCTTAAACTCACACCAGGCGCGTATGCACGCGTGCCCAAGATCCTGAGAGGAGAATGGAGGAGAAGGGATCGTGGCGTGGCCATCCCTCCTGGGGGGTGATTTCTCGCTTTCTATCTCTCTGTCTCTCTCTGTCTTTCTGGTGAGCACACGTGCCCTATAGCGAAAACCTCTCCAAAAAAAGAAAAACAAATAAATAAATATTTTAAAAATGAGTGTGTTGATTAATATCCAAATACGATCATTGAGCTTTTTGTTTTGTTTTTACATATCTTTTTCTGTATGGATTTCCAGTTGCCATAGCAGCTAGTCATTTACTGGAAGGAGTGTCCTTTCTCTGCAGCTCTGCAGTGTCATCTTTGCTGTAAACTGGATATCCATACACGTGCATGCTTCTAAAGCCTCCCAGAGGTAGCCAAAAGAACTCTTTCTGATGGTGGAAATGTTCCCTCTGCCCTCCCAATATGGTAGCCATCCGGCTAGTGAGCACTGATATGTGGTTAGTGTGACGGCAAAAGTTACCTTTTGATGTTGTGTCATTTTAGATCATTGATTTTTTTTTCAGGTTTTTGCTCCAGGGTGCCTGCCCTCGCCAGAGAGAGACAGAGAGAGGGAAAGTGAGAAATCACCTCTGAGGAAGAGTGACCACGCCACGATTTCTCCTCCTCCAGTCTGCTCTCGGGATTTTGGGTACGCATGCACACACCAAGCCACCGGGTTCAGGATTTGAACCACAGCCAGCCATGTAGGCGTCCAGTGCCTTCATCACACACCACCCACTGGCCCTAGTTAATTAAAATTTATGGAGCCACATGAGGCTAGGCTAGAGGCTACCATATTGGACAGTGAGGCATGTAGCTTCACGGATAGTAGATACTGTACTATACTGTGATCTTTTGATTACGGTAATTTATAATTCGTTTTTACATTTTATTCTTCTCTGTCAAAATTGTATGAACCATTCTAGGCCTTTCTTTTGACATAAATTTTACCATCAACTTAACATGTCAATTTCCACAAAAACCCTGCTGCGATTTCAGAAGGGATTGTGTCGTGTAGGCCGATGTGGAGCACTGACGTTACACTGTGGAGGCTTCCGATTCACGAGCATGTTTTATCCCTTTAAGTAGCTAGGGCTTCTTTATTTTTTGTCACTGATTTTTGAAAAAATTTGCTATAGGGCACATGTGCTCTCTGGGGAGACAGAGAAGGAGAGAACCCCCCAGGGCAGATGGTCACACTGCTGCAATCCCTTCTCCTTCAGTCTCCTCTCAGGATTTTGAGCATATACTCACACGCACTTTGCATGTTTTTTGGTTTTTTTTTTGGAGAGATTTTTGCTATAGCGCATGTGCACTCACTGGAGAGACAGAAAGACAGAGAGAAATCACTCTGCAGGGGGGATGGCCACGCCACAATCTCTTCTCCTCCTTCTCGGGATTTTGGGCACGCATGACGTGTAATGGTGTGAATTTTTTAAAAATTATTTTATTTGACTTTATTTATTTATTTACTTATTTAAATTTGACCAGAGAGGGACAGGGTGAGAGCAATAGGGAAAGCGAGAGAGAGGGAAAGTGAAAAACCAAGTCACCAGGTCCAGGACTCGAGCCGTGGTCAGCCGTGTGGGAATCCAGCACCCTTAACCACCATGGTACCTGCTGGCCCCAGCTGGTGTGAGGTCTTTCTTTCTTTCTTTCTTTCTTTCTTTCTTTCTTTCTTTCTTTCTTTCTTTCTTTCTTTCTTTCTTTCTTTCTTTTCTTTCTTCCTTCCTTCCTTCCTTCCTTCCTTCCTTCCTTCCTTCCTTCCTTCCTTTCTTTCTTTCTTT
This sequence comes from Tupaia tana, assembly GCA_026018925.1. Lineage (NCBI taxonomy): Eukaryota > Metazoa > Chordata > Mammalia > Scandentia > Tupaiidae > Tupaia > Tupaia tana. The sequence continues at coordinate 57,771,688 of JAKSZU010000018.1, forward strand.
CTTTCTTTCTTTCTTTCTCTTTCTTTTTTCTTTCTCTCTCTCTCTCTCTCTAAGAATTATTTTATTTAACTTTATTTATTTATTATTATTATTATTTAATGTATGTAAATCACAGAAGTATTTATTTATTTATTTATTTAGGAGAGGTTTTCACTATAGGGCGCGTGCGCTCACCAGGCAGAGAGAGAGACAGAGAGACAGAAAGTGAGAAATCACCCCCCAGGGGCGATGGTCACGCCACAATCCCTTCTCCTCCATTCTCCTCTTGGGATCTTGGGCACGCACGCACACGCGCCCGGTGTGAGTTTTAAGCCACCGGGTCCGGGTCGCGAACCGCGGTGGACTACGTGGGAGTCCAGCGACATAGCCATTATGCTAACTGCTGGTTCCCTATTATTATTATTTTTTACTTTGACCAGAGAAAGAGAGAAAGTGAGAAAGCAAACTGCCAGGTCTGGGACTCGAACCATGGTTGGCCATGTGAGAGTCCAGTGCCCCAACTGCCATGCCACCTGCCAGCCCTGCTGGTGTGAGTTTTAAGCCACTGGGTCCAGGACTCAAACCATGGTCGACTATGTGGGAGTCCAACACTGTAACCATTATGCCATCTGCTGGTCCTACACTCGACATGTTTCTCGTCACTGAGTTCAGGACTTGACTATGTGGGATCTGGCTACCTTAAGGCCACTAGCTGGCCTCTCAATAATAATATGGTTAATGTGTTTTTAGGTTTTTGTCATAGGGCATGTGTGCTCACCAGAGAGAGAGAACGACAGAGACAGAGAAAGAGATATCACCCCCAGGGTGTGAGGTTTTTTTTGTTTGTTTTTTGAGGGGGTTTTTTGAGAGAAAGATTTTTTCTATAGGGCACATGCGCGTGCCAAGGACACAGAGAGAGATAGAGAGATAGAAAACAAGAAATCATTCCCTAGGGGTGATGGCCATGCCACAATCCCTTCTCCATTCTCCTCTCTGGATTTTGGACACACGCACATGTGCCCAGCATGAGTTTAAGCCGCCAGGTCTGGGACTCAAACCATGGTCGCCTTGGGAGTCCAGAGACATAACCATGATGCCATCTATTGGTCTGCATCCGGGACCTGAACTTCAGTCGGTCATGTGGAGTACAACACTTTACCCACCACGCCACCTACTGGCCCCTCAATCATAATTTTTTAAATTCCATTTTTCGTACAAAGAGCTAGCATGGTTTCTGTTATTGGGTGACGTCTTAGATAATCCGTTCAATGAAGATCACGCAGTCCAGCCTGATGAAGCCCGTCCTTTGCATGCTGACGGAAACTCTGACGGCACACACCGAGGCCACGTGTCAGGATCACACCGAGGCCATGCTGGTTGGTGCAGACCCGGCAGGACAGACCCCTGGCTGAAGTTCCACAGGTGTCTTTTAGCAGAGCTGCTGGTGACCCATCTTGCTTCCAGTGGGTTGAGGCAAAGGGAAAAGCTTGTCAATCAAGTTTTACAGTTTTTATAGTTTTAACGTTTTATACCTTGAGTATAAAGGCCTTGTTCATCTTTTGTTTATTTCATTTTATTTATTCATTCATTCATTTTAATTTGACCAGAGAGAGGCACAGAGAGAGAGGGGGCGGGGGGAAACCACCACGTCACCTGCTGGCCCCCTTGTTCATCTTCTGTTAAAAATTATTCTGGGGCCAGCCAGTGGTGTGGTGGTTAAGGTGGCTGTCTCTCACAGGGCTGACTGAGCAGTTCGAGTCCCAGACTCAGCAGCATGATAAACACATGAGGTGCATGTGTGTGCCTGCCCTAAATTCTGAGAGGAGCATGAAGAAGGGATTGTGGCATGAACGTCCCCTTCCCTCCCCCTAGGAGAGATGCTCTCTCTCTCCCTCTCTCTCTTCCTGGCAAGTGTTCACATTTCTAGCAAATTTTTTTTTTAATGAAATAGATAAGATTTATTTATACATGAAAACAAATGAACAATTTACAGTACCTCAAAGGTTGAAAAAAGTGACACAGTACTAAATACACAACTTTCGATTTTCTTCAGATTCAGTGTTTATGGGTTTTTGTTGTTTTATAATTTTCCTATGGGGTGTGTGCACTTGCTGGAGAGACAGAGCGAGCACAGCGAGTGCACTCCCCAGCGGGAGGCCGTGAGACAACCCCTTCCCCTTTAGTCTCCTCATAGGATTTGGGGAATGCACGCACATGCACCCAGTGTATTTCTCAAGGCACCAGGACCAGGACTCAAACTGTGTAGTCGGTCACATGGGATCCAGACATGTTAACCACCATGCAACCACTTGGCCTGCGTTTCATGATTTAATGATACAAAGATGAGTCAGTTCTGCAACCTAGAAATATTTACTTATTGAAACTGTACCAATACTTTAATCAACTGTACAAAAAAGATAATGAGACAAACGTGCATTTATAGAACTGCGCATCAGACAGGCCGGATCCCTGCGGTGGGGACCCCCGGCACGACCTCACTCATCTGTGAGGACGCAGAGCAGTCCTTGTTCGGACAGGCACTCATCTACCTTGTCTGGCGAGGTCAGGCCGCTCCTTCCTGGTGGCTTCCTCCTGCTCAGGAACGTGCACGCCCAGCGCCTGCTTCTTAGAGCACACGTTCACCTCGCTCATCCGCCCGCCATTGCAGGGGGCTGGGGCCACGCAGATGGTTGGTTCCACCCATTCTTTGGGGAGGGTTTCCGGGTGGCCCTCTTCCGTCATCATGTCCGGAATCAGAAAAAATCTGTTATAAAAGATGACCTCCATGGGGACTGACTCCGGCTCCAATACTTGTCCGTTCGCGATGTAAACCATCACGTCTCCTGTTCCCCGCTTCGGAGCGACCGAAGACTCTAGCAAATTTAAAAAAAGAAAAAAAATCCTACCCAGGCTGGCCCCGTGGTCTGGGGGTTAAGGGAGCTCCAGGATTTGAGTCCGCGTCCCTATGGCTTGAACATGCTGGGCACATGTACCTGTGAACGCTGAATCTCTATAGGTTGGGAAAATGGAAGAGAAGGGATTATGGTGTGGCCACACCCCACTGGCGGTGCTTTCTTCCTCTTTGTCTCTCTGTCTCTGGTGAGTACACATGCTCTCTGGCAAATTGTAAAATGTTTATTCCTGGGGCCAGCAGATGGTGTGGTGGTTATGGTGCTGGATTCCCACATGGCTGACCATGGTTCAACTCTCAGACCCGGCAGCTTGAAAATCACAAATAGGAGCCAGAATGTGGCGTAGTGGTTAAAGCACTGGACTCCCACATACCCAACATGGTTCAAGTCCCAGGCTCGGCAGCTTGAAACTCATGCTGGGAATGTGTAGGTGCTTGCCCAAAATCCCAAGAGGAAAATGGAGAGAGATTGCGGCATGGCCATTCCTCCCTGGTGATTTCTCACTTTCTGTCTCTCGAGGGAGCGCACGTGCCCTATAGCAAAAATCTAAAAAAAAAAAAAGTGGGAACCAGCGGTTAGCGTAATGGCTATGTCGCTGGACTCCCACGTAGTCGACCGCGGTTCGCGTCTCGGACCCGGTGGCTTACAACTCACGCCGGGCGCGTGTGCGTGTGTGCCCAAGATCCCGAGAGGAGAATGGAGGAGAAGGGATTGCGGCGTGGCCATCCCCCCTGGGGGGTGATTTCTCGCTTTCTGTCTCTATGTCTCTCTCTGTCTGTCTGGCGAGCGCACGCACCCTATAGCGAAAAACTTCTCAAAAAAAAAAAAAAAGTCACAACAAATAAATAAATAGATGACAAATAAATGTTTAAAAAATTCTCTTTTAAAAAAGTTATTCCTAGGCATCTTATTTCCTTTGGTATTATTTAAGTGGCATTGTTTTAAAATTACTGTTTTTTTCTTCTAAGAGGTTTTAGCCTTAGGGCATGTGTGCTCACTGGAGAGAAAGAGAGACGGAGATAATGAGCCAGGAAAGTGAGAAATTGCCCCCTGGAGGGCTGGGATAATCCCATCTCCTTCATTCTCCTCCCGGGAACGTAAGCGTGCGCGCATACATGCCTGGTGTGGTTTGTAAGCCACCGTGTCTGGGATTGAACCACGGTAGGCCATGTGAGAGTCCAGTGACATAACTGCTGACCCAAAAATTCTTATTTTATTTTATTTTACTTTCTTGGAGAGGTTTTTGCTATATGGTGTGTGCACTCACCAGAAAGACAGAGAGAGACAGAGAGACAGAAAGCGAGAAATCACCCCCAGGGGGGATGGCCACGCCTCAATCCCTTCTCCTTTCTCCTCTTGAAATCTTGGGCACGCACGCACATGCACCCGCTGTGAGTTTAAGCCACCGGGTCCAGGACTTGAACCGTGGTCGACTACGTGGGGATCCAGTGACACAGGCATTACGCCATCCACTGGTGCCAAGCCTCCATGTTCTTAGCCACACATGTTTGGGTTGGGGAGGCCCCAGGGGTTCCTGTATTATTAGCTTTGTCTCTCCTTGTTTCACGCAGGTAAAGTCTGTGGTCTTCCATGGCCTCCTGGTGGACAAGGAACACGGCCCCATCCCTGCAGAAACGTGAGCTGGAGACTGTGAACGAAGTCACGGAGGCCCAGGCTGCGCAATCCCGGCCGGCTGCACGTGCCTTTTCCCGGTCCCTGCCTTCCACCGCCTCGTCGTCCCCATCCCTGAAGGCGGGGCTGCCGCGCGCTGCGCAGTGGGCTGAGAGGACACAGGGCCCGGACGCGCTGTCTTCATACCTCTGGGTTGAGGAAGAGGACAAAAGCCAACTGGAGACCCATGACCAAGGACAGTCCAAGGGTGAACCCCGCAGTGAGCGCCCCTCCTGGGCCAGCAGGCTGGGGTGCCTCCTGGCCCCGGTGGGCTTCTCCGTCGGGCTGGGCAACGTCTGGCGCTTTCCTTACCTGTGCTTCCACAGCGGAGGGGGTAAGCCTGGGCCCCGGGCGCAGAGACCGCGAGGGGGCGAGGAGAGACGTGGGGACAGAGAATCCCACAGTCCGAGGTCCTGACCTGACTGGGCCGGGACTTGGCGGGCAGAGCAGGGTCAGGAGTAGGAGTGGAAATTAGGCACTGGGCCTTCCAGGACCTGGGAGTCGGATCAGGGATGCGGAAACCGGCGACCCCGGGTGCCTGCGGACCGAGGGAGGTCGCTGGTCGGGAGCATATTCCCGGGCGCGGCTCAGAGCCCTTCCTGGATCTTCTTCGCAGGCAGTCTCGTCACCATCTACACCTTCATGCTGTTTTTGGTGGGGATTCCGCTCCTCTGCCTGGAGATGGCAGCTGGCCAGAGGCTGCGGCAGGGCAGCGTGGGCGTGTGGAAGGCCGTCAGCCCCTGGCTCGGGGGTCTGGGCTACGCCAGCTTCATGGTGAGGACCCTGGGCTTCCCGGGTTACCCCTCACTGCCGACCGCACCCCGACCCTGGGCTTCCCGGGTTACCCCTCACTCCCAACCGCACCCCGACCCTGGGCTTCCCGGCTTACCCTCACTCCCGACCGCACCCCGACCCTGGCTTCCCGGCTTACCCCTCACTCCCGACCGCACCCCGACCCTGGGCTTCCCGGATTACCCCTCACTCCCGACCGCACCCCGACCCTGGGCTTCCCGGCTAACCCCTCACTCCCAACCACACCCCGACCCTGGGCTTCCCGGCTAACCCCTCACTCCCGACCGCACCCCGACCCTGGCTTCCCGGCTTACCCTCACTCCCGACCGCACCCCGACCCTGGGCTTCCCGGCTTACCCCTCACTCCCGACCGCACCCCGACCCTGGGCTTCCCGGCTAACCCCTCACTCCCGACCGCACCCTGACCCTGGGCTTCCCGGCTAACCCTTCACTCCCGACCGCACCCCGACCCTGGGCTTCCCGGCTAACCCCTCACTCCCGACCGCACCCCGACCCTGGGCTTCCCGGATTACCCCTCACTCCCTACCGCACCCCGACCCTGGGCTTCCCGGGTTACCCTTCACTCCCGACCGCACCCCGACCCTGGGCTTCCTGGCTAACCCCTCACTCCCGACCGCACCCCGACCCTGGGCTTCCCGGGTTACCCCTCACTGCCGACCGCACCCCGACCCTGGGCTTCCCAGCTTACCCCTCACTCCCGACCGCACCCCGACCCTGGGCTTCCCGGCTAACCCTCACTCCCGACTGCACCCCGACCCTGGTCCTGGAAGGGTCCCGAGGTCCTGCAGCCCCGATGCTCAGTCCACTGCGGCCCTCCCGCCGCCCGCCCTCCTCCCCGTCCCAACTCTGGCCGGCCCCAGGTGTGCGCTGTCGTGGCCCTGTACTACAGCGTCATCGTGTCCTGGAGCCTCTTCTACTTGGGTCAGTCCTTCCAGTCTCCACTGCCGTGGGCCTTGTGCCCGGTACTGAGGAACTCGAGTCATGGAGGTGAGAAGAGAAGGGCGAGGCCGAGACGAGGCATGGGGATGGAGGAGGCGGAAGCACCGAGAGCGGGGAGAGTGGAGGGGAGAGGCTGCGGTGGGGTTTGCAGAAGGGGGTGGGTAGACCAAAGTGGGAGGGCCCCCGGGCTTGCACCCCCTCCACGGCCAGTTCACCCCAGATCCTGAGTGTGAGCGGACAACAGCCACCACCTACTTCTGGTACCGGAGGGTGCTGAAGGCCGCAGATGGCATCGAGGTCGGCGGGCTGCCCGCGGGGCACCTCAGCTCGTGTCTCTTCCTGAGCTGGCTCCTAACCTGCCTGTCGGTGATGAAAGGGCCCAGACTCACGGGGAAGGTAAGACCCCTAACCCGCCGGCCTGACGGCCCCCTTCCACCTCCTCAGGTGATGCCTGTCGCCGCGTATTTCTCAGCAGCTCGACCCCGCGCTCCCCAGCCCCGCCCTGTGACCCCCTCTCCGAACCTCCTTCACCCTCAGATGCTGTACGTCTCAGTGCTTCTCCCCTACCTCGTCCTTTCCGGCCTCCTCATCTGGTCGCTGCTGCTGGAAGGTGCGACTTTTGGCATCAAGACTTTGTTGGCCACCAAGGTGAGGTATCTCTCCACTCTTTAATTTTTCTTTTTTTTTTTTTGGGAGAGAGATTTTTGCTACAGGGTACATGCGCTCACCAGAGAGACAGACAGAAAGTGAGAAATCACCCCCTGGGGGGATGGCCACGCCGCAATCCCTTCTCCTCCCATCTCCTCTCGGGATCTCGGCACGCACGCACATGCGCCTGGCATGAATTTTAAGCCGCTGTGTCTGGACTCGAACTGCAGTCCACTTTGTGGGAGTCCAATGACGTAACCATTATGCCATCTGCTGGTCCCCATCCTTTAACTTCCTAATCCAGATGGGGGCTGTCAGGGACAGGTGGTCGTCAGTCCAGCAAAGGCCCCCCTTCCTTCCGTTCCGCCTCCGTGGCGGTTTCCCGCCCTCCCTGTCTGTGTGACATGCCTCCCCACAGGTGACAGCCCTGTACTCGATGGAAGTGTGGCGCCGGACAGGGAAGCAGCTCTTCTTTTCCCTGAGCCCTGGGTTTGGCAGCTTCACCGCGATCGGCTCCTGCATCCCTCGCTCCAACAACTGTGTCGGCGATGCCTTCGGCGTGGCTCTCCTTCACCTGGTCACCTCAATGATCACCACACTCGTGGTGTTTGCCATCAAGGGTCACCGGGCCACGGTGAAGATGCGGCATTGCTACCTCAAGTGAGCCCAGCCTTGCACGTGGAGAACAATACAAAGATTTCTTAGGAAGTTCGTCACAAAAGAAGGCTCAGAGATAGCCCAGGCCACTCCAGTCTAGACCCTATCCTTCAGGCTGGGACTCAGTCAATACGGGGCCCTCAGCTGGGACCAGCAGGTGGTGTGCTGGTTATGGCTCTGGACTCCCACATGACCGACCACGGTTCGAGTCCTGGGAGCTGGTGCTTGAAAATCATACTGGGCACGTGTGTGTGCATGCCCAAAATCCCAGGAGGAGAGCGGAGAAGGGACTGGGGTGTGGCCAGAGAGAGAAAGTGAGCAAGCACCCCCCAGGAGGGAGGGCCACTCCTCCGTCCCTTCTCCACTCTCTTCTCCAGATTTTGGGCACACATGCACACATCCCTGGTGTGTCTCTCAAGCCGCCGTGTCCGAGACTCCTACTACAAAGTCGGCCGTGTGGGGTCCAGCTGCCTTCACCACCGCACCACCAACTGGCCCAAGCAGCATGTTGATTTAGCTCGTACGAAAATAGATAACTCGAATATGGCAGGACATACAGGCCAGTGAGCTGAGTCAGAGTATTTAAGTATTCACCTTATGAAGAATGGCTGTAGGTGGGGCTGACAGGTGGCGTGGTGGTTAAGGGTACTGGTTCAAGTCCCGGACCTGGTGGCTTCTGGTAAAAAAAAAAAAAAAAAAAAAAAAAAAAGAAAAGAAAAGAATAAACAAACAAATAAAGTTAAATAGAATAATTCTTAAAAAATAAAAAAAAGAATGGCTGTAGGTTAGAGAGTTCAAGTGGAAAGGTCTAAGCAGAGAGAGCCTCAGGTACCAAAGCTGCTGAGACGAGAGAGCACATGGCAGGGGAAGAGGGCTTCACCGTAGGCCCAGCTGAAGGAGGGGGCGGGGACTGTGAGGACACACGGGGCTGGAGAGGCCGCCAGACCTGGGGTTGTCTAGTGCAGGGCCAGAGCCCTAATGCTGTCAGGGGAGTGGAGGGAAGACCCTCTGGGGGTTCATCTAAGTAGAAAGCCCCCAGCCTACCACAGACACCTGGTCCGCAGGGGAGCAGGTGGCCGGCAGTATAGCAAGGACCCCGGAGGCCGAGATGTCATGGAAGGTTCTCCGCTCGGCTCCGACTCCAGGCTTGTCCTCCCCTCTCCTCCAGAGGGCAAGAGAGGAGTTTCCCCAAAGGCTGCATGGCTTCATACGACTGCTCTTACCCGCAGGAATGCTGAGAAAGTGATCAGCCTGGTCACTAGTGGGGCGCTGCCCTGCCGGGCCCGGCCCCCAGACAGTCTGTTTCATGATCCCAGCGCCATCTACCCAGTGTGGCTCGACAGCCTCCCCGATGGAATAAAAGCCAAGGTCCTCGACCACGTGACCAACTGCAACTTCACCGAGCAGCTGTATTCGGTAGGTGGGGGTTGAAGACGGGGCCCTAAAGTTCCCAGCGCCCCCGGTATGTCAGTGTGTCCAGGCAATCCTCGGCAGCATCCTGGGCGACCAGACCGAGGTGCATGGTGTCCTTTTGTGGGGAGAAAATAGAACCTCCTAAGTACCAAGCTCCGTCGTAAATACCATTCTGCTCATCGCACCCCTAAACAGTGGCGAGACCCGACTGCAGGGGGACGTCCCCATGCCTCCAGGCCAGGTGAGGGTAGCCGCGTCCCTTCCCAGTGGGAATAGGCGCAGGACGCTGCAGGCCGAGCTCGGTGCCCTCACCGTCCCTCCCCTCACTCGCAGTCGATGGCGGGCCCAGGCATGGCGTTCGTGGCTCTCACCGACCTCACCGCCGTGCTGTCCGCACCCACCTTCTGGGCCATCGTCATCTTCACGTTGCTGGTGAACTTGGGGCTGAGCTCCATGGTCGGGGTCCTGCAGGGCATCACCGTCCCGCTCCAGGACACCTTCCCTTCCTTCAGGAGACATGGGAAGCTGCTCACAGGTACCCTGGCCTCCGGCTCCACTCTCGCCTCCAGCTGTCCCTGCGCTTTAGCCGAACCCAGCTGGGACTCTCGTCCAGCCCAGCCGCATTCTGACCTGGTCCAAACCCGGCGTCTGCCTCCAGTGAGCGTCTGCGGCTCCATGTTCCTGGGCAGCCTCCTGTTCGCAGGCCCCTCGGGCAGCTACTTCATAAACCTGCTGGACGATTACTGGGCGTCTCTGCCCCTCTTCTGCATCGTCCTCATGGAGAACGTGGCCATCGTCTGGACCTACGGGGCCCGGAGGTGACGTCCCCAGCCTGTTCCCACTCAGCTAATGTCCCCAGGGGCGCTGGCCCCTCTCCTGGCCCCGTCTGCTCTCCTGCCAAATCTGAGATGTCAGGGAGTGGGCAGGCAGGGCAGAGGTAAGGGCTGGTCCCTGCGGAAAATGGTTGTGGAATGGAACGGCGTCCGACAGTCCTGAGCCGCCTGTTAGCCCGGGGCCGGGGACCTGTTAAACACGGAATCGCCCCACCGCACCGGCATCTTCAGGAAGCTCAGTGATGCGAAAGCTGCCGGGCTCGCCCCAGACCTCGCCTGCACCTGTAATTCAGCAAGGTCCCCAGGGGATCCGTGTGCCCTCCTGCGTAGAGACGCACGCGTGCCAGGGCGGCTGCGTTTCCGGCACGTCCGCGTGCTCACTCACACTCACACACCCTCGTCCTTCCGGCCTCCGTCCTGCCAGGAGGACCTTGGGGCGGGTGCTGGGGCTCCGCGGTGGATGGCAGTCATTATGCTCGGAGTGCAGAGACCCAGGACAGACACAGGAAGCAGACCCTGTGGGACGTCTGCGGGGGTGGGTGGGGGCCCTCCAGGAGGTAGGTTATCATCTAGAAAAGGGGGAGGGACTTTAGAGGCGGTGATGCTTGGGCAGAGTTTAAACAGATGGAGAACTTGTTAAGGGAAAAAGGAAGAGAGAGAAAGGCATTCCAGGCAGGGGAACTTGGCTTTTGTATTGAGGTTAAGAAGGTGGTATGGTGGTTAAGGCTCTGGATTCCCATATGGCCAACAGCGGTTCAGTCCCAGCCCTGGTGGCTTGCTTTTTTTCTCTTTCTGTCTCTCTGGTGAATGCACGTGCCCTCTAGCGAAATTTTTAAAAAATAGTAATAATAGTAAATTAAATAATTCTTTAAAAAAAAAAGAAGGCGTAGCAAAGAAAGCTGGGCGTGTGGGCTGAAAGAAGCTACGTCTAGGAAGGCGGCCTTTCTCCTGAGATGGGTGAGGAGAGGCAGAGGTCACACTGGGAGGGCTGACTTCGACAGGAGCAGACTGGTCGTAGAGGACTTGTGGCGGAGGACACAGGTTCGAGGAATGTCACAGGCTCTTTCCCGCTCAGTTTAGGTTGACCCCTCTTCTCAGGGCTGAGTGAGGCCTAAATGGGCCTCCCAAACTCGTACTGCCTTCCTCCCAGGTTCCTGGAGGACCCGATGCTCACGCTGGGCCGCCCCATCTCCCCCTTGTACCACTGGCTATGGCGCTGCGTGTGTCCGATCGTGCTGACGGTCCTGTTCGTGACCACCCTGATCCAACTCTCTGTGAAGAGCATGGTCTACCTGGCCTGGGACTCCAACCTCGTGAGCTCCCTTCCCACCGGAACCTCCCGAGGAGTGGGGACTTGACTCCAGGACCCAGTGATGCCATGCTGGTTCCCAGGGGATCTGGCTGCCTGGGCTCTCGCCCTGGCCTCTCTTACGCATCCCCCCAGCTCTCGACCCAACCCTGCCGCCGTCCACTTCGGGGTGCCTGGGCCCTCACAAACCTTCCTCCCCTTTTCCCGCAGTCAGGTGAGGTGACCCGAACCTATCCGTCCTGGGCTAAAATCCTGCTCGGATTTCTCGTTGCCACGTCCGTCTTGCCCATCCCGGCCTACTCCCTGTACACCCTGTACACCCGCATCCCGGAGGCCTTCTTGCCCTCCATAGTCCAGCGGAGTCTCACATTTGTCTTCAAATCGGACTGACGAGGCTCACGGGAGCCCCTGCATGACTCGAGGAGAGGCAAAGACCGAAGAGGAGTAAAATGGACACATGACCGGGGAGGGGGGACAACCTCCCTCCATGTGAGGGATCCCTCTTGGGAATAAAGACTCCGCTCACCACTTCTCTTTCAAAGGGAACTCCCTGTTTGGCCCCTCGGCATGAGAAGACCTTCTGCTCCCCTGGCTTGGAGTGCTTGTCTGACCTGGTGGGGACTTGCCAGGAATGGCCCCCGCCCTCCACCCTGGGCCTCAGCAGACCCGTACCAAGGGCGCTCTGGTGTTAGCTCCGTGTCATCGCGACCCGCTCTCCCGACGACTGCCTGGGGGCTGCTCCGTGCTGCCGCGTCTAATGCCCTATGGGACTCGGGCAGCAATGGTGCCACGAAATCGACCCGTAAATAAACCGCACTGTTGTTATAAAAAGTGTCCTGGGACTGGCAGGTGCGTGGTGGTTAGGGGCGCTGGATTCCCACATGGCCGGCCATGGTTCGAGTCCCGGACCTCACGGCTTGCTTTCTCACTTTCTTTCTCTCTCTTTCTCTCTCTCTCTCTGTCAAATTAAAATACATAAACGAACTTTAAAAAAAGTGTCCTACACCGTCTTGCCTTCCACTGGCTCTGTTACGTTCAAAGGTTAGAGTCAGGGTCCTCCCTGCTGCTCCTGGTGACTAAACTGAGTCGGGGGAGAGAGTTTGCTCAGGAAACTGGATTCGCCCATCATGGCAAAGGGGTTAACCACCTGCTCACTGGTGAAAGTGCCGTTGTCCCTTTGCAGCCAGGGGGGCAGTTCGGTTCCAGAATCCCCCAAGGATATCCAAGTTGCAGATGTTCAACATCTGGGTGTTTCACACCTGCGGATACGGAGGGCTAACAGTAGCTCTTAAATGCTTGGAACGCTCGATTATCGTGTCAGGCGGCATAACACTTCACGTAACGCCGTGTACCTCCGCCGAGGTGGGAGGAGAGCCTGAAGGAAAGTATCTGGCAGGGAATGAAGGGAACAATAGAAATTGATTGGAGAGGAGCCAGCAGGTGGCGTTGTGGTTGGTGTGCGCTGGACTCCCACATGGCCAACTACGGTTCAAGTCCCGAACCTGACGGCTTTCTGCAGCTTGCTTTCTCACTTTCCCTTTCTCTCTCTCTCTGTCTCTCTCTGGCCAAATTAAAAAAATAATAACAAGAAATAAAATTAAATAATTCTTTAAAAGAAATAAAGAAATTGACTGGAGAAATTGATGAAGACCCAAAGAGGATTTCAGCAATAAGACAAATGAAATGCATACTAAGATACCTAAATGTAACATAAAATATATTTGAACAATCCTCTTAGATGCATAGATGAGTTTGGAATAAATTAAACAGCAAGTAGCATAGTGGCTAAGGCACTGGCCTTCCACATAGTTGACTGTGGTTTTAGTCCCAGATTTGGAGGCTTGAAAATCATGCCAGGTGTGCGTGTGTGCATGTGTGCGTGTGTGCATGTGTGCGTGTGTGCGCATTCCCAAATTCCCAGGAGGATAATGGAGGAGAAGGGATTGCAACGTGACCATCACCCTAGGGGATGATTTCTCACTTTCCTTCTCCTTGTCTCTCTCTCTCTCTCTGGTGAACACACATGCCCCCTCCAAAAAAAAAAAAAAAAAAAAAAAAAAAAAAAAAAAAAAAAGTAGAAAGAAGAAAAGAGAGGAAAAAAAAAGGAATAAATTAGGTGAAATCCTTACATAGGACAAATAGGTAGGAAGCCCAAACTTGAGTTTAGATCAGGAAGGCAGTAATTGCTGTGGGGCCATTGCCACTCTCTGATAGCTTAGAGGTTTGGTTCATTTGTTTAAATTGCCAGAGGGAGGACCAGCAGATGGCATAATGGTTACATCGCTGGACTCCCATGTAGTTGGTTCAAGTCCCGGACCAGGCAGCTTGAAACACACTGGGTGCATGTGTGTGCGTGTCCAAGATCCCAAGAGGAGAATGGAGAATAAGGGATTGTGGTGTGGCCATCCCCCCAGGGGGTGATTTCTCACTTTCTCTCTGCCTCTGTCACCCTATAGGAAAAAAAATCTCTCTCTAAAAAAAAAGAATCAAATAAATAAATAAATAATTTGCCAGAGGGTACATGGACTACCCAGAGAGAGAGAGAGACACACACAAAGAGAGAAGCAGAAAGTACTCCCCAATTAAATGGGGTGAGGTCGCGCCGCAATCCCCTCTCCATTTCTCCACCCTGTTCGGATTTGGGGCATGCTCTCCGCATCGCAGAGGCTACGATCCCAGCTGCAGCTGGTGGTGGAACCCAGCTCCTGTAACTGGTAGGCTGTGGTGCCAGCCCTGTGACCTGTGGTTAAGGGAACTGGTATGTCTATTTGGCCAACTACAGAGTTCAAATCCTGGTACCGGCAACTTGAAAAATACGCTGGGCACTGGGCACGTGTGCAGCATGCTTCAGATCCCCACAGGGTGGAGAAAGGAAGGAGGCGGGACTGTGGCATGGCCATGCTCCACTTAGGGTGCTTTCTGCCGCTCCCCGTCTTTGTCTCTCCGGCCAGCACATATGCCCTCTGGTAATATTAAGAGGAGGAGGAGGAGGAGGAGAAGAAGGAGGAGGAGGAGGAGGAGCGACTTCGAGGAAAAGGGAAATGATCTCAAAAGGAATATCTCAGCCCTAAGACGGGGATTGCTAAGTCAAGACAACAACAAGAATGTGTGTAATACATCCACTCTGTAAGGTAATAACAACAGAGGTTAATTCGTAGGCTTTAAAAAACTGAGAGGGGGGCGCCGGCAGATGGTGGAGTGGTTAAGGGCACTGGACTCCCCCATGGGTGACCACGGTTCGAGTCCCGGACTTGGTAGCTTGCCTTCTCACTTTCTCTCTCTCTCACTCGGTCCCTCTCTGGTCAAATTAAAATAAATAAATAAATGGGGACCAGCAGTTAGCGTAATGGCTATGTCGCTGGACTCCCACGTAGTCGACCGCGGTTCAAGTCCCAGACCCGGTGGCTTAAACTCACGCTGGGCGCGTGTGTGTGCGTGCCCAAGATCCCAGGAGGAGAATGGAGGAGAAGGGATTGCGGCGTGACCATCCCCCCTGGGGGGTGATTTCCCGCTTTCTGTCTCTGTCTCTCTCTGTCTTTCTGGTGAGCACACGTGCCCTATAGCAAAAACCTCTCCAAAGACAAAACAAAACAAACAAACAAATAAGTAAATAAATAAATAAAGTTAAAAATTTAAAAAAAAAAAAAAAACTGAGGGGGCCAGCAGGTGGCGTGGTGGTTAAGGTGCTGGACACTCTCACATGGCCAACCACAGTTCAAGTCCTGGACCTGGTGGATTGCTTTCTCACTCCCCCTGCCCCAACCTCGAGTGTCCAGAGCCCAACCGCCATGCCACCTGCCAGCCCCACTAGCATTGTTTACTTTAACTAATAAAGAAATGATATATTCTATATTTTTAGTGGTTACCATTGGGATTTTAACATGCATCCTTATCAAAGTCTATTCTATATGTCCTTATCAAAATTAATATGTTTATTATCCTGCTGAAACAAGTGCTTTAGTTCTAGCTTATATGTTATTGTTTTTCTAATTTAATTTATTATTATTGTTTTTAAAATTTGACCAGAGAGAGGGAAAGGGAAAGTGAGAAAGCAAGTCTCCAGGTCTGGGACTTGAACCATGGTCGGCCATCAAGGAGTCCATTGCCTTAACTGCCTGCCCCTTGTATGTTTTTTTTTTTTTTTTTTTTTTTTTTTGGATTGTTCTCGAGCATTTTAATTTTCAGGTTTTTTTTTTTTTTTAGCCGTAATAATTTCAGTTCTAATTTTTATAAAGAATTCTTTAGGCATAATGGCTATGTCGCTGGACTCCCATGTAGTCGACCGCGGTTCGCGTCCCGGACCCGGTGGCTTAAAACTCATGCGGGGCGCGTGTGCATGCGTGCCCAAGATCCCAAGAAGAGAACGGAGAAGAAGGGATTGTGGTGTGGTCATCCCCCCTGGGGGGTGATTTCTCGCTTTCTGTCTCTCTGTCTCTCTCTGTCTGTCTGGCAAGCACACGCACCCTATAGCGAAAACCTCTAAAAAAAAAAAAAAAGAAAGAAAAACAAAGAAATAGGTGTAATATATATATATATATATATATATATATATATACACACACACATATATATATATACATATATATATATATATGAAACTAGAAATGGAAAATTATTGATGATAACATGCATGATTAAGCCACTATGCAGTATATTCTGGATGGGAAATCGCATTTTGTATGCTGTGACAATGCTCAGTGAATGAATGTAAATTAATTCATTAAAAACAAAAAATTTTTTTTAAAAAGAGTCAGAAAGCGGGAACCAGCAGTTAGCGTAATGGCTATGTCGCTGGACTCCCACGTAGTCAACTGTGGTTTGTGTCCCAGACCCGATGGCTTAAAACTAACGCCGGGTGCGTGTGCGTGCGTGCCCAAGATCCCGAGAGGAGAATGGAGGAGAAGGGATTGCGGCGTGGCCATCCCCCCTGGGGGGTAATTTCTTGCTTTCTGTCTCTCTGTCTCTGTCTGTCTGGCGAGCGCACACGCCCTATAGCGGAAAAAACCTCTTAAAAAAAAAAAAAAAAAGAGTCAGAAAGCTATAGGGAAAGTGAGAAATCACCCTCCAAGAGAGATGGCCACACCGCAATCCCCTCTCCCTCATTCTCCTCTCAGGATTTTGGGCATACGTGCACATGTGCCCGGGGATGATTGTCAAGCCACCAGATCAGGGATTCGACAGCTGATCACAGCCAGCCATGTGGGATCCAGTGGCTTAACCATAAGCCACCTAATGGCCTGAGAATTTTTAATACATGTCAAATTCACAAAACTTTTTCTTTATAGATTCTTGTTTTCATGTTATTCTTAGAAAGCCCTTCCTTGGGCCAAGATTATAGAAATATTCACCCATATTAACTCATAGTAAATTATATTCTTAGTGTTGACAGTGTTATCCTTGACCCATCTGAAATGTATTTTGAGGTAAGACCATTTTCCCTGGGTGTCTTGTCGATCGTTACAACCCGGTCACATAAGTCATGTTCTGCCCACTGATCCGAACTGCCACTTGATCGCTGATCCCCACTCATTACCCAGACGCTCTTCCCGTCTGTGTGTTCTAGGCCATCGGTCTGCCTGCTGTAAGCCTGCTCTGGAACCGGAACCAGCACGTTTTAGGTCGTGGAGGCTTACACTATATTGATTTTTGGTTTGTTCATTTATTTATTAAAAGAGAGAGAGGACCCCCCAACAGAGTCTTGCCCCATCATCATCACACCCTTCCCTCAGCCTTCCAGCCAACCAGGATTTCCGGCTGACTCCTAGAAGCACCTGACCCTGCAGGGTGACCAGGGATCCAAAGCCAGTACTTCCCGTGTGGCTTCCAGCATCCCGTGTCATCTTTCTGCCCAGCCTCCTTTGCTGGATCCATGTTGAATCTTCTATTTTTTTAAAAAAGAAATATTTATTTATTTATCATTATTGTTATTATTATTTTTGTTTTTTGACCATAGCAAGACACACACACACACACACACACACACAGAGAGAGAGAAAGAGAGAGAGGGAGAGCAAGCAAGCAGCCTCCAGGTCCAGGACTGAACCACCGTCAGCCATGTGGGAGTCCAGCGCCCCACCACCACGCCACCTGCCGGCTCCCTTCGGGTTTTTTTTTCCTTTTTCTCTTTTAGTTTTTGTTTTAGGGCTTGTTTGCTCGACACAGAGAGAGGGGAAGGAGGACGGCCACGCGGCAATCCCTTCTCGACTCCAGCTCTTTCTTAGGATTTGGGGCACACACGCACAGGCGCCCAGCAAGTTTTTCCAGACCTCCAGTCTGGGACTCCAACCACACAGCGGGCCCTGAGGGACCCAGCGCCCAACCTCCACGCCACCTACTGCCCCCCTATACTGAATCTTTACAGCCCCCTTCCTTCAACGCACGAGGAAAGTTTAGTGTTGGTCGCTAAACGTCCTGGCGGGACTAGGCCTGCCTGCCAGTCGGGGACTTCAGCCCCCCGCAGGGTCGAACCTGTCTGGAACTGGTGACTTCAGGGATCCTCCGCAAAGATTAAACTCGGCGAGCTGTTGCAGTCAGGGGTGATGGAGTGGGAGGAAGAGCAAAGAACCGAACTGAGTTCCGCTAAGCACGCAGGTGGCCGGGTTTCGGACCCGGGAACTGTGGGTCCCGCCAGGACACCCGGTTGTTTCCGAAGTGCGTTTAAAGGGCCGGGCAGGGCGGGGGGTGTCTCGGGACCTGCAGGGAACAGCTCGGAGGTGAGTATTCGCAGCCACGCCCGGATCGCTGTCCGGCTACACCCGCAGACGAGTAGCGCCTCCAGCCGGGGAGGTGGTGGCCTGAGGACCCTGCGCGCGCCTGCTTCGCCCCTGCCCGCGAGCGCCAGCGGGCGCGGCTGACCCCAGACTCGAGCGCCAGCGGCGGGTAAAGGGGGGTGCGGGAGTCCCGGCGCCTGCTCCTGGCCTCTCCCGGGCCAGGCGTCTGTCCCCCCACCGCCGCTCCCCGCTCTGGGCCCAGACCTCCCGGCGGAGCCTCCCTTTCTTTCCAGGAATTTGGGGATCCAAGATATCCCTGAGCCTGGGAGGGGAGGCGCGGACCCGGGTGCGGAGCGGCGGGTTTGTCGGCGCCGCCGGGAGCAGAAAGAAGCCGGGTCCGCCTCGCCTTCTCCGGCTCCCCGGCCCGCCTCCCCTCCTCTCCCTTCCCCTTCCTCCTCCCTCCCTGGGGCCCCCGCCTCCCTCGCCCAGCTGGTGACCCGGCGGGGGCCGGCCCTTCGCGGCTGCTCCTGCCGCTGCTCCGAGGTTCCGAGGTGCGGTCCGGACCTCTGCTGGCGGCACCCGAGGGGTCCGGAGCTGGGCCTCGAACCGCGGACGCCCCTTCGGCGCTCTGCAGGGGTCTCGGGACAGCCCACACCGCAGCGGCGACGAGGCCGCCCGGCTGAGCACACAGCCGGCGACTGGGGACGACTCTCCCAGGCAAGTGCTACCTGGACTGGCACCTGGGGCTGGGGAGAGAAACCTCAGAGTGAGGAGAGGTGTCTGCAGCAGAGGCGGGGTGGGCGTGGGAGTGGGAGCAGGACGGGCCTTGCGCGAGGCTGAGCTGGACTGGGGCGAGTTTAGCAGTAACAGGCCTGGCTCTGGGTTACACGGCCGCAATGACTCGGGACTGTTCGGTAGCTGTCAAACATCATGTATTTAAAACACTTCATGACTGGGGCTGGCAGGTGGCAACGTGGCTCTGATGGCTGGACTCCCACATGGCTGACTAGGGTTCGAGCCCCGGACTTGGCAGCTTGCTTTCTCACTTTCCTTCTCTCTCTCGGTCAACTTCAAAAAAATAAAATAATGGCAATGAATAAAATTAAATTAAATAATTTAAAAAAATAAAACACTTTATGACATGAGAAAATACTCGTGATCTAATAGAAAAAATACAACCAGTTTGTAAGAAACACACACATGTTCGTAGACTATATTAATGAACTTGGATCTTTCATATAATATGTCATAACCTCCAATATGTAATGTATGTTAATAATAATATCCACTTTGTAAGAAACACACACGTGAAATAATGCAGATAAACATAAAATATCTAATTTTGAAGACTGGCTTGTACCCCATTTTTTAAAAATTATTTTATTTAACTTTATTTATTTTAATTTGGCCAGAGTGAGAGAGAGAGAGAGAGAGAGAGAGAAAGTAAGAAAGAAACCCACCAGGTCTGAGACTCGAGCTGTGGTCGGCCATGTGGGAGTCCAGCACCCTTAACCACCACACCACCTGCTGGCCCCAGCTTGTACCCCTTTTAAGACCTAAAAGGAGCAAAAATTTAATCTTGGGGTTTTTTTCAGGAATTATTTATTTTTTTTTATTTATTTTTTATTATCATTCAATATAACCAGAGAAAGAAGGAGAGTGGGAAAGCAAGCCACCAGGTCTGGGACTCAAATCACAGTCAACCCTGTTGGAGTCCAGTGCCTTCACCACCACGCCACCTGCCAGCCCTAATCTTGATATCTTTCTTTTTTCCTTTTTTGAGAGTTTTTTGCTATAGGGCGCGTGTGCTGGCCAGAAAGACAGAGAGAGGCAGAGAGACAGAAAGCGAGAAATCACCCCCGGGGGGATGGCCACGCCGCAATCCCTTCTCCTCCATTCTCCTCTTGGGATCTTGGGCACGCACGCACATGCGCCCAGCGTGAGTTTAAGCCACTGGGTCTGGGACTCGAACTGCGGTCAGCTACATGGGAGTCCAGTGACGTAGTCATTACGCCATCTGCTGGTCCCTGTGTCTTTCTTTTAGTTTTTAAGAATTGTTTATTTAATCTTATTTATTATTATTTTTTTAATTTGACCAGAGAGAGCGCGGGAGCGTGAGAAACAAACTGCCAGGTCTGTGACCCCAACCGCAGTTGGCCATGTGGGAACCCAGGCCTTACTCGTCATGCCACCCGCCAGCCCCAGCCTTGGTATCTTTTAAATCATGGCATCTCTTAAGACAGTACAGGCTTTGGACCTCGTTAAACTAACGCGTCAAACTTAGACCAGAGGAGGCAAGAGAGCCCCATCCTTCCTTTTCAAGTCACTAACGGGAACTAAGCGGGGCGGTAAGCTGCTTTGGCACCGGAACCCACCCTGGCCAGCCGTGCCAATGGGAAGGCTGGGAGACATTTGCTGGGCTGGGTGCTTCCTGCTTGGTGGGAGCCTGGGCAGTGGGCTCCTGAGTGGGCGCGGCACGGGATGGATTGTTCGAGTCCCCGAGCAGAGCTGGAAACGCGCCGTGGGCCTGAGCGCAGAGTGGTGAGGGAGTGAGTCTGGGATGTGCGTGTCGGTATCGATATCCAAACAGCAGCCTTCAAAGACATTTCAACAGTTCGCAGAACCAGTTAAATCAGGGCTGGGGGGAGGGGAGGCAGCAGACGGTACTCTGGTGGAGGTGCTGGACTCCCACATGACCAACCGCAGTTCAAGTCCTGGACCCGACAGCTCGAAAGTCATGCCAGGTGTGTGCATGTCGGTGCCCAAAGGCCAGACTTAGGGGAGAGTGGAGGGGTGGCCATATCCCCTGGGGGGTCGATTTCTCACTTTTCTTCTCACTATCTCTCTGTCACTCAGGCAAGTGCATATGCCTGATAGCAAAAAAAAAAAAAAATCATAAAAGTAAACAAGTAAATAAATAAATAGTCAGGCTGAGGGGCCCAGTGAGGCCGTTGCACTGGCCACGGGTGTCAGGTGCTGCACTGACACCCCAGCAGATGGCGCAGTGGTTACATCACCGGACCCCCATGTGGTCGCCCACATTTAAACCCTGAGCCTGGCAGCTGGAAAGTCACAGTGGGCCGGAGCGCGTGCCCGGGATCCCGAGAGGAGAACGGAGGAGAAGGGATTGCAGCGTGGCCATCCCCCCGGGGGGTGATTTCTCGCTTTCTGTCTCTTTGTCTCTGTCTGTCTGGTGAGCGCACGCGCCCTATAGCGAAAACCTCTAAAAAAAAAGAACCCCCAGTGGGTCTTTGGGGCGCTGCAGGTCCAGGCCAGGTGGTGGTGTCAGCTTTCGGAGGAGGAAGTTCGTTCTGAGGCAAGGGGCCCGGATGAGGGGGAGTATCTGGATGCGCCAGGCTGGGCGGGGCAGAGGCAGGTGAGAAAGAGCAGCCTCTGTGCCCCTTCTGTGCACGCGAGTGCTCACGTGTGAGGGCCGGCTCCTGGGTGCAGGTAACCCGCTACTCAAGAGATGCTGGATCCCACGTGGCAGCCACGGTTCAGATCCCCAGCCTGGTTAGCATGAAACACGCCAGGCACGCAGGCCGATGCCCAAGAGCAGCTGGGCCGGAAGTCGGGAGGAAGGATACCGCCGTGTGAGCAGACCCCTCATCGCGCGCGCTCTCTCTCTCTCTCTCAGGTACGCGCGCACACTCACTCGTGCGTACGCACTCTTTCATGAGTGAAATAAATACATTTTAAAGATGCACATATGAAAACATTTAGAAATGAGTTGTTTTCTGGTTTTGTTTTTCTTTTTCTTTCCTGAAGGTGTAGGCACTCACTAGAGACGGGGAGAGAGAGAGAAAGCCCCCCCGGGAAGCGTGGTCACATGGCAATCCTTTTTTCTCTGTTTCTCCATCCATGTGGATTTGGGGCCCTCACACACATGCACCCAGCATGGATTTTCAAGCTGCCAGGGCTGGGATTCAAACTCCGCGTGGTCATGTGGGAGCCGGCTTCCTTAACCACAGGCTGCAGGCCGGCCCCACAGTCTTGTCTGGCCAGCGGGCAGGTGTGAGCGGCACCTCACTGTGGTCAGCATTTCCCAGCTTAGGAAAGAGCGCGAGCGACTTCTCACAGACTCCCTGGCCCTGGGAGAATTGCTTCGGTCTCTTCAAGTTTCCCGAACATTTCTCTATCAGGTGATTTTCATTTTTGTATTGATCTGCAGGCGCTCTCTGGAGGTTCTGGGTGGGAGCTCCACCAGCTGTCGGCTATTCTTTCCTACCCTGTGGCTTGCTTTTGACTCTTTATGGTGTCTTTTGATGAACAGATGTTCTGAATCATAAAGAACTCCGGCTTGTCTGTTGTTTCCCTTATGGTTCATGCTTTCTAAATCCTATTTAATTAGTCTTTTTCAAAAGTTTCTTTATTTCTCCCGTGAGCGAGAGACAGAGAGAGAGAAGCTCTCCTTGTCATGCCACAATCTTCTTTTTTTTTTTTTTTTGGAGAGGTTTTTGCTCTATGGCGTGTGCACTCGCCAGACAGAGAGAGACAGAGAGAGAGGAAGCGAGAAATCACCCCCCAGAGGGGATGGCCACGCCGCAATCCCTTCTCCTCCATTCTCCTCTCGGGATCTTGGGCACGCACACACACGTGCCTGGCGTGAGTTTAAGCCACCGGGTCCAGGACGCGAACCGCGGTTGACTATGTGGGAGTCCAGCGACATAGCCATTACGCTAACTGCTGGTCCCTCATGCCACAGTCCCCTTGCCTGGCCCTCCAACTCGCCAGCTTTCTGGGCACGGGTGTGTGTCAAGGTGCCCTGGGCTCCTAATCTGCGGTCGTCATGTGGCTTCCAGCACTACCAACTGGGCACGCATGCACACTCGGCATAAACTTTAAGCTACCAGGTCCGGGACTCAAACCGTGGTTGACTACATGGGAGTCCAGCAACGTAACCACTATGCCATCTGCTGGTTCCTAGTTATTTAAATTTGACCAGAGAGCGAGAGAGGGAAAGTGAGAAAGCAAGCCACCGGGGCCAGGATGCAAACCGTGATCACCCATGTGGAAGTCCAGCGCCTCAACCACGCCACTCACTGGCCCCCTAGAGAAGGGTTTTATTCTAATAGGGCAGCACCAGCAGAGAAGAGAGGAGATGGGCAAGGCGCAGATCCATCTAGTCAGCTGCACCCAAAACGGGGTTCAAAGCTTAAACAAGACTGGGGGCGGTGGGGAGTGTGGGAGCAAAGTCCTCGGCCTCTGCACCTGGTAAGAGTTTCAGCTGCAGGGGCCAGCAGGTGGGGTAGCAGTTACGTCACTGGACTCACACAGGGCTGACTGTGGTTTGAGTCCCAGACCTGGTGGCTTAAAAACTCACACTGGGGACCAGCAGTTAGTGTAATGGCTATGTCGCTGGACTCCCACGTAGTTGACCGTGGTTCGAATCCCGGACCCGGTGGCTTAAAACTCAAGCCAGGCGCGTGTGCGTGCGTGCCCAAGATCCCGAGAGGAGAATGGAGGAGAAGGGATTGTGGCGTGGCCATCCCCCCTGGGGAGTGATTTCTTGCTTTCTGTCTCTATGTCTCTCTCTGTCTGTCTGGCGAGCGCACGTGCCCCATAGCGAAAACCTCTCCAGAAAAAAATTTTAAAAACCTCACTCTGCATGTACATGTGTGCCCAGGATTCCAGGAAGAGAACGTTAGAGAAGGGATTGCGGCACAACCACAGCCCCTGGGGGATGATTTCTCACTTTCCCTCTCACTGTCTCTGTTTCTCTCTCTGGGCACAAATGCACGGGCCTTATGGCAAAAACCTCTTAATTACAAAACAAGTCTCAGCTGCAGACCGAGCAGCCGCAGGGGATAGTGCACCTTTGCTTCTGCTGTTTTCTACCAGACAAGCTCATGAGCCAGCGTCTCCGGGGACTTTCTCCTGCAGTGAAAGGGGCTGTTCGAGATGTGGTTCTGGCCACCCCAGGACATCTGTTCTGGCTGTGACTGCTTCCTTGGGCGGGGTAAATGTTAGCTACTGAAGCTTAAAAGAAAGCAAAGACAGCTTCCGCTTAGTACGTAGGCACTAAGAGGCAGAGGTTAGCAGCCCACACTGTTTCATCTTAAGGGTTTTTTTTTTTTTTTTTTGCGGGGGAGGGAAGTTTAGAGAGGTTTTTGTTATGGGGGCGTGCGCTAGCCAGACAAAGAGAGACAGAGGGACAGAAAAAAATCACCCTGCAGGAGAGATGGCCACACCACAATCCCTTCTCCTCCAGTGTCCCGTTGGGATCTTGGGCACGCGCGCACACATGCCCGATGTGAGTTTTAGGCCGCTGAGTCTGGGACTTAAACTGCTGTTGACTACGTGGGAGTCCAGCAACGTAACCATTATGCCATCTGCTGGTCCCGTGATTCTAAGTTTTAATATAATGTCAGGTTGGTTGCAGAAGCTGTTCTTTTTTTTTTTTTAAAGAATTATTTTTTTCGAGTCCCGGGTCTAACAGCTTGCTTTCTTACTTTCCCTCTCTTTCTCTCTCTCTGTGTCTCTCTCTGGTCAAATTAAAATAAAATGAATGACTAAATAAAATTAAAACAATTCTTTTTTAAAAAAAGAATTATTTTCTTCTTTAATTTTATTTATTTGTTTATTTTAATTTGACCAAAGTGAGACACAGAGAGAGAGGAAAAGTGAGAAAGCAAGCCACCAGGTCCAGGATGCAAACTATGGTCGGCCATGTGGGAGCGTCCAGTGGCTTAGCCACCACGCCACCTGCTGGTCTCCAAAGGGTGTACTTTTTTGGGGGGGAAAGGTTTTTGCTATAGGGCGTGTGCGCGCGCCAGAAAGCTAGAGAGAGACAGAGAGACAGAAAGCGAGAAATGACCTCCGGGGGGATGGCCATGCCGCAATCCCTTCTCCTCCATTCTCCTCTCAGGATCTTGGGCACGCACGCACACGCGCCCGCCGCGGTCGACTACATGGGAGTCCTTTTTAAAGCTCCTCAAGTGATAGTGATGAGCAGGCAGGTTTGGGGAACCTGGCCTAGAAGTCTATGTGCATTCGTTTGGGCCTAAAAGTTTCCACGTAGATCACAACGATGAGAGAAAGGGGCGAGCCCCATGGCTTAGTGGTTCAGGGAGCCAGATCCCACATGGCCGATTGTACAGTTTGAACCCCAGGCCCGGAGGCTGGAAAAACATACTGAGCACGTGTGTGTGCATGCCTCAAATCCTGACAGGATGGAGAAATGGAGAAGGGTCCAGGGTAGTCACATCCTAAACCACCCGTGGGGGATGCTTTCTCTCTCTCCGTCTCTGGTGAGTGCATGTGCCTTCTGGCAAAATTACAAAAAAAAAAAGGAGAGAGAAAGAAACCTGAGTAGATAGAGTGTTTACTGTGTCTTTGGTGCTCAATATTCGTGCCATTTCTTCTTTTAATTGTCAGGGGGTGCATGCACTTGCTAGAGACAGAGAGAGGGAGAAAGCACCCCCCAATGGGGTGTGGGGTGTGGTCATGCCAAAATCCCTTCTCCTCCATTTCTTCCTCCTCTTGGGATTTTGTGGCATGCGTGTACACATGCCTGGCATGATTTTTCAAGCCACCAGAGCCAGGATTCAAACCGTGGTTGGCCATGTGTGATCCAGCTTCTTTAACAACGAGGCCATGGGGCTCCCCCTGTTACGTCATTTTGCATGGATACCGATACTCCAGTGTTCACAACTGGTGTCCACGCTGATTGGTCAGAACTCATACCATGGCGGTTATTAAATATGAAATTCCTGGAGCCGGTAGGTGGCATGGTGGTTAAGGTGCTGGACTCCCACATGGCCCACCGTGGTTTGAGTCCCAGGCCTGACAGTTTGCTTTTTCCTTTCTCTCCCTCCCCCTGGTGAGCACATGTGCTCTGTAGTAAAATTAAAATAATCATGATAATAATAATAAATTTTTGAAAATAATTCTTTTAAAAATTTATTATGAAATTCATCTCTAATTATAAGAGGAGAACAGAAGTGAGCCTTGGAGAGATGAAACCCTTTGACCACAGTCAGTAAGTACTGAGGAGAGGGGCCTAACAGCTAACCGCTGGCCCTTCCAGGCCTGAGCTCTGAGGTGTCCCTTCCGGTCTGCTGTTTTGGGTGACCCCAGGATTCTATCAGGTGTTGGTGAACTTGTGAGAAGAAAGCCATGGAGTCCCTGGAAGAATTATCTGACATGAAAGAGGACAAGTCCCCTAAGCAACTCCAAAAGTCCCATTCCCTGCTCTGGAGGATCAAGGATATCCAGGCCTCTAAGACCCAAAACTACTTCACAGAGACCAAGAGGGTGGAGGCCATCTTGATCCAGGTGGCCTTTTCTGTCGGGCTGGGTAGCATGTGGCGTTTCCCCTACCTGTGTCACCTGAATGAAGGAGGTAAGGCCGCAGGCTGCGTCCCGAGCTGACTGAGCGATTCGGGGCGAGATCCTGGACTGAGGGTCCTGGGGGAGGACGGAGCTTGGGCTGGGCACCCAGAATCCCGAGGGTCACGGGGAGGGGCGCTCGCCCTGCGGCCCGCGCACAGCCGGCTCCCTCCCCTCAGGCGGCTTCATCCTCATGTACTTCCTGACGCTGCTCCTCTTCGGGGTCCCCCTCTTGTACATGGAGATGGTCATCGGGCAGTGGCTGCACATGGACAGCATCCGGGCCTGGAAGCACCTGGTCTCCTGGCTGGGTGGCGTGGGCTACGCCAGCGTACTGGTAAGTGAGGGCCCGCCCAGAGCCGGCGGCGCACCCGCACGTGTGGTCTCCAGCCCCGGTGTCCACCGCCCCTCCGCAGCCCGCCGTCCGCCCCCAGGTGTGCACCTTGGTGAGCTTGTACAACAGCAT
The DNA here is from genome assembly GCA_026018925.1 of Tupaia tana. Classification (NCBI taxonomy): domain Eukaryota; kingdom Metazoa; phylum Chordata; class Mammalia; order Scandentia; family Tupaiidae; genus Tupaia; species Tupaia tana. The sequence goes on from JAKSZU010000018.1 coordinate 57,798,369, forward strand.
TCTCATCTCCTGGAGCTTCTCCTACCTGGTCAACTCCTTCTACCACCCCCTGCCCTGGAACCGCTGTCCTCTGGAGAACATCAGTGTCACTGGTGAGGAGCCAGCGGGCCAGCAGGGCCACAGGAGGCAGGGACGCCAAGGGCCAAGGGACCGGGTGGGGGAGGGAGAGCCCCCGGGGGGAGGAGAACGGGTGGGCGCCAAGCGAGGCGGCCCTAAGGACCCGGGTCCCCCCAGACTTCTCTTGCCTCCAGACTGTGTCCCACCAGTACTTCTGGTACCACAGCATCCTGCAGGCCTCGGGCCACATCGAGGAAGGGGTGGAGGTCCTCGTCCTGAGGCTGAGCCTGGGCGTCTTCGCCGCCTGGGTCTTCCTCTTCCTGCTCATGGTCATCGGGATAAACAGTCCCATGCCGGTGAGCCCCCGACGCGACGCGGCCGCCACTTCCCCTTCTCGACCAAAGGCTCGGGCTCTGTCCCGACCACCCAGCCCTGCCTGTCGACTGCTCGTCTCCCACCCCCCTGCTCTCCCACCCCCAGAGGACGGGCTCGGATGGGCCAGCCCAGCTCATCTCCTCGGGGCTCCCGAGGAAGGTGTCCTACTCGCCTCGGGCGAGCTGCGACAGCTGCTCTGCTCATAGGGGGCTGCTCTCTCCCCTGGGTGACTTGAAGGAGGGCCTCATAGCCACCCAGCTCCTCCCCACACCCCTGGTCCCCACACCAATGCACAGGAGACCTCTCGCGGCCTTTCAGGTTGGCCACGCCTCAGCCCTGAGCCCCGCCCCCTTCCCGCATTTCGACAGGCCACGTTAGTCCCCAGTCCCCAGTGAGAAGGTTCTGTTCCAATCCATACTTCCAGGCTGTCCCCCTGGGGCCTGGATCGTGTTCCTTTTATACGGAAAATTTATTCAGAGGGTTTATTTCTCTTCTTTTCTTCCTTTCTTTCTTTTTGAGAGAGATTTTTGGTATAGGGCATATTCACTCACTGGAGAGACAGAGACAGAGAGACAGAAGGCGAAAAATCACCCCTCAGCAGGGATGGCCATGCCACAATCCTTTCTCCTCCCTTCTTCTCTCGGGATTTTTGGCACGCATACACATGTGCCCAGTGTGAAGTTTAAGCCACCGGGTCCAGAACTCGAACCACAGTTGGCTACGCAAAAGTCCAGTGATGTAACCATTCCGCCATCTGCTGGTCCCTTCCTTTTCTTTTAAAACGTATTTAATTTTGTCCCCCGTGAATGAGAGAGACAGACCCGCAGCACCAACAGGCTCGCAATACAGTGATCCGCCCCCGCCTCAGCGTCGGATCATGGGCACGCGCGTGCCCGGGGACTCGGGCAGGCCTCGGACTTGACGTGGAACCTTCCCGTGGGGCCTTTCCTCACAGAGCGTCACACTGACCGTTTCACCGTCTGCCCCCTCAGTGTTTATTAGACCATTTTTGGCAACTGCCTGTATCTCCTGGTCCCTGCGTCCATGCAAGCTGTAAACTTTCATCTCGAACATCCCCGAAGTACAACTCCCCCTCTCTTCACAGCCTCCAAAAGAGACCACTCATCCAGGAGGCGACGTTACCAAAGGTGTAGTGGGGGGCCCTGAGTGTAAGAGCGTAACCTCTCCCCAGCTCAGAGCAAAAAACTTAAAGCTCCCAGTCTCTTCTCAGTTTCTTTAAAAATTATTTATTTATTCATTTGTTTAATTTGGCCAGAGAGCGACAGAGAGAGTGAGAGAGAGAAAAAGTGAGAAAGAAAGCCACCGGGTCTGGGACTCAAACCATGGTTGGCCATGTGGGAGTATCCAGTGCCTTAACCACCACACCACCTGCTGGACCCCTCTTCTAAGTTTCTTTTCTCTCCCCTTCATCTATGAACTTCTCCCACATGGTCTTCAGCCTCGCTGGCTCCTCTCCCCTTCACAGCCCCTGTCCCTAAACTCAGGTGTAGGCCCTAAAACCACCGTCCACCTTCTTTACCATTAAAAGTCATCTTGGCTTGGAGTCTCACCTCCAAGCCCTTACTGATAGATTTATTTTTCCATACAACAGTATTGTCCCCCCCGATATTCCTCCTACGTCCCCCCCAGGCCACCCTGACACAGTTCACCCCACCTCTGCTCCTGCCCACCCGCAGTCCCTGATAATGTTTCTGTGTTCTCTCCTCTTCTCTTCTCCCGGCTCCTGGTTTCCGTCCTGATCTCCTGGCCAGATGCTGATTTTCTCAATATTCCTCCCCTACATCCTCCTCCTCTGCCTCTTCATCCGAGGTCTCCTCCTAGAAGGGGCGGTCACCAGCCTCGGACGTATGGTGACCATAGAGGTGAGGCCGGGGACTCCAAGCCTTCCCCCTCCCTCAGCTCCCCAGGCCCGCCCGAAGTCCTCTTCTTCCACATCTGTCCTCCTGCCCCCAACTTATCCTTCACCTCTGTGCCCTGCACCCCAACCTGCCCTGCTGCCAGGTCACCGTTGGTCCCACCCTATCCACAGGTCTCCACCTTAACCTCTCTGGACCTGTGGCGTCAGGCAGGAGGCCATGTGCTTTATTCGCTGGGCCTGGGTATGGGCACCATCGCCACCTTCCCCTCCTACAATACTACAGGCAACGAGTGTGTCAAGATCGCCCTGTTTGTGGCCCTGGTCAGCCTGGTGACCTCGGTGCTGACCACATCCATCGTCTTTCTAGTGCTGGGGTTCTGGGCCAGCAACAGCGGCCAGGCCTGTGTGGAGAAGTGAGTACTCACAGCCTCAGAGGTGCACAGGAGACCCTGCCCCGACCTCGGCAGTCGGCCCGCCTCGTAAACCTGCACAGTCAAGGCCTCGCCGTGAAGCATAATCAGACCACATTATTCTCAGAGTACACAGGCAAAAAGGAAATAGGAACGTACACACCACTGACCTACGTTTTTCATAAATTGCAAATGGAGTCAGATTTCAAAACCCCTTATTTAACTCAGAAAGAAGGCGGTTCCAGCCTTCTGAGCCAGCTAGTGGTTACTGACCCCGGCTGCAGATTTGAATCATTTGGGAAGCCTTAGAAAACGTGTTTGAGCCACTCCCAGAAATTCTGATGTACTTCCGGTGCATCCAGGCACTGAGATGTTCTTAAAGCTCCACAGTGAAATTTTTCTCCTAGTTAGGATGTCGAAGGATGCAAAATTGTGCGTCCATGGTCCTGGCAATTTTTCTTTTTTTGAGAGAGAAATTTTTGCTATAGGGCACATGCACTCACTGGAGAGACAGACAGAAACGAGAAATCACCTCCCAGGGAGGATGGCCATGCCACAGTTCCTTCTCCTCTCAAGGTTTTGGGTAGGCACGCACGCACATGCACCAGTGTGAGTTTCAAGCTGCTGGGTCCAGGACTCGAGCCACGGTCAGTCACGTGGCAGTTCAGCACCTTAACCATTACCCCACCTGCTGGTCCTGGTAGTGGCAATTTTTTTATCCTCGATTTTTTTGTTTTTCTTTTTTTGGAGAGGTTTTTTTTTTTTTTTTTTTTTTTTTTTTTTTTTGAGAGGTTTTTGCTATAGGGCGCGTGCGCTCACCAGACAGAGAGAGACAGAGAGACAGAAAACGAGAAATCACCCCCCGGGGTGATGGCCACGCCGCAATCCCTTCTCCTCCATTCTCCTCTCGGGATCTTGGGCACACATGCACACGCGCCCAGCATGAATTTAAGCCACCGGGTCCAGGACTCGAACTGCAGTCAACTACGTGGGAGTCCAGCGACATAGCCATTACGCTAACTGCTGGTCCCAGTAGTGGCAATTTTTAATTTTTTTTTAAGGGAGATTTTTTGCTACCGGGCACATGCACCCACCAGAGACAGAAAGTGAGAAATCATCCCCCTGGGATGACCACACCACAATACCTCCTCCTCCGTTCTCCTCTCAGGATTTTGGGCACACACACACACACACGCACACACGCACACATGCACATACCTGACATGAGTTCAAGCTGCCAGGTCCAGGACTTGAATTGCAGTCAACTATGTGGGAGTCCAGCAACAAAACCATTATACTATCTGCTAGTCCTATAGTGGCAATTTAAAAAAAAAAATTAATTTTATTTATTCATTCATTTATTTTAATTTGCCAAGAGAGAGAGAGGAAGTGAGAAAGCAAGCCACCAGGTCCAGGGCTCAAACTGGTCGAGCGATGTGGGAGTGTCCAGCACCTTAACCACCAGGCCACCTGCTGGTCTCAACAGTGGAAACTGTTAAAATAAATAAGATAAAAATATTACTTTTCCTATAGAGTTTATTGAAGAGCAGTGGACACAAAGAAGCCCTAAAAAACAAATCCCAGACAGCAGTCAGTCCATCATAAATGGGCAGAGAGACATGAATGCTTTTATGTCCGGGAGAGTGTGTAATCTGGATAATGTGGTGGAGGAGCAGACTTCGTATAGATGACAGGAAACCACCCAAGCATTTAATAACAGTGTGGGCTGCCAATAGGTATTAGGTTCTTGAAGATCCCCAACACAAAAATAAATCGCTTCATCTGACATTTCTCTTTACATCATTCTTTTTTTCAGAGAGATTTTTTTTTTATAGAGTATGTGCACTTGCAAGACAGAAAGCAAGAAATCAACGCCCCCTCCCCAGGGGAAATGGCCATGTACAATCCCTTCTCTTCCATTCTCCTCTCAGGATCTTGGGCACGCATACACACGCGCCCAGTGTGAGTTTTAAGCTGCTAGGTCCAGGACTTGAACTGCAGTCAACCATGTGGAAGTCCAGCGACAGAACCATTACACACTCTGTTGGTCCTTCTCCCTACCCCATCCTTAGGAACTGTGCTGAAGAAGTCGCAGACACTGCAGTAGAGACGAGGCTTTCAAGCAGAGAGTGTTCATACGTTCACGGTGCTTAGAATTCCGAACCCCTTTAGAGCTGAATATGAAGATAAACCAAAACCTCCTAAAGCTACAACCTAAACCACTCCAACTCCAGTAATGGCAGCATCAGAGGAACTGGTCCCTGATGGGAGATGTAGAAAGTTGGGGGCTTGGCTCAAGGGCAAAGTGAATTCTTTTTTCCTTTTTTTTTTTAAAAGAGGTTTTTGCTATAGGGCGCGTGCGCTCGCCAGAGAGACAGACAGAGACAGAGAGACAGAAAGCAAGAAATCACCCCCCAGGGAGATGGCCACGCCGCAATCCCTTCTCCTCCATTCTCCTCTCGGGATCTTGGGTCACACGCACATGTGCCTGGTGTGAGTTTAAGCCGCTGGGTCCGGGACTCGAACTGTGGTCGACTACATGAGAGTCCAGCGACATAGCCATTACGCTAACTGCTGGTCCCAAGAATTATTTAATTTTATTTATTCATTCATTTGTTTTAATTTGATGAGAGAGAGAGAGAGAGAGAGATAATGAGAAAGCAAGCCGCTAGGTCCGGGACTCAAACAGTGGTTGGCCATGTGGGAGTCTAGCGCCTTGACCACCACGCCACCTGTGGGCCTCCTATAGCAATTTTTAAAAAAATATTTATTTATCTATTTAATTCCATTTGTTATTATTATTTCTTTAATTTGACTAGGAGAGACAGAGAGAGAGAGAAAGGGAAAGCAAAAAAGCAAGCCGCCAGATCCGGCATTTAAACCACAGTTGGCCATGTGAGAACCCAGCACCTTTAACCACCAGGGGCCAGCTATTTGCTGGCCCCTGCCCTATAGCAAATTAAAAATAATAATAATAGGGACCAGCAGTTAGCATAATGGCTATGTCACTGGACTTGCACGTAATCAACCACGGTTCAAGTCCTGGACCCTGTGGCTTAAACTCATGCCGGGCGCGTGTGCGTGCGTGCCCAAGATCCCGAGAGGAGAATGGAGGAGAAGGGATTGCAGCATGGCCATCCCCCCAGGGGGTTATTTCTTGCTTTCTGTCTCTCTGTCTCTCTCTGTCTTTCTGGCAAGCGTACTTGCCCTATAGCAGAAAACCTCTTGAAAATAATAATAATAAATAAAATTTTATTTATTTATTTATTTATTTATTTATTTATTTATTTATTAGAGTGAGGTTTTTTGCTATAGGGTGCATGTGCTTGCCAGAAAGACAGAAAGACAGAAAACAAGAAATCACCCCCCAGTGGGGTTGGCCACACCACAGTCTCTTCTCTTCCATTCTCTTGGGATTTGGGGCACACACCCACATGCATTGGCATGGGTTTTAAGCCACCGGGTCCAGGACTTGAACTGTGGTTGACTATATGGGAATCCAGTGACATAACTATTATGCCATCTGCTGGTCCCAAAATTAAATAATTCTTTTTCTTTTTTTTTTGTTAAGGATTATTTATTTATGTAATTACATTTGTTATTATTATTTTTTAATCTGACCAGACAGAGAGAGAGAGAGAGAAAGGGAAAGTGAGAAAGCAAGCCACCAGGCCCGGGACTTGAACCACAGTTGGCCAAATGGGAATCCAGTGCCTATAATCATCAGACCACCTGCTGACTCCTTAAATAAATAATTCTAAAAAAAAAAAAAAAAAAAAAGAACCTCATGGGAATTATAGAACTGGAAAAGCAAATAAAATCAAAGTTTGGGCTGGCAGGTGGCATGGTAGTTAAGGCACTGGACTCCCCACATGGCTGACTGTGGTTCAGGTCCTGGACCCGGTGACTTGCTTTCTCACTTTCCCTTTCTCTCTCTCTGTCTCTTTCTGGTCAAATTAAAAAATAATAATAACAAATAAAAATAAATAATCCTTTAAAAAAAATCAAAGTTTCACTGGATGGGTTCAGTATGGATAGGAAGTAGCAGAAGAAAGGATCGATTAACTTGCAGATGGCTGAGGAGGTTTACTAAGGGCAGTTGGTAGAGGGGGAACGAAAAGCTGAACATCGCGTCGGTGACGGTAAGACTAATACACGTATAACTGGACAAAGTGGACAGAGTTTTCGCAGATATGATTTAAAACACAGATCATGGAAGCTTAGAAAATTCCAAACAAGGGGCCAGCAGGTGGCGTGGTGGTTAAGGGCGCTGGACTCCCACATGGCTGACCGTGGTTTGAGTCCCAGACCTGGGAGCTTACTTTCTCATCCGCCCTCCATCAAATTTAAATAAATAAAGTAAAATAAAATATATTTTTAAAATTCCAAACAAAATAAATACAAGGAAAATCACATCTTAGCACATTATGGCCAAATTTGTTGATTAAATTTCTGAAAGCTTCCGGGAGCATGTGCATGTGTGCCCAAGATCCTGAGAGGAGAATGGAGGAGAAGGGATTGTGGCGTGGCCATCCCCTCTGGGGGGTGATTTCTCGCTCTCTGTCTCTCTCTCTCTCTGTCTCTCTGGTGAGTGCACACGCTCTATAGCAAAAACCTCTCCAAAAAAAAATAATAATAATAATAATTTTTTGAAAGCTAAATAAACCACCATGGGGTGGTGGTTAAGATGGCTGGATCCCACATGACTGACTGTGTGGTTTGAGTTCCAGACCAGGTAGCTAGAGAAACATGCCAAGCACACATATGTGTGCCCAAAATCCCACATGGTGGGCGAGATGGAGGAGAAGGGATTGTGGTCTGACCACTACCCATGGGAGCAGGGGTGCTTTCTCAATTTCCCTCTCTCTGTTTCTCTCTCTGGTGAGCACATGTTCCCTCTGGCAAAAAAAAGAACAAAAGTAAATGTTTAAAGTCACCAAAAAATTGGGGCCGGCAAGTGGCATGGTGGTTGAGGGCACAGGACTCCCACATGGCCGACCATGGTTCAAGTCTTAAACCTGGCAGCTCTCTTTCTCACTTTCCTCTCTCTCTCTCACTCTGTCCTTCTCTGGTCAAATAAAAATAAACAAATAAATAACTAAATAAAGTTAAATAAAATATTTTTTAAGTCATCAGAAAATTAAAAAACAAATTGCATACAGTGGTACAATGGTAATAATGATGAGTAACTTCTAATAAGAAGTAATAGAAAGCCAGCAGGTGGTGTAGTGGTTAAGATGCTAGATTTCCACATGGTGGGCCTTGGTTCAAGTCCCAGAACTGGCACCTCGCTTTTTCACTCCCCTCTCCCCAGCCCCTGACTCTCCTTGGTGAGTAAATGTGTCCTATAGCAATTTTTTTTGGGGGGAGGGAGAGGTTTTTGCTATAGGGCACATGCATGCACCAGAAAGACAGAGAGAGACAGACAGAAAACAAGAAATCACCCCCCAGGGGTGATGGCCACACCGCAATCCCTTCTCCTCCAGTCTCCTCTCGGGATCTTGGGTATGCACACACACGCGCCCGGCGTGAGTTCAAACCACCGGGTCTGGGACTCGAACTATCATGGTCAACTACATGGGAGTCCAACGACATAGTCATTACGTCATCTGCTGACCCCTCGTCCTATAGCAAATTTTAAAAAATAACAATAATGATAAAGAAAATTAAATAAATAATTGTTTTTTGGGAAAAAAAAAAAAAAAAAAACAGTGGAAGTCAAAAGAAAATGGGATGAGATGTTTTAGAATGCTAAAAGAATCAGTCACCCAGAGTTCCATAGTCAGCAAAAATATCCTTAAACAATGAAGATGAAATGAAATTTTCAGATAAAGAGAGAGAGCGAATTCTCACCAATAAATCTGTACTGAGAGAAAAATACTCAAGAAAATTCTTGAGACTAAAGGGAAATACTTGATTTGAACTTAGATTTCATTAAAATGTATGCCTGGAAAAAAAACCTTACACACCCAAGTTGTTAATGTTCTACTTGGACAGTTTCCCAATAACTGAATAATCTATTTTTAATTTTTTTTAATTAATAAAAATAAAAATTTAGCTCTTCTGTCGTCTTAGCTACATTTCAAGTATTCCTAGCCACAGCTTGTTAGTGGCCACCATGTTGGACACATAGGTCTAATCACTGAAAATAAAAGAGGTGTACCTAGAAAAGGCAACCCAGAACACAAAATAGAACCCCCCAAACATTTGATAAATACAAAAAAGAGGCAGAAACAAGAACAAGACAAAACAAAGAAAAGCAAATAGCTGGGCCAACAGGTGGCAGAGTGGTTAAGGCACTGGACTCCCACATGGCCTACTGCACTTTGAGTCCTGGACCCGGTAGCTTGAAAATCATGCTGGGATGGGAACCAGCAGTTAGCATAATGGCTATGTCGCTGGACTCCCACGTAGTCGACCGCGGTTCGCGTCCCAGACCCCGTGGCTTAAAACTCACACCGGGTGCGTGTGCGTGCGTGCCCAAGATCCCAAGAGGAGAATGGAGGAGAAGGGATTGCGGCGTGACCATCCCCCCTGGGGGGTGATTTCTCGCTTTCTGTCTCTATGTCTCTCTCTGTCTGTCTGGCGAGCGCACGCGCCCTATAGTGAAAAACCTCTCAAAAAAAAAAAAAAGAAAGAAAGAAAATCATGCCGGGCATGAGTGTGTGTGTGTACCCAAAATCCCAGAAGGAGAATGGAGGAAAAGGGGTTAGGGGTGGCCATCAACCTGGAGGATGATTTCTCATTTTTTCTTTCACTGTCTCTCTCTCTCTCTGGTAAGCTCACACACCCTATGGAAAAAACCTTAAAAAAAAAAAAAAAAAGAAAGAAAGAAAGTGAAGAAAATTGCAAGAAGATAGACAAAAGCCCAACCATATCAATGATTCTATTAAATAAATACCTTCCCTTAAAGGACCGCAGTTGTCAGAGTAGACAATGCAAGACTGAAACATAACCTGGAGACCAGCAGATGGTGTAATGGTTACATCGCTGGACTCCCATGTAGTCTACCGCAGTTCAAATCCCAACCTGGCAGCTTAAAACTCACACCGGATGTGTGTGCATGTATGCCCAAAATCCCAAGAGGAGAATGGAGGAGAACGGATGGCCGTCCTCGTTGGGGGAGGTGATTTTTCACTTTCTGTCTGTCTCTGGTAAGCACATGCGTCCTATAGCAAAAAATCTCTTAAAAAAAAAAAGAAAGAAAAGAAAAACTAATAATAACCTGTGTACAAGAGAGGTCCTTGATGAAGCCAGGGGCAGGTTCATAGTAAGACAGAGCTGGAGTAGCTACATTGAAGCCAAAGGCAGGACGATACCGGAGGTTGAGAAGAGCATCTCATAGTGGTAAGAGCCAACTCAGTAGGGAGCCTGAGTTGTCTACACGCTGGTGCACCCAGGCGTCAGTTGTCAGGAACACAGGGAGCTGGCAGAGGGGCCGGCCTGCGGGCCACCATCCTTCTTTCCCTCTACTTTCGCTTCAGGAGTGTCTTAATGCTGATGAAGCTGATATCCAAGGGGATCCTGCCTCAGGCTGCCAAGCCCCCTAAGGATATCCTGCTCAGGCCCCCCCTAGACTACCTGGACTGGATCAGCAACCTCCCCCAGCGCCTCCAGTACCAGGTCATTCGCCTCTCCCATTCCTGCGCCATCACCGTGCAGAAGGGAAAGGTGTGTGCGGGGAGTGGGGGTGAGGGTGGGAGGGTGGGAAGGTGCTTCCCCAAAGCCCCAGAGAACCCTGGGAAGCCCTGGGGAGCCTCTCAGCTTCTTGTGAGGAAGTGACAATCACGATCACGTTTCTACCGCCCCTTTGGCATAGCATGGCCTCTGCTAGGTTTTGTTTATGTCTACCCCAAATCTCTGTTGGATAGAAGAGGAAACTGAGGTCCCCGTAGGTGAAGCTCACACCGCTAACAAAACCAAGGGGGCACACTCTCACCTGTGCCTTTTCCCTGCCCGAGACAGACATTGCTAATCAATCACTGCACCATCACCCCGCCCCTTAGCCACACCTGCCACTTCCTCAGAGCCCTTCTCCTCACAGATCATGGAGGGCCCTGGCCTGACCTACGCAGCCTTTTCCCAAGCCGTCTCACTGTTCCCCGGTGCATCTTTCTGGGCCATCGTCTTCTTCCTGGCCCTGTTCATCACAGGCCTGGGCACCTTGATAAGACTCTCGGAGAGCGTTGTCCTTCCCCTCCAGAACACCATCCCCATCTTCATAAAGCATCCCAAGGTGGTCCCAGGTACTGTGATTCTCACTGCAGCAGAATGCCCGCACTGCTGCCCTGCCCCTGGCTCACCCCAAACCTCCAGGGCTGGCTTTGACCCCTGGCTGTGCCCTGCTCATAGACCTCACGGTGGCCAAACCTGCCCTGTCTTAGTGATCGTCTGCTTGGGAGGTCTTCTGAGTAGCCTCGTCTTCTCCAGCGAAGCCGGCAGCTACATAATGTGCTTGGTGGACGACCACGTGGTCCCGCTGACCATCGTCGTCATCATGATCTTCCAGAATATGGGGCTGGCCTGGATCTATGGAGCTAAGAGGTGATAGCTGACCCTGGGACTACCGAGCCACGGGCTCCCTCAGTCTGTGAGGAGTGTGGGCGCACGTGCTCCCTCTGGCCGGCCCGCAGCATGGAGGGGGCCGTGTTAAGGCTGCGGGAGCGTGGGAGGGGGCCCTATGTGGGCAGCTGTTATGGGCTCACCTGAAGGCAGAGGGCAGGGGCAGAGGCAGGAAACCCTCCAGGATCAAGGGGTGTCTACAGGGAAGACTGGATGCAGAGCCCATGCCTCAAGAGAGGCCCTGGCCAGACCTGGAAACCCCTAAGAGTTGGGAACTTGTCAGCAAAGCAAATGGCTGGCAGGCCTGCTCTCCCAAGGGGGAGACGCCCCAGACCCAGACGTCCCTGACCGTCCCCCTACCCCAGGTTCAGGCAAGAAATCTTCAGCAAGCTGGACCACCTGCTGCTGCCCATCTTCACCTTCCTGTGGCGCTACGTGACTCTGCCGGGGCTGCTGGGCCTCCTCGCCGTCTGCCTTCTACAGCTTTACCACGGGGCCACGCCCTACTACATCGCCTGGAACAGCAGCGCGGTGAGCCCTCACCGCGGGCACCCCATCAGATCTGTCACCCTTAGAACTCTGGGTCTGGCCCCTGCTGCCCTCAGGGACCCTTCAGTCAGCTTTCCAGGCCCTGGGAGGAGCCGGATACCCAGCAGCATGGAGACTGGAACCCTACCACCCCTTCTCTGCCCCCAGAGCCAGGAAGTCAGACAGCCTTACCTGAAACGCGACCTGGGCTGGGTCACCTTCCTCAGCATCCTCACCCTTCTGCCGATCCCAGTCTACCTGCTTCACCACTGGTGGTACTTCCATGACCCGATTGTCTCTGACACCTCAGAAAAGCCACAGTCCTTCAGAAAGACAGCCATGAGGCTCACCAAGCCATTGCAGTGGCCTAAGCGACCCGTGGGAAAGTCCCAGAACAAAGGCAGCAAGACGTCCGTCAGGGCCTTAAGCCTGCCCACCACCAAGGTGCAGGACGTGGACTCGTGGCAGCCCACCGATAAGGACCTGAAGGAAGGCCAGTTGGAGCGCTCCCTGGTGCATTCTGTGTCAGACTAGCCCTGTGATGTCCGGGAGGAGCAGCAGCCTGGCCCCCTCAGGGCTGGCGAGCTCAGCTCCCATAGCCACAGACCACAGTGACATGCTCCAGAAGGCCACGGAAGAAGAGACGCCCAACAAGTCTGTTGAGCAATGGCGACATCACCCGATTTCCCAAGGTGGCGGACCCACCTGTTTGTTGGCGGCATTCTGTCCATCTTGCTACAGGAACAATTGGTTCTGCGAGAAAAGAGGGGGAGGGGCGTGCAGAAAACTTGCCAGCAATTGGTGACATCACTCATTTGGATTTGGAAAGAAATAAACAACCGAAGAGCCCTCTCTTCTCCTGGAATAGTACCGATTCTGCTGAGTGGAACATTCTGCTCTGGGATTGGAAAACCTGGAAGAAGAAATCAACTCAGCTGTTCATGGGGCTGGACCCAGGGCCCCCTTTCTCTCCATGAAGGGGGTTTAGCATGATGGGACTGGGCATCCCTGGCCCTTCCAGGACCCAATCTTCACAGTTAACATGGAGAGGAACAGTTCTCTCCAACCCTGCTTCCACCACCCAAGTGGGTGGCAGTGGTGTGGCAGCCCTCAGAATGAGGTTGAGACGAGGCTGTGGGCCAATAAATTGGCCCAGTGGGACCCCAAACACAGGCCGTGAGCATCGTGTGCTTTCTGCGAGGGGCCTGGATGTCAGTCTCCTCCTGTGTGCGCACACTCTCACAACACACACACACACACACATGCACACACACACACCCTGCTGACTGGGTGTCTGTTTTGGAGACCTGATCTCCCCCTGCCTTATGGACACAGGGGCCAACCAGGGCCCCTGTTTCTGGGAGTTGAGCCAAATTGTGGGGAGCAGCAATCAGCGTCACTCAACCTAGAAAGTGTGAAGCTCACACGGCTAACAAAATCAAGAGGGCACACTCTCGCATGTGCCTTCTCCCCATCCTTTCTCCGCTCATGACAGACATTGTAACCAATCACTGCACCATCACCCCACTCCTTATCCACACCTGCCGTCTCCTCAGAGCCCCTCTCCTCACAGATCACAGAGCGCCCCGGCCTGATCTACGCAGCCTTTTCCCAAGTCGTCTCTGTTCCCTGGTGCATCTTTCTGGCCACTGCCTTTTTCCTGGCCCTGCTCATCACAGGACTGGGCACCCTGATAAGACTCCCAGAGGGCTTTGTCCTTCCCCTCCAGAACACTGTCCCATGTTCAAAACACATACCAAGTTGGTCCCATCTGATTTGATACTTGGTGACCACATGAAACCGCCACAGGACTAAATCTGTCCATAACATCTCCCTCACTACTCCTAGAGGGAAGCATGCTTCCAACAGTCCCTGGCATAGAAGCTCTTCCTAGCTGCCTATGAAGCTTAGTTCTTGGGGGCAGAGTCCTCACCCACTCTAGCACTGGGTGGCAGGTTGCCTGGTTTCCAGGGGACAGGGACAAGGAATCACAGAGAACTTGAGTATTAAGGTTGTCTGTGGGGACTGATAATGTCACCCTACCTCTGAGAATATCAAACAGTTAAAGCAGCTCAGGAGGTAGAGGTGTTGTCTAGACGTTGCACTGTTACCAAGCAATGGGGTCACGGCCCAACATGCATCGAAGCCAACAGTCTATAGCAGTAGCTTCTGAGAAAGGGACTTTAGGGAACAACAGTTAGTGTAATGGCTATGCCCCTGGACTCCCATGTAGTCGACCACAGTTCGAGTCCCGGACCCTGTGGCTTAAACTCACGCCGGGCGCATGTGTGTGTGTGCCCAAGATTCCGAGAGGAGAATGGAGGAAAAGGGATTGCGGCGTGGCCATCCCCCTGGTGGGGGTGATTTCTCGCTTTCTGTCTCTATGTCTCTCTCTTTCTGGCAAGTGCACACGCCCTATAGCAAAAACTTCTCAAAAAAAAAAAAAAAAAAAAAAAAGAGAAAGAAACTTTACAGTGAGATCGATCAGTGAGAAGACAGGAAACTAGCTCAGATCTGTCTCCCAGTCTTAGGTCTGGACAAGTTTTAAGAGGTCATGGTGGGGAGTGAGAGAAGCCAAAAGGACTATTTTAGCACAGCAGTCCCACAACCTCTTTGGCACCAGGGACAGTTAGGCAGAGGACGATTGTTCCATGGATCGGGAGGGAGGAGGCAGGAGGGGTGATTTATGAGAGTGCGTTACCTCCATCCCTCAAATGCGCAGCTCACGAGAGGGTTCACACTCCCATGAGAATTGGACGCACCAGATCTGACAGGAAGCAGAGCTCGGGCGGCAACGCAGGTGATGGGGAATGACTGTAAATACAGAGGGAGCTTCCCTTGGCTGGCTCGCCTGCTGCTCAGCTCCTGCCGTGCAGCCAGTTCTTAGCCATCACGGATCAGGACCAGTCCGTGCCCAGAGGTGGGGGACTCCTGTTCCAGAATATCCACGAGAGGAATTGTGTGCGCACGGCGACCGCCCACATGTAACATAAGCCCCATGTTCACGTGGCAGTGGAGACTTCACACTAAGTGTAAATTGAGCTCTGCACTGGAAGGTGAGTAGACGGGAAAACTAACGCCTGACCGGTTCAGTGCAGACTAAATCAGCGGGGCCAGCTTGAGGTCAGGCCTCTGGCCACTCCCCTTGGAGGACGTGCACGGAGCCAAGCTCCTACCTGAGGAGGGTTGCGTCGGTCACACAGGCCAGCGGGGAGCTAGCAGTCAGGCGTCCAGCAATCTGTCTCCTCAGCCTGGGAACTTTTGGCCCCTGCCTTGTGGAGGACCTGCAAAACAGCTGAAAACTGTTCCTATGAGCAGTGTTTGAGGAGGCAAATCGACTTAGGCTGGGTGGCTGTTCTTTTGTGCAGTTTAACAGCCCTCAGGGCCTTCCTGGGCAGGAAGCTGCCCTCCCAAAGGTCACCCTGGGAAAGCAATGCCACTCCCTTCACCATGCCAGTTTCCAGTGGGTCCCCAAATCATTCGAATGTTTTTAAAATATTTATTTAAGTTTATTTATTTATTCATTTTCAATTTGACACAAAGAGAGAGAGAAAGTGAGAAAGCAAGCCACCAGGTCCAGGACTTGAACCATGGTTGGCCATGTGGGAGCGTCCAGAGCCTTAAGCACCATGCCACCTGCTGGTCCCTCGTTTGCATTTTTTAAAAGAATTATGTATTTGGGACCAGTTGATGGTCTAATGCTTATGTCGCTGGACCCCCATGTAGTCGACTGTGGTTTGAGTCCCAGACCTGACAACTTAAAACTCATGCTGGGCGCGTGTACGTGCGTGCCCAAGATCTTGAGAGGAGAACGGAAAAGGAATTGCCATGTGGCCATCCCCCCTAGGGGGTGATTTCTCACTTTCTGTCTCACTGTCTCTGTCTGATGAGCACACATACCCGATAGCAAAAATCTTTCTTAAAAAATTATTTCATTTTTTAAAATTAATATTACTTTTAATTTGCTATAAGGGGCTTGCACTCACCAGAAAGAGACAGGGTTGGGAGAGGAGTGAGAAAACAAGCTGCCAGGTCCAGGTCTCAAACACGGTATTAAGTAAATAAATAAATAAAGTTAAATAAAATCATGCTTTAAAAAAAAAAAAACTCTCAAAAAAAAGAAAAAAGAAAAGGAATACAAAACACCTGTGGAGGACAGTCTCCCAACAAGACTCACCCTCAGATCTCCCTCATCTTTTTTTATTTAAAGAACTTCTTTTTATTTAACTTTTATTTATTGATTGATCCATTTTAGTTTGACCAGAGAGGGACAGAGAGAGAGAAGAGGGAAAGTGAGAAAGCAAGCTGTCAGGTCCGGGACTTGAACCACGATCAGCCATGTGGGAGTTTAGCGCCTTTACTCACCACACCACCTGCCGGCCCCCAGATCTACCTCATCTTAATGTCTGGCAAACTTTCCCGAGGCTGTGCCACTCTGTCAGCCACTCGTCCGGCAGCTGGAGCGAAATCACTCAGCATTTGAACATAAGCCTCCCCACAGGACACCACGCACCAGGACCAGGCCAGCTCTGAGTGGTGACAGAGTGTGCGCGCACGTGAGACCCAGAGAGAGAGATGAGCCCTTGCCACAGGGTCTGGTCACGCCATGGCTCCCTCCGTGGGTCATCAGATCTTGGGAACTCGCACGTGTGCCTTGGGTGCTGCAGGCTGACTGGGTCGGGGACTCAAACCATCGTTGCCATGTTGGATTAAGCTTCTCTCTCTCTTTCTAGAATTTCTTTTCTTTTAAAAAAATATTTTATCTAACTTTATTTATTTTTTATTTATTTTTATTTGACCAGAGAGGGACGGAGAGAGAAAGGGAAAGTGAGAAAATAGGCCGCCAGGTCCAGGACTCGAACCGTGGTCAGCCACGCGGGAGTCCAGTGCTCCCAACCACTACACCACCTGCTGGCCCCTCTTGTTTTTTTTTAAGAGAGATTTTTGCCCTAGGGTGCATGCACTCGCGAGCGCGAGAGAGAGAGACAGCAAGACAGAAAGCGAGAAATCATTCCCCAGGGAGGATAGCCATGCCGCAATCCCTTCTCCATTCTCCTCTTTAAAATATCTCTCAAAAAATTTTGGATTTTGGGGGACCAGCAGTTAACGTAATGGCTATGTCGTTGGACTCCCACGTAGTCGACCGCGGTTCGAGTCCCAGACCCGGCGGCTTAAACTCACGCCGGGCGAGGAGAATGGAGGAGAAGGGATTGTGGCGTGGCCATCCCCTCTGGGGGGTGATTTCTCGCTTTCTGTCTCTCTGTCTCTCTCTGTCTGTCTGGCGAGCGCACACGCCCTATAGCAAAAACCTTTCAAAAAAAAAAAAATTTGGATTTTGGACATGCACACACATGTGCCTGGTGTGAGTTTGAAGCCATCAAGTCCAGAACTTGAACCGTGGTTGACTACATGGGACTCCAGCAAAGTAACCATTACACCATCTGCTGGTTCCTCTTTTTAAATTTTTTTTATCTTTCTTTCTTCCATGAATGAAAAAGAGAGAGAGAGAAAGAGAGAGAGAGAGCAGCCTACCTCAATGGGGTCCCCAAACTGCAATCCTTCCCAGCCTTAGCCAGCCCTGGATCACAGACAAGTACATGCCAACATACTAAGGGAGGTCTCCAGGCTTGGACCGAGACACTCCCACATAGGATGACGTGGCGCTTTACCACTGCTCCGCTGTCTGCCTCCAAGGGATGCAGCTTCTCTTTTTTTGTTTGTTTTTGTTTTGTTTTGTTTTTTTGGAGAGGTTTTCGCTATAGGGCATGTGCGCTCACCAGACAGACAGAGAGAGACATAGAGACAGAAAGCGAGAAATCACCCCCCCCCCCGTGGCTTAAAACTCACGCCGGGCGGGCGCGTGTGCGTGCGTGCCCAAGATCCCAAGAAGAGAATGGAGGAGAAGGGATTGCGGCGTGGCCATCCCCCCTGGGGGGGTGAGTTCTCGCTTTCTGTCTCTCTGTCTCTCTCTGTCGTTCTGGCGAGCACACGCGCCCTATAGCGGGGAAAAAAAAATAGTTTATGGGTCCAGCAAGCGACATGGAGGTTAAAATGTCTGGCTCCCACATTACCAACACTGCAATTCAAGTCCTAGAGCTCAAGGTTTAAAAATCACGTTGAGGGGACCAGCAGTTAGCGTAGTGGCTATGCCGCTGAACTCCCATGTAGCTGACCGCGGTTCGCGTCCTGGACCCAGTGCCTTAAACTCACGCCGGGCGCGTATGTTTGTGTGCCCAATATCCCAAGAGGAGAATGGAGGAGAAGGGATTGCAGCATGTCCATCCCTCCTGGGGGGTGATTTCTTGCTTTCTATCTCTCTGTCTCTCTCTGTCTTTCTGGCGAGCGCATGCACCCTGTAACAAAAACCTCTCTCTAAAAAAATAAATAAATATATATATATATATAAAATCACGTTGGGATGGGACCAGTAGGTGGCGTAGTGGTTAAGGCAGCACTGGACACTCCCACATGGCTGACCATGGTTCGAGTCCTGGACCTGGTGGCTTGCTTTCTCTCTCTCTATCTCTCTGGTTGAATTAAAATAAATGAATGATTAAATAAAATTAAATAAACAATTCTCTTAAAAAAAAAAAATCACATTGGGCACATGTGTATGCATGCCCAAAATCCCGAGAGAAGACTGGGAGAGAAAGGACTATGGTGTGACCATGCCCTGGGAGTGATTTCTCACTTTCTCTCTCTCTGTCTCTCCAAAAATAAAACAAAGCAGTAACAACAACAACAAAATGAGCTTATTTTGGTACCAAAAAAAAAAAAAAAAAAAAAAGAAGAGATCCATACATAGTTTTTCATAAGATGCATTTCCCATGAACTTTTTTTTTTTTTTTTTTTTGGAGAGGTTTTCGCTATACGGCATGTGCGCTCGCCAGAAAGACAGACAGAGACAGAGAGACAGAAAGCGAGAAATCACCCCCCAGGGGGGATGGCCACGCCGCAATCCCTTCTCCTCCATTCTCCTCTCGGGATCTTGGGCACGCACGTACACGCGCCCGGCGTGAGTTTTAAGCCACTGGGTCCGGGACGCGAACCGCGGTCGACTACGTGGGAGTCCAGCGACACAGCCATTACGCTAACTGCTGGTTCCCTCCCATGAGCTTTTTAGAGACCCTCCCCTTCTCAGATCACCTGGTGAGATTCCGTCACCAGCTCTGTGGTTAAGCCTGATTTGCCTCACCATTCCATTGTCTTGGTTAAGCCAGGTAAGGAGTGTCTGGAGCAGTTTCGGCTAAGAGAGAAGTCAGCCAGCTTTTTCTGAAACGGATCAGATTATACATATTTCAGGCTTCGCAGGACAGATGGTCTCTGCTGCGTATTCATCTTTGTCCTCTTTCTCACAACGCTTTAAAA
Organism: Tupaia tana; assembly: GCA_026018925.1. Classification (NCBI taxonomy): domain Eukaryota; kingdom Metazoa; phylum Chordata; class Mammalia; order Scandentia; family Tupaiidae; genus Tupaia; species Tupaia tana. The sequence goes on from JAKSZU010000018.1 coordinate 57,817,548, forward strand.
ATATAGCAGCCCTTCTTCACGGCTGTGCGAAACAGGTCATGGGCCAGATTTATCCCATCGGCTGTGGTTTGCTGACCCCCTAAACTAGGGCCAAGTCAGCCCCCAAGAAAATTCTGGCGATTCAACCAGTGTGAGCCCCTGCTCCATCCCCTCGGAGTCACACTGCCACCCAGAGAGGGTGGCCACCAGGCTGTTCCATGAAAAGAAAATAGAGGCGTCATTCCCAAGAATGGCTGGAGGCAGGATCCTAAACATTCAAAACAGGTCTAGAAAACTCCCTGACTAGGACCAGCAGGTGGGTGGTTAAGGCGCTGGACTCCCACTCCTGGACTGGCAGCTTAGACAACGCCAGGCATGTGTGCGCGTGCCTAAAATCCCAAACGGAGGATGAGGAGGAGGGGCTGCGGTGCGGCCATCCCCCCAGGGGGTGATTTCTCACTTCTCTCTCTGTGTCTCTCCAGCCAGCACACGCTCCCTGTGGCAAAAACCAAAGCCAAATCAAAACAAAAACCCCAAATCTCCTCCACTCCTTTGCTCTTAGTTGTTGGGGAGCCAAGGAGAGATGAACCTCCGGTGACTGTCACGTTCACGGCCCAAATGACCTGAACAAGGTGGGAGGATTGGGAGCAGATGAAAAAGGTGGGATTGGAAATCTTTTTGAGCCAGGGGACCAGCAGATGGCGTAATGGCTATGTCGCTGGACTCCCATGTAGTCGACCGCGGTTCAAGTCCCAGACCCGGTGCCTTCAACTCATGTTGGGTGTGTGTGCGTGCGTGCCCAAGATCCTGAGAGAAAGGAGGAGAAGGGATTCTGGCATGGCCATGCCCCCTGGGGAGTGATTTCTGTCTCTCTGTCTCTCTCTGTCTTTCTGGTGAGCGCATGCACCCTATAGCAAAAACCTCTTAAAAAAAAAGAAAAATCTTTTTGAGCTGGGGGCTGGCAGGTGGTGCGGTGGTTAAGCCACTGGGCTCCCATAGGGTTGACTATGGTTCGAGTACAGGACCTGGCAGCTTACTTTCCCTCTCTCTTCCTCTTTGTGGTCAAACTAAAAATAAGTAAATAGATGAGTAAATAAATAAATAAATAAATAAAATTAAAGAAAAAAATAAATCTTTTTTTTTTTTAAGAATTATTTTAGGGACCAGCAGTTGGCATGATGGCTATGTCGCTGGACTCCCATGTAGTCGACTGTGGTTCGAGTCCCAGACTGGGTGGCTTAAAACTCACGCCGGGCGCACGTGCGTAAGTGCCCAAGATCCTGAAAGGAGAATGGAGGAGAAGGGATTGCAGCGTGACCATCCCCCCTGAGGGGTGATTTCTCACTTTCTATCTCTCTGTCTCTCTCTGCCTTTCTGGTGAGCACACACCCCCTGTAGTAAAAAAAAAAAAAAAAGAATTATTTTAGGGAGGTGGCATGGTGGTTAAGGCACTGGGCACTGGACACACCCACTAGGCCCACCACAATTCAAGTCCCAGACCTGGTGGCTTGCTTTCTCATTTTCTCTCTCTCGCTCTTTCTCTGGTCAAATTAAAATAAATGAATGAATAAATAAAATTAAATAAACAATTCTTTAATAAAAGAATTATTTTATTAATTAATTTATTTCACATGAGTTTTGAAGAGAAAGACAGAGAGAGTGAGAGAGGGAGAGTTAGAAAGCAAGCCGCCAAGTCCAGGACTCGAACCGTGGTCTGGTATGTTGGAATTCCAGCACCCTAACCACCATGCCACCTGCTGGCCCCCAATATTTTTTTCTTAAAGAATGATTTATTTTTAATTTTATTTAGTCATTCATTTTTTTTTAATTTTCACACACACACACACACACACACACACACACACTGCAGAGAGAGACAGGCAGAGAAAAGTGAGAAAGCAAGACCACCAGGTCCAGGATTCCAACCATGGCCAGGTGGGAGTGTCCAGCACCTGAACCACCACGCCACCTGCTGGTCCCAAAAGAAACCTTTTGAGCTGAGAGCCCCTCTCCTTTTATGAGAGGAGGGGAAAGGGACACACACAGAGGTGGGTATTTCTGACCGGATCGCAGTCCCAGTCCTGAGAGTTTCAACCAGCAGAACGACAACTGCACGTTCCTGTCAGCTCCGAATCCTAACCCGGGCTCCCCATGTGACCTCCAGCCTCCGAAGCGGTGTGCTGTGTGCGCCAGCGCGGCTGGGCCTTGAACCTGGAGACCGGTCCCTAATACCTGAGCCAGGGGATGGTAAGGAAAGGAGAAAGTCAGACCCAAGTCCTTAAACCCAGCGTGCGGGAGCTGGCTTCGGGTTGGGCAGCTGCTGCCCCCTAGCGGACACTACCAGCTTTTCTCCTCTTTTTTTGGTAGAGGTTTTTTTTTGGGGGGGGAGAGGTTTTGCTATAGGGCGCCTGCGCTTGCCAGACAGAGAGAGACAGAGAGACAGAAAGTTAGAAATCACCCCCCAGGGGGGATGGCCACGCCGCAATCCCTTCTCCTCCATTCTCCTCTCGGGATCTTGGGCACGCATGCACACGCGCCCGGCGTGAGTTTAAGCCACCGGGTCCGGGACTCGAACCGCAGTCGACTATGTGGGAGTCCAGAGACATAGCCATTACGCTAACTACTGGTCCCGTGGTAGAGGTTTTTTGCCTTAGGACGCTCTCCAGAGACAGAGGGAAAGTGAGAAGTGGTGGGGCAGAATGACCACGCTGTGATCCCTCTTCCTCCATTCTCCTCCTGGGATCTTGGGCACACGCACAAGCTCCAGCACAATTTTCAAGCCACCGGGTCCAGGACCCAAACCATGGTCAACCACAGGGAGTCCAGCGACGTCAGCATTGCGCCATCTGCTGGCCCCCCACCAGCATTTAACATGGCCGCGCCAGGCGGGTCTTCGAAGGGCCCTGGGAACAGAGGGCTGTGCGGCCCACTGCCTCGCCTCAAGTAGAAAAGTGGGCAATAGGGTTTCTGCGCAGGGCAGCTACTCCCTTTTTTTCTTTTTTAGATTTATTTAAGGGACTAGTAGATAATGTAATGGTTACATCGCTGAACTCCCACACAGTCCACTGAGGTTCGAGTCCCAGACCCAGCAGCTTAAAACACACTGGGTGCTTATGTGTGTGTGCTCCTAATGCCAAGAGCAGAGTGGAGAAGGGATTGCAGCGTGGCCATCCCCCCTGGGGGGTGATTTCTCGCTCTCTGTCTCTCTCTAGCGAGTGCACGCGCCTATAGCAAAAATCTCCTCTTAAAAAAAAAAGTTATTTGTTGGCGCCTGCGCAGAACCAGGACGCCTGCGGCGCGGAGAGATTCGGACAAGTGGCGGGTACCGGGTTCGTTGAGGTGGTGTCTGTTCGCATCTGGTATCTGCTCAGCTGTCCTCAATCATGGACCCAATCCGGAGTTTCTGCGGGAAGCTGCGGGCTGGCCAGCACTCCAGACGTTGAGGGTTATTCAGTGAGCATTTTGCATGACCTTTATTCAGAAGTTTGGACTCTAAAGGGTAATGTCAATATTCTTCTCGATAAAACAAGATTGGAAAGTCAAGAAAGCATTGGTTTCATTAAGGCAACGAAAGCAATGATGAAAACAAGTTCAGCACATATCATGAAAGTAAGAGTTTTCCCAGAAGTATGGACATAATCCATGTGCCAAGATAAATTCAGTAAATGCGCAAGAAGTCATTGCTTCTACCCCAGAGTTGGCCAAGTGTGAGAATTTTCAAAAGCCTGGGACCAGCAGTTAGCGTAATGGCTATGTTGTTGGACTCCCACACAGTCGACCGTGGTTCGAGTCTCGGACCCAGTGGCTTAAACTCACGGCAGGCGCGTGTGCGTGCGTGCCCAAGATCCCGAGAGGAGAATGGAAGAGAAGGGATTGTGGCGTGGCCATCCCCCCTGGGGGGTGATTTCTCGCTTTTTGTCTCTCTCTTGCACGCGCCCTATAGCAAAAACCTCTCAAAGAAAAAAAAGAATTTTCAAAAGCCTGCTGTGAAGGGTAATCTGTCTAATTCTCTTATTCCAAGCAGTTCTGTTTCTGAGAAGTTGCCAAGTAGTCCACACTCAGATTTTGGACTTGAGCAATACATGGCATCACAAATTATACCAAACCCTCCACAGGCAGTAAATAACCATAAGGAAGAGCCTAAAACTGTAACCTCACCTACCACACAGTCACTACCTAAAGTACTAAAACCTCCACCATGTGCAGCAAGGATGGCTGATTGTGAGTGTGTGACTCCTAAGTTAGAGCAGTTTGGCATCTCTGAACATTGTGTGTTTGAATGAAGATGATACGATGGGCCTTACATGTGTGAAGAAGACTAAAAGTGAGGAGACTGTAGGAACAGAACGTGTGGCCAACGATAAATTTTTGGCCACTCCTGGCCCCATAATCCAGCAGATGGGAAAAAGTGATGCTGAGTATTCAAATTCCCCCTTGGGAATTGCACTCCTGGTTTGAAAATTCCTTTTACAAAGAACAGCACAGCTTTGGTATCCACGAAGCACCCATTATCGAAAACAAATAGTTCATCAAGTGATTCGGAAGTTAAAGATTGTACCTCATTCGTTTTAAATTTGAGAATTTTGCAGATCCCTCTTCTCCTACAGTTTCTTCTTACGAAAATCTACCCAGAACACCTACACCTCCAGAAGTAACCACAACTCCAGAAGATATTCTCCAGATCTTGTCAAAATACAACTGAAACTTAGCTAGCCCAGTAGCAGTTAAAGCAGTGCCTCCCAGCAAAGGAGTCCATAAATATGAAAGACAAAACATCCAAGATGCTGGCAACAAAGAAACTGGTGAAAGTATTCAGGGATCCATCCATTATAGAAACTGGGCAGGACTGAACGAAAGCAGAGCCCAACACACTCTGTTATCATAGTCTCCTACCTCCTTCCTTCTCCCTGCTGACCAGTTTTCATTTCCCCTCTTCTCTCCCGGCTTTTGCACTGTGTTGCGTTCCCGTCTCACCTCTGCTCCTCCCACCACACTGCTACACTCTGACCCTTGCTGCTGGAGCCTCTACAGCTACCTGATGGTGTCAAACAGTCCTGTCCGGCCAGCTGCAGATCTTCCCATTTAAATACAACTGAAAAGTAATTAAGTCGGGACCAGCAGTTAGTGTAATGGCTATGTCGCTGGACTCCCATGTAGTCGACCGCGGTTCGTGTCCCGGACCCGGTGGCTTAAACTCACTCTGGGTGCGTGTGTGTGCGTGCCCAAGATCCCAAGAGGAGAACAGAGAAGAGATTGCGGCTTGACCATCCCCCCTGGGGGGTGATTTCTTGCTTTCTGTCTCTCTGTCTCTCTGTCTCTCTCTCTCTGTCTGGCGAGCGCACGTGCCCTATGGCAAAAACCTCTAAACAAACAAAAAAAAAGTAATTAAGCTCGTCATAGTGTTCTTGGGGAACTTTAACATTCTAGCCAGTGGGGAAAGTAAAGGCCCAGTGTACTGTGGAGACAGGCTTAAAATTTGAGAAAAAAACAATATTGCCAAGTGTCCTGATGGGTGCTTTAAAGGATTCGTTTTGGGAACTGAGATGCAGTAAGGGCTCCCTCTTCAATGATTGTGCCTTGGAAGTCAAATGGAAAACCTGTTATGTTGTGCTCTATTTTGTCAGAAAATTGTCCCCAAGACAAAACTTGATTTATTTATTCCTTTCTCTAGGAATTACTGTATAATTTTTGCAAAATAAAATGTAAAATAATCATACTTACTTTCATTTTTAAAAAAGTTATTTGTTTAATTTCATTTATTATTATTCAATTTGACCAGAGAGAGAGAGTGAGAGCACGCACTCAAAAGCAAGACCAAGAAAGCAAGTCGCCAGGTCCGGGGCTCAACCGCGGTGGACGATGTGGGTGTCCTGCACCTTCACCACCTGCCACCTGCCGCCCGCAGCTACCTTTCTCTGCCAAACTGACATGATGCCTATGCTTTGTTTATGTTTTGGGTTTTTTTGTTTTTGTTTCTTTTGGGTTTTTTTAGGTATTTGTTCTAGGGCACGTGCACTTGCCATTTTACAGAAAGAAAGAGATTCAGAGAGAACAAAAATGAGGAATCACACCCCCCACCCGCAGGGAGGATGGCCAGGTCACAATCCCTTCTCTCGGGATTTTGGGCGTGCACGCACATGTGCCCAGAGTGAGTTTCAGGCTGCCGAGGGCGCCACCTGCTGGCCCCAACGCCTACAAGTCTCACTGCATCATTTTACCTTTAATCATTTCCCACCCCGCGAGACCTCAAGTCCTGAGCTGACCTGCACCAAACTGGGGACAAACTGGGTAAGTGAGGACAGGGAGTCAAAGGCGCCAGGTTCCAGCACTTCACAGCGACTATTGGGGCGGTGTCCTTGGCGACTGCGCCAGGCAGGTGGCGCTGGGGAATCGGGAAATGGCCTCTCTGACACACGGGCAGCCATGAAGGCGTTGAAGCTGTGCTTTCCTCCTCCAGGGAGTCCTGCGGCGTCAGAGCCCGCCGTGGAGACGACGGCGAGGCCGGTCCCGGAGCAGCGCGTCCCCTGACACTCACGACGCGGTCGCGGAAGCAGCTGGAAGCCGCTGTGGAACAGGAGTGCGGGAAGATTGTTTTGGACTAAGCTCCTGCTTTAGGCCCCAACAGACCGGCCCGAACCGAGCCACGGAGGCCGAAGCTCCCGGGTCCCGCCCCTGGGCCTCCCCGCCCAGGGACGTTCTTCCTGCCACCCCCCCCACGCCCAGACTCGCTGTCTCCACACTCTGAAGATTAAACAAGGTGACCGAGTGGCCGCGAAGTCCGCTCCCCTCATCAGAGCCAGCCAGTCAGTGCGTACTGGGCTCCTGCTGCTCCCCCTCCACCCCCAACTTTCCTCTTTAAAGTCATCCTGAGCTCTCCACGGCCTCAGGCAGCCTGGATCTGGTGCCCAAGGCGGTCCTCACCCTGGCTGGCTCCAATAAATGTTTCCTTCCTTCCTCGGTCTTCCTTTTCCGGTGGATGCATTCCAAAGGGAAGCCTCAACAGCGGCTGTGATTGGCTCAAAGGGTCCTGCCCTCCCCAACTGTGAGCCTTGTCGTAAGTTGTGTGTGTGTTTTTTTTTAAGAATTTTATTTTATTTTATTTTATTTTTTAAATTTTGACCTGAGAAGGACAGAGTGAGAGAGAGAGAGAGGGAAAGTGAAAAAGCAAGCCCAAACCGTGGTCAGCCATGTGGGAGTCCAGCCCTTAACCACCACAGCACCTGCCAGGCCCCCTTATCAGTAACTTTTTGCCTTGGGAGACACGAACCAAGAAGTCTGGGGCAGACTAGAGCCTCATCCACTGGCCACGACATCCCTAATCTGGACTGACCCCGTGGGGAGTGGAGCTACCCTGGGCGGACAGCAAGGGCAGGGAAGAAAAAATGTTTAAGAATTGTTTATATTTAATTGAAAGTATTATTATTATTATTTTTTGAGAGGTTTTTGTAATCGGGTGCTTGTGCTTGCCAGAAAGACAGAGACAGGAAGCGAGAAATCACCCCCCGGGGAGATGGCCACGCCGCAATCCCTTCTCCTCCATTCTCCTCTCCGGATCTTGGGCATGCACGCACATGTGCATGGCATGAGTTTAAGCCACTGGGTCTGGGACTTGAACCATGGTCGACTACATGGGAGTCTGGCGACATAGCCATTACGCCAACTGCTGGTCCCCTAAAAACAATGTTAAACAGTATCATATATGATAGCATATTGCATAGGGATAAATCTCAAAATATGTGCAAAGTTTGTATGCTGAAACCACAAACATGGCAGAAATCAAAGACCTAATTAAATTAAGAGATATACAATGTTCATGGTTTAGAGGTTGCCATACTAGTAAGATTCAATCTCCCTAAAAATGGATCTATAGAATGAACAGGATTCCAAGCAAAGTCTCAGTAGGTTTATTAGAGAAATTGACTATTGGATTCCAAAATTTATGTAAAAAAGTCAAAGAGCTAAAATAATGCTGAGGAGGGGACCAGCAGATGGCGCAGTGGTTAAGGGTGCTGGACACTCCCACATGGCCAACCATGGTTCAGGTCTTGGACTTGGCAGCTCTCTCTCTCTCTCTATGTGTCTCTCTCTGGTCAAATTAAAATTAATGAATGAATAAATACAATTAAATAAATAATTTTTTTTTTGGAGAGATTTTTGCTATAGGGCATGTGCACTCGCCAGATAGACAGAGAGAGACAGAAAGACAGAAAGCAAGAAATCACCCCCCAGGGGGGATGGTCACGCCGCAATCCCTTCTCCTCTGTTCTCCTTTCGGGATCTTGGGCATGCACGCACACACACCCGGCGTGAGTTTTAAGCCACTGGGTCCGGGACGCGAACCACGGTTGACTACATGGGAGTCCAGCAACATAGCCATTACGCTAACTGCTGGTCCCAATAATTATTTTTTTAAAAGATAAAATAATGCTGAGGGGCCAGCAGATGCATAGTGGTTATATTGCTAGACTCCCACATGGTTGGCCACAGTTTCAGTCCTGGACCCAGTGGCTTGAAACACACTGGACACATGTGCGTGCATGCCCACGATCCCAGGAGGAGAATGAAGGAGAAGGATTGTGGTGTGGCCATCCTCCCTGAGGGGTGATTTTTCACTTTCTATCTCTCCAGTGAGTGCATGCACCCTATAGCAAAAAACTCTCTAAAAAATTAAAATTAAGGGACCAGTAGTTAGCGTAATGGCTATGTCACTGGACTCCCACGAAGTCGACCACGGTTCGCGTCCCGACCCGGTGGCTTAAAACTCACGCCGGGCGCGTGTGCGTGCATGCCCAAGATCCCGAGAGGAGAATGGAGGAGAAGGGATTGCGGCGTGGCCATCCCCCCTGGGGGGTGATTTCTCGCTTTCTGTCTCTCTGTCTCTCTCTGTCTGTCTGGCGAGCGCACGCACCCTATAGCAAAAACCTCTCAAAAAAAACCAAAAAAAATTAAAAAAAAAAATGTTGAAAAAGAAGAATGAAGTTGAAAGACACATTTACCCGATCTCAAGGTTTAGTATAAACCTACAGAAATCAAAACTGTATTGGGGGGGTTGGCAGGTGGCATGGTAGTTAAGGATGCTGGACTCCCACATGGACGACCATTGTTCAAGTCCCGGACCTGGTAGCTTGCTTTCTCACGTTCTCTCTCTCTCACTGTGTTCCTCTCTAGTCAAATTAAAAATAAATAAATAAGTAAATAAATAGAGTTAAGTAAAATAATTCTTTAGGGAGAAAAAAAATAAACTATATGGAGGGAACCAGCAGTTAGCGTAATGGCTATGTTGCTGGACTCCCACGTAGTCGACCGCGGTTCGCGTCCCGGCCCCGGTGGCTTAAAACTCACGCCGGGCGCGTGTGCGTGCGTGCCCAAGATCCAGAGAGGAGAATGGAGGAGAAGGGATTGCGGTGTGACCATCCCCCCTGGGGGTTGATTTCTCGTTTTCTGTCTCTCTGTCTCTGTCTGTCTGTCTGGTGAGCGCAAGCGCCCTATAGTGAAAACCTCTCCAAAAAAATAAATAAATAAATAAACTATATGGGACCAGCAGATGGCTTAATGATCTTGTCAAATTAAAAATAAATAAATAAATAAAGTTAAATAAAACAATCCTTTAGGGGGGAAAATGTATGGGATCAGCAGATAGCTTAATGATTACATCACTGGACTCCCACCTAGTTGACTGCATTTCAAGTCTCAGATCCATTGGCTTAAAAAACGCACACTAAGGGACCAGCAGTTGGCATAATGGCTATGTTGCTGGACTCCCATGTGGTTAACCGCGGTTCGAATCTCGGACCCGGTGGCTTAAATTCACGCCGGGCACGTGTGTGTGCGTGCCCAAGATCCCAAGAGGAGAATGAAGGAGAAGGGATTGCGGCGTGGCCATCCCTCCTGGGGGGTGATTTCTTGCTTTCTGTCTCTCTGTCTCTCTCTGTCTTTCTAGCAAACACATGCACCTGTATAGCAAAAACCTCTCAAAAAAAACAAAAAACAAAAACCACACACCAAAACTGCATCTTGTGTGCTGTGATGATGTTCAGTGAATGAATGCAAAATAAATAATTAATTTTAAAATTAATTAATCAATTAATTAATAAAGCAAACCTCACACCAGGCATGGGTGCGTGCATGCCCAAGGTCCCGAGGGGAGAATGGAGAAGAAGAGATTGCAGCATGGCCATCTCTCTGGGGAGTGATTTCTTCCTTTCTGTCTCTCTGTCTCTCTTTGTCTCTCTGGAAAGTGTACACACCTTATAGCAAAACTCTCTCTCTCGGGACCAGCAGTTAGTGTAATGGCTATGTCGCTGGACTCCCACGTAGTCGACTGCAGTTCAAGTCCCGGACCCGGTGACTTAAACTCACAATGGGCACGTGTGCGTGTGTGCCCAAGATCCCGAGAGGAGAATGGAGGAGAAGGGAGTGCAGTGTGGCCATCCCCCCTGGGGGGTGATTTCTCGCTTTTTGTAAGTCTGTCTCTGTCTTTCTGGCAAGCGCACATGCCCTGTAGCAAAAACCTCTCAAAAAAAAAAAAAAAAAAAAATCAATGTACACGGTAAATTAATCTTTCACAAAGGTGCAAAGATAATTTTTTAAAGAATTATTTTATTGAACTTTATTTGTTTATTTACTTATTTTTCTTTGACCAGAGAGGGACAGAGTGAGAGAAAAAGTGAGAAAGCAAGCTGCTAGGTCCAGGACTCAAACCATGGTCGGCCATGTGGGAGTCCAGCACCCTTAACCACCACCACCACCAAGATAATGTAATGGAGACAAACAGAGTTTTCAGCCCAATAGTTCTGGAATAATTGGACTACCCAGGGGCAAAAACAGAGCCCTGACTCCCTACATTACTTCATTTACAAAAATGAACTCAAAATAGATCGCCGACTTCAATGTAAAACTTAAAACTACAAAAATTCTAGCAGAAAACCTTTCTGACCTTGAGATAGTCAACCACTTCTCAGGACAATGAAAACATGAATTGTAAAAGCAAGTGGTGGACTGGCCCCATAGCGCAGTAGCTAAGTGCTGTGCTTTGGGAGCCCGATCCCACATGGCTGACCACAGTTCAAGTTCCAGCCCGGGCAGCTAGAAATACACGCCAGGCATTTGTGTGTGTGCCCCAAATCCTGAAGAGATAGAGAAATGGAAGAAAAAGGACTGTGGCATCACCATGCCGCACTGGGGATCTTTCTCTCTCGCTCCCTCTGGCAAGCACATGCACCCTCTGAGAATAAAAATAAATAAATAAATAAATAAATATACATTTTTAAGAATGGGCCAACTGGTGGTGTGGTAGCTAAGGTGGCTGGATCTCATGTGGCCAACATGCAGTTCAAGTCCTGGACCTGGTGGCTTAAATACATCAGGTACGTGTGCATGTGTCTCCAAAGTCCCAAGAGGAGAATGGAAGAGAAGGGACTGTGGCGTGGCCACGCCCTGGGGAAGTGCTTTCTCACTTTCCCTCTCCTGTTTCTCTCCAGCAAGTGCAATTACCTGATAGCAAACCAAAAATAAATAAATAAATAAATAAAACAAAATATTAATACATTAGATCTCATTGTCAGCAAAGCAAAAAATTCTGCTCTCTAAAAGACACTAAGAAAAGACGAGCCCGGTACTAAAAGGAAACATTTGCAAAACACGTTGCTGACAGAGAGCGCGTAGCCAGAGTACGCTCACTCTTACAATTCAGCCGCGAGAAAACAAATACGTCATCTTTTTTTTTTTTTTAAGAGGTTTTTGCTATAGGGCACATGTGCTCGCCAGACAGACAGAGAGAGACAGAGAGACAGAAAGTGAGAAATCACCCCCCAGGAGGGATGGTCACACCGCAATCCCTTCTCCTCCATTCCTCTCGGGATCCTGGGCACGTACGCACACGCGCCCGGCGCGAGTTTAAGCCACCGGGTCCGGGACTCAAACTGCGGTCGACTATGTGGGAGTCCAGCGACATAGCCATTACGCTAACTGCTGGTTCCCAAATACGTTGTCTTTAAAATGAGCTACAAATTCAAAGATACTTTACCAAGGATATGCAGATGGCAAGAAGGCATAAAAGATGCTCAACGTTATCAGTCATTAGGGAAATTCACATTAAAAGCATAAACCTATTAGACAGCTAATTAATAGCAAGTGCTGATAACGATGCAGAGCAAGTGGGACCTTCAAACGCTGCTGGGGGAACGTGAAGTGGAAATGATGCCACCGCTTGAGGAAAAGGAGGCTGGCGATTTCTTTCTTTTTCTTTTTTCTTTTTTTTTTTTGAGAGGTTTTTGCTATAGGGTGCGTGTGCTCGCCAGAAAGACAAAGTGAGAAATCACCCCCCGGGGGGGGATGGCCACGCCACAATCCCTTCTCTCTACTCTCAGAATCTTGGGCCTGCACACGTGCCTGGTGTGAATTTAAGCCACCGGGTCTGGGGCTCGAACCATGGTCGACTACATGGGAATCCAATGACATAGCCATTACGCCGACGGCTGGTCCCGGCGATCTCTTATACGTAATGCACACGCTAACTATTCAACCCCGCGTCCCCAGTCCTGGGCGTTCACCCGAGAGAAGCGGAAGCATGTGTCCAATAACCCTGTGTTCCCCAATCTCGTCTGGGTTTGGGTTCCAGCCCCTGGGATTATCTAAATCCTTGCTTCCATGGGAACAAAATCAGGTCCATCCTGAATTCTGGCTGCGGCTCGCTGGGTGCGGTTTTGAACCGACCTCATGGCTCCATCTTCCCTAGTGACCTCTAATCCCTGGACGGTCAGGACGGTTTCTTTCTCCAGTACACAGTCAGCTGGTACAATAACTGGACCCCAGCCCCATCCTCTTACATGTTAGAATGTTTAATTTTACTTATGATGATGATGATGATGATTTTAAGTTGCTATAGGACACTTGTTACCAGAGAGAGACAGAGAGTGAGAGAGGAAGGTGAGACAGCAAGCTGCCAGGTCCAGGATTTGAACCAAGGCTAGCCATGCAGGAGTCCAGCATCTTACCCACCTCATCATCTGCTGGCCCCACCAGTCCCCGTTACTCTAAATTGCCAGAGGGCTTGTGTGTGTGTGTGTGTGAGAGAGAGAGAGCACCCCAGTCGGATGTGGTACACTGCATCCCTTCTCCATCCCATAGGGATTGAGAGCACAAATAGGGGCATGATGGCGCCCGCCCTATGCAAAAACCGACGGAGGCCTGGGGACCAGCAGTTGGCGTAATCGCCATGTCACTGGACTCCCATGTAGTCGACCGTGGTTTGAGTCCGACTCGGTGGCTTAAACTCAGGCCAGGCGCATTTATGTGCGTGCCCAACATCCCGAGAGGAGAATGGAGAAGGGATTGCGGCGTGGCCATCCCCTCCTCTGTCTCTCTGTCTCTGTCTCTATGGTGAGCACATGCACCCTACAGCAAAAAAGAACGCAGCTGATTGGGACCAGCAAATGGTGTCATGGTTATGTTGCTGGACTCCCATGTAGTCAAGCGACTGTGTTTCCACTTTTTATCCTTTGCCTCTGTCTCTCCAGCAAGAGCACACGCCCTATAGAAAAGAATCTCTCAAAAATAAAAAGAATTCAGCCGGCACAGAACTGTGACTTGCAGAGTCTCAGACCCAGCATTGCACAGCCCAGAGCCGAGATTCAGTAGCTTAAACCCACACGACTGAGTCACACGATTGCGCTCCTATGGCTTTGTACAATTTGCCATTTTTTTTTTTAGAGAGATTTTGCTATAGGGTGCATGTGCTCACCAGAGAGACAGAGACAAAAAGCGAGAAATCACCCTCCCCACCCCCAGGAGGATGGCCATGCCGTAATCCCTTCTCCTCCAGTCCCTTCTCAGGATTTTGAGCACACACACACATGCATCCGGCATGAGTTTCACATGCATCTGGCATGAGTTTCAAGCCACCAGGTCTGGGACTTGAACTGCGGTCTGCCATGTGGGAGTCCAGTAACATGACCACTGCACCATCTGCTGGTCCCAGCGTTTGACATTTCTAAGTACAAATGAGTGCACTTCCAAGGTTCTAGACCCTGATTGCCGATGGCAACCTCAGCCGCTTTCTAGCCATGTGGCTTTGTGTGAGCCACTCAGCTTGTCTGTGCCTCGGCTCTCCTGCAAATGGAGACAGTAACGGCACTCACTGTCCACGATCAGCAGGGCTCCTGGCCACCCACGCGAGCGCTAGGCCAGACACGAGGGCCAGGGGCCAGCCGTTGGGCTCGCCACCCTCAGGACGATGGTTATCACTCTGGTTTGAGCGAGGCGAAGGCGGCCTCTCCCAGGGAAGTCTGGTCCCACACCGCACTTGGCAGTGTTCCAGAGCCGCTCCGAGCCGCAGCGGCAGATAACTGGAACCCCTCCAATTTGGAGAAAGGATGTTTTGGTTGCGATTTTTGGGCTGTGTTGGTTGTTGGTCTGTTCAGCCTCTCATCACCGGTTTAGTTCGTTAAGGGTTATTTAGCTAAACTGCATGTGTAATGATGTTTATTCGCCTCCACCCTGTGTTTGCCCGGCCTGCAATTTCCCACTAATTAGACTTTTTAAAGTCACATATGCATTTATCTACTCAAATTTGCATCATCCATTCCCCTATTGCCAAAGCAGATGTACACACAACACCCACCCACCCCACTGCAGGAAATAATTCGCTTATTATCACTGAGTTACTTTTCCTCTGGAAGACGAACTGGGGAGGGGGTGGGCACAGATGGGTTTCCGAGCTACCGAAGCCAGGGCCATCAAAACGGCGTAGACACGAAGTGCTGGGTGCGGGTCGGCAGGAGCGGAAGGGCTGAGGGGGGCACAGACTCCCAGTATCTGACATACAGCAGCAAATCCACGGAGGACCCCGAGCCCACCACCCAGCTCCAGCCCCCACTCCAGGGGATCTAGACACCCAGCCCTCCCCAAGAACCAAGTGCGACACTACTCATATCAAATGGCTTTATTTCCCAGTGTGAGGAAGCTGTGTGCGGGGCTGTGGTCCCGGTAACCCCAAGGACACCCCAGTCCCCGGCCTTCAGGGCTCCAGAGCTTGCTGGTCCCGGTGGGGCTGGCTCTGGGAGGGGCAGGGCCTGCTGTGGCTGCTAGGCAGGACGCTCCTCACAGCAACCTGCAGGTAGTCCATGGGCCCAGGGCCCAACGCCAGGACAAGGCCATCAGGGCAGGGTCAAGGCCTGGCTGGGCCTTCCTCTAGGAGCAAAGACCCCCTTTGGGGGCTACTGACTCCTCGAAGCTCACCAGCAGGGCTCAGTCTGACGGGGAAGAGAGAGAGAACAGGGACTGGAGGTGGGGAGGGGAGGAAGGGAAGAAGAGAGACTGCTAAAGAGGAGGAACGCAGAAAGAAGTATGAAAAGCCCAGCGGAGACCACGAGAGTAACCCAGAGACAATGGAAAGGCAGCCAGTGAGAAAAGCACGCAGAAATACAGGGACGTGGGCTGGAGACACAGACAGACCCTACACACTGACCTCTGGGCCCCGAAGGGACTGGGGGCGGCGATCCACCTGGGGGCAGCAACGCAGAGCGGCTCAGGGCCTCGGCCACCCAGCCCAGGACGCGGCTACAGTGCTGCACCTGGGCAGCAGAAGGGAGATCAGGGCAGGAGAGACAAACCCCAGGCCCTCCACCCCTGCCCCCCGCGCCTCCGGCCCAGCCTCAAGGCCTCACCTCCCGCTCCAGCCCTCTCAGACGCTGTTCGAACTGGCGAATATGCCCCAACTGCTTCAAGGCCGTGTCCACCCTAGGAATGGAAGGCCGCAGGCACCGGGCTGTGGCCCACCTGCGAGGCCCGCCTCCTGGAGCCCCGCCCCGCCCCGGCCCCGCCCCCACCCCGGCTCACCGCCAGGCCCAGCGGCCCAGAGCGGCGGCCGCGGGATCCGCCCCCAGGCCAGAAGCCCCGCCCTCACTTCTGCGACGTGCGCTTCAGACGTTCGGAGTCGCTTTCCCCCGCTTGTCCCGTGCCCTCGCCAGCAGGAAATTCTCCTTATGTACCGACTCCCACGTCAACAACATCCCATCGGCTTCCTTGGAGAGACAGACCCCTGGAGGGCGGAATCCGGCGGAGTCAGAGGGCGCAGCCCAGCGCTGGGCCAAACCCAGCCTCCCCCCCGAGAGCGTGCTCCCCCGGGTCCCGCCCTGTCGCCTAAGCCCCGCCCCGAGCCCTTCCGGGCGCACCGCCCCATGATCCCATGCCCATCTTTCTTCCCAAGTTTCTCCCCTTCAGGCCACACTGTACTCACGGAAGTATTCGAAGGCCGCGGAGGTGGGAATACTGTCCCTAGAGAGCCCGCACAGCCGCCGCAGGAGGAGGCGTAAGTGGGAGAAGACGATGAGGGGCGGGGCCAGTGCGGGCCGCGAGTGGAATTCCCGGATGAGGCTGTAGCGTTGTGTCTTCCAGTAGAGGTCGCTGTTGCCCTGTACTTTGCCAAACGTGTGGCTGAGGGAGCAGAGGTCAAGGGTCACCTAAGGCCTTGATCCCAGAGATCAAGGTTAGAGATCAAGGTTAGATGTCAGGCAATATCTGTTCAGAGTCCAAGGCGGCAGGCGGATGTCAGAATAAACAGTCAGAGGGTATAACAAGACCAAGGTTGTAAGTCAGGTTAGAAGGGACAAGGGTCACATGTCAGAGGTCAAGTTTGGGATGTGTCATCAGTTAAGGTAGAATTTGGAGTTGGGCTCAAAAGATAGCATAGATATAATCATTAAAATAATAAATGAAAAGGGGACACCACTACCAACCTCACAGAAATAAAAAAAGATTATAAGAGAATACTACCAACAATTGCATACCGACCAATTAGATAAATAAAATGGACAAATTTCTAGAAAGAGAAACTCTCAATAGACATATCACAAGATATTAAGTCACTAATCAAAAATTTCTAATGAAAACAGCCGAGGGGCCAGCTGCAATGACACAGTGTTAGCACATTGCTCCATAATACCGAGGCTGCATGGGGAGGGTACCAGGTTCACATCCTGAGGTCTCCCTGTGTGCAGTGAACACATGTCCATGCCTGTGATATGGAATGGTTGAGGCTGGAGGGGAGGACCGCAGTGTGAGGACCCTTTGGGGGATTTCTGTCTTTCTTTCCCTGCCTGTCTCTCTCTCTCTCTTGTCTCCCTCTCTTATAGAATAAATAAAAATGAACTTGAAGAAAAAAAAAAAAAAGAGGTCCAACCTCACAATGCAGTGGTTATGGGCTGTGCACTGGGAACCAGGTAACACATGGCTGACCACTGTTCCAGTGTCAGCCCTGGCAGCTTGAAAAACACCCAGTTGGGAACAGAGGTGGCATGGTGGTTAAGGTGTTGGACACTCCCACATGGCCAACCATAGTTTGAGTCCTGGACCTAGTGGCTTGCTTTCTCTCTCCCCCCAATCCCTCTCTCTCTCTCTGGTCAAATTTTTAAAAAATTAATAATTCTTTTTTGAAAATTATATTATTTAACTTTATTCATTCATTCATTCATTTATTTATTTCAATTTGACCAGAGAGGGATAGAGTGTGAGAGAGAGAGAAAGCAAGCTGCCAGGTCCAGGACTCAAACCACAGTCGGCCATGTGAGAGTCCAGTGCCCTTAACTACCAAGCCACCTGCCAGCCCCTAAAAAAAAAGTCACACCCAGCAAGAGTACACGCATGCCTATAATCCTCACAGGATGTTAAAATGGGGAGGGGTTGCAGCATGACCCACCCCATGGAGAGCTATTCTCTCTCTCTCTCTCCCTCTCTCTCTTTCTCTCTCTCTCGGCAAGTGCACATGCCAACCTGAAGCATGCTGGGTACACACAGGAACACCCAGGATCCAAAGGGCTGGAGCACTTCAGGAAGGGGAACTGCAGCCAGGCCCTGTGGAGGGTCCATCTCTCTCTCTCCCTCTCTCTCCCTCTCTCTCCCTCTCTCTCTCTCTCGTGCACACACTATTATGAATAAAGAACAAAAAAAAAAAGGAAAAGACAAAGAAAAGGCATCCAAAATGGGAGGGAAGAAGTAAATATCTCTGGGAACCAGCCGTTAGCGTAACGGCTATGTCGCTGGACTCCCACATAGTCGACCGCGGTTCACGTCCCGGACCCGGTGGCTTAAAACTCACACCGGACGCGTGTGCGTGCGTGCCCAAGATCCTGAGAGGAGAATGGAGGAGAAGGGATTGCGGTGTGGCCATCCCCCCCGGGGGGTGATTTCTCGCTTTCTGTCTCTATGTCTCTCTCTGTCTGTCTGGCGAGTGCACGCGCCCTATAGCAAAAACCTCTCCAAAAAAATTAAAATAAAAAAAAAGAAATATCTCTTACAGATAACACGGCCCTACATACAGAAGATCCCAGCAATCACACGAGCAAACTGCTAGAGCTAATAAAGGAATTCAGCCAAGCCGCAGGGCACGTCAGTGCACAGAATCAGTTGTGTGCCTCTACACCTGCAGTAAACAGTCAGCTAGGGAAATCCAGAAAGCAGTGCCATTTAGAACAGCACCTAAAAATAAAAGAGCAGCTAGGAATAAAACTAATTAAAAAGGTGAAAAACTTGTACACTAAAAACTATAAAACACAGGCACCAGCAGTAGCGTAATTGCCATATCGCTGGACTCCCATGTAGTCGATTGCGGTTCAAGTCCCGGACCCGGTGGCTTAAACTCACGCCGGGCGTGTGTGCGTGCGTGCCCAAGATCCCGAGAGGAGAATGGAGGAGAAGGGATTGCGGCGTGGCCATCCCCCCTGGGGGTGATTTCTCGCTTTCTGTCTCTCTCTGTCTTTCCGGTGAACACATGAGCCTCTCCAAAAAAAAAAAGAGAAGTATAAAACATTATTGATGAAAAGCTTAAAATATCTAAATTAATGGAAAGGTATCTTGTGTTTATGGTTAGGAAAACTTAATATATCAATACTACCCAAAGCCATCTGTGGATTTGATGAAATCCCTATGTAAATTCGCACAACCTTTTCTGAGACACGGAAAATCTGATCTTCAAGTTCAGGTGGAACTGTAGGAGACCCTGAGTAACCAAAACAATCTGAAAAATAACAAGATCAGAGAACCTACATGTCCCAATATAAAAATTTGCTACAAAGTTACAGTAATCCAAACAGAGTGGTGCTGGGTTAGGGTAGGCATATAGACCAGTGGCACAGACTTGAAAGTCTAGAAAGGAGCTCAGGAATCTGTGAGTGTTGTGAGTTGAACTATATACCACCCCCCCAAAAAAATGTTGAATCTATGACCCCTAGTACCTCAGAATGTGACTTCATTTGGAAACAGGGTTTTCACAGAGGTGAGAGATCATTAAGGTGGTCCCTAATCTAGTTGACTGATGTCAATAAAAAGGGGAAAATTTGGACCCTTTCTGTGGCCTAGAGGCTAAGATGGCTGGATCCCCCATGGCTGGCTATGCAGGTCGAGTCCAAGACACAGTGGCTTGAGAAACACGCCGGGTGCGTGTGTGTGCACGCCCAGAATCCTTAAAGGAGGGAGAGGTGGAAGAGAGGCGATTGCAGCATGAATGTTTGCCCGTGGAGGGGCAGTGCTTTCTCCTCGCCCTCTCTCTGGCAAGTGCCCTCTACAACAAAAGGGGGCGGGGGGGGGGGGGGGGGACTGACAGGGAAGATGAAAGCAGAGATTTTTTTTTTTTTCTTTAAGAGAGATTTTTTGGGGGACCAGCAGTTAGCGTAATGGCTATGTCGCTGGACTCCCATGTAGTCAACCACGGTTCACGTCTCAGACCCGGTGGCTTAAACTCACGCCGGGCGCGTGTGCGTGCGTGCCCAAGATCCCGAGAGGAGAATGGAGGAGAAGGGACTGTGGCGTGGCCATCCCCCCTGGGGGGTGATTTCCCGCTTTCTGTCTCTCTGTCTCTCTCTGTCTGTCTGGCAAGCGCACGCGCCCTATAGCAAAAACCTCTCAAAAAAAAAAAAAAAGAGAGAGATTTTTGTTGGGTGGCAGGTGGGGTGGCGGTTAAAGATGCTGGACTCCCACATGGCCAACCATGGTTCAAGTCCTGGACCTGGTGGCTTCCTTTTTTACTTTTCCTCTCTGTCTCTCTCTGGTCAAATTGGAAAATAATAATAATAAAGGTAAAATAAAATAATTATTTTTAAAAAGAGAGATTTTTGTTATAGGGTGTGTGCACTTGCCAGAGAGACAGAAAATGAGAAATCACCCCCCAGGGGGATGGCCACACTGCAATTCCTTCTCCTCCATTCTCCTCTCAGGGTCTTGGGCACACACACACATGCACCCAGCATGAGTTTTAAGCCACCCGGTCCGAGACTTGAACCGTGGTCGACTATATGGGAGTCCAGCAATATAGTCATTACACCAACTGCTGGTCCCACATTTATGTTATTTCAAAAATCATTTAACTTTATTGATCATTGTTACTTCTTTTTAAAATTTGACCAGAGAGAGAGAGGGAAAGTGAGAAAGGAAGCCAGCAAGTGTAGGACTGGAACCACAGCTGGCTGCGTGGGAGCCTGAGGCCTTAACCACCATGCCGCCTGCCGACCCCACATTCACGTTATTCAAAGTTGCGCAGGTTTTTATACTTTGCTACACCATCCCTACAGGAAAGCCAGGTCATCCTGTTTGTTGATGCTCGTCGACAATAGTCCTGGAGTGATTTCCACATGCACGAAGAGCAAAGTTGAACCCTTAGTTCGCACCATACTCAAGATGAACTCAAAACGGACCAACAACCTGAATATAAGAGCTTTCATAAAGTTTCAGGAAACTCTTAGAAAAATTTAAAAAATAGGAGTAAACCTTCATGACCTTGAATTTGGCAATAGGCCCTTAAATATGATACCGAACATATAAGCAACAAAAGAAAAAAAAATAAATGGCACTTCATCAAAATTAAAAGCTTTGGTACATCAAAAGATGTCACAAAATTAAAAGACAACTTACAAAATGGGGGGAAATAGTTGCAAATGACAAATCTGATAAGAGTTTAATATCTAGAACATATAAAGAACTACTACAACTAAACAACAGAAAGACAACCCCCTATAAAAATGGGCAACGGAAGGGACCAGCAGATGGTGCAGTGGTTCAGGTGCCAGACTCCCTTGGCTGACCGTGGTTTGAGTCCTGAACCCAGTGACCTGAAAATCACACCAGGCACGTGTACGTGCATGTCCGAAATCCCAATAAGAGAATGGAGGAGAAGGAGGGATTGTGGTGTGTCCATCACCCCTGGGGAGTGATTTCTTACTTTCCCTCTCTCTGACTCTCTGTCCTTTGCCAACAAACGCACACCCTATGGCAAAAACCTAAAATAAAATTAAAGGCCAAAGGCCTTGCATAAACATTTCTTCAAAGACAATATGAAAATGGCCAGAAAGCATATGAGAAGATGCTCAGCATCCACAGTCATTAAGGCAATGCAAAACAAAACCACAACGAGGGGCCGGCAGGTGGTGTGGAGGTGAAGGGTGCTGGATTCCCCCCAGGGCAAATGTGGTTTGGGTCCTGAACTTAGTGGCTTGCTTTCTTGCTTTCCCTTTCTCTCTCTGTCTGGTCAAATTAAAAAATAATAATAGCAAATGGAAGTAAAAAATAATTCTTTTTTTTTTTTTTTTTGGAGAGGTTTTTGTTATAGGGCATGTGCGCTCACCAGAAAGACAGAGAGACAGAAAGTGAGAAATCACCCCCCGGGGAGATGGCCACACTGCAATCCCTTCTCTTCCATTCTCCTCCCGGGATCTTGGGCACACATGCACATGCGCCAGGCGTGAGTTTAAGCCACGTGGTCCAGGACTCGAACCGCAATCGGCTACATCAGAGTCCAGCAACATAGCCATTACGCTAACTGCTGATCCCAATAAATACTTCTTAAAAAAAAAAAAAAAAAAAAAACAAAAAAAAACAGAGATACCACTTCAAACCAAGTAAATGACTGTAATTTTTTTTTTTTTCTTTTTTTGGAGAAAAGACAGAAGATAGAAAGCAGGAAATAGGGGGGGATGCCAGCAATCCCTTCTCCTCCATTCTCCTCTCGGGATGGGCACGCACGCACACGCGCCCGGCGTGTTTAAGATGAACCGTTAAGGGTGCTGCCATTACGCTATTCCCTCCTAGGAGCCACATGGCTGGATTCCCACATGGCTGACTACAGTTCGAGTCCTGGACCTGGCGGCTTGCTTTTTTGTTTTCCCTTTCTCTCTCTATCTGTCTGATCAAATTGAAAAAATAATAATAAGTGGAATTAAATAAATACATAATTCTTTAAAAACAAAGCAAAACAACAATGAGATACCACTCCAAGCCTACTAGATGAGTCTAATTTTTAAAAAACAAGATAAGGCCGGTGGGTGGCCTGGTGGTTAAGGGCGCTGGACTCCCACATGACTGGCCACAGTTCAACTCCCAGACCTTTCTCACTTTTCCTCTCTCTCTCTCTCTCTCCATGTTTCTCTCTGTTCAGACTAAAAAATAATAATAAGATTTAATAACTTTTTTTTTTTTGCTATAGGGCGCGTGCTCTCGCCAGAGAGAGAGACAGAGAGATAGAAAGCTTGAAATCACTCCCCAGGGGGGATGGCCACGCCGCAATCCCTTCTCCTCCATTCTCCTCTCCAGATCTTGGGCACGCATGCACACACATCTGGAGTGAGTTTAAGCCACTGGGTCCAGGACTCGAACCGTGGTCGGCTACGTGGGAGTCCAGCGACATAGCCATTATGCTAACTGCTGGTCCCACTATTTTTTTTTAAAGCAAATGTACAGTTCCACTTATATGAAAAATCTAAACTAGGCAAGTCCATAGAGACAGAAAGTAGATTAGAGGTTACCAAGGTCGGCAGAGGGAAAATGGGGAGTTATTGCTCAATGGGTACACAATGTCTCTCTGGGGAGATAAAAATGTTTTGGAGTAGCTGGCAGGTGGTGTGGTGGTTAAAGGTGCAGGACTCCCACATGGAAGACCACAGTTCAAGTCTTGGAACTGGCAGCTTGCTTTCTCACTTTCCTTCTCTCTCTCTCTCACTCTGTCCCTCTCTGGTTAAAAAAAAGAAAGAAAGAAAGAAAGAAAGAAAGAAAGAAAGAAAGAAAGAAAGAAGGAAGGAAGGAAGGAAGGAAGGAAGGAAGGAAGGAAGGAAGGAAGGAAGGAAGGAAGGAAGGAAGGAAGGAAGGAAGAGGGGGAGGGAGGGAGGGAGGGAGGGAGGAAGAAAGAAAGTTAAAATAATTTTTTAAAAAGTCTTAATGTAAAAAACAAATGTTTTGGAAATAGCAGTTATGGTTGCATAGCATTGCAAATGTTAGTAAGTTACTGAATTACACACTTAAAAATGGTAAAAACTGGGACCAGCAGGTGGCATGGTGGTTAAGGCGCTGGACAGTCCCACATGGCTGACCATGGTTCAAGTCCTGGACCTGGCGGCTTGATTTCTCACTTTCTCTCTCTCTGTGTCACTTTCTGGTCAATTTAAAATAAATGAATGAATAAATAAAATTAAAAAAAAAAAAAATGGTAAAAACTGGGGCCAACAGGTAGCATGGTGGTCTCCCATATGGACAACCACTGTTCAAGTCTTGGACCTGGTGACTTGCTCTCTCACTTTCCCTCTCTCCCACTCTCTCTCTGGTGAGCACATTCGCCTTATAACAAATTAAAAATAAATAAATAAATAAATAAATAAATAAATAAATAAAAAAATAATTATTTAAGAAAATAGTAAAAATGGCAAAAGTTATATATATTTCATCATTAGAAGAAAATGCAGCCTGGGGCTCAGGGACAGAATCAGAGTCTAAAGTCCAGGTCAGGAGAGGGTCTGGCTGGGTTAGAGGACAAGCCAGTGCGATACTTGAGTCAGAGTTCAGGCCCTTAAGACAGAACTTGGGGCTGGCAGGTGGCATGGTGGTTAAGGGCACTGGACTCCCACATTGCCGACAATAGCTCGAGTCCCGGACCTGGTGGCTTGCTTTTGCACTCTTGCTCTCTCTCACTCTGTCCCTCTCTGGTCTGATTAAGTTAAAAATTAAAAAAAAAAAAAAAAAAAAGAACTGATTAGACAGGGTTCAAGAATCATGATGGGGTAGGGGGGCATGCTGGGTGGGTTCAGGTCAGGGAGAAAGCAGGCCTCACCTGAACATGGCGATGAGCAGATTGACCAGCAGGATGTTGGCCACCAGCAGGAAGACGATGAGGAGCAGCACCACCAGCCAGTTGGCGTATCCGGAGACGCAGGTGCCAGCCTGGGCCCCCGCAGGGCGCGCCCAGAAGCCGTCCTCCGACGAGCAGTTGTGATGTGTCATGAGGGCAACTGCGGAGGGAGGCACTCAGAGACCCCTGGGGCAGAGCCCAAGGCAGACCCAGACCAGGGGGGTGCGCAGAGCCTGGGAGAGGGCTCCCGAGATACACAGACGTGAGCATCGTGCAAATGACCCTCAGAGACGTAGAGAAAGTCTCCCTAGACAGACTCAGAGACATCTGAGAGAGAGGGGTTCGGAGCCCAGGGAGGGGGGACAGAGACTCAGAGAGGGTGTCAGGTCCTCTGCCCTCCTACCGTCCATGTCATCCTGGGGGATCTGTCCAAAGATCTGCAGATAGGGTCGGTAGAAAACCCGGCGCAGGACACTCGAGAGGTCGCGCTCCTGGGGCCTTAGGAGCCCCTCCGTGGCCACCCCGTAGGCAATCAGCCACACGCCGAGGAAGAACAGGAAGAAGAACACGTCCTTCATCTGCGGAGAGAGGACTGCATGGCCAGGACTGCACGGCCCTTCCCTGCAGTGGCCACAGCCCCGCCTCCCAGAGCCCCGCCCTGCCCCGAGCCACGCCCTTCCCCTCGGAGCCCAGGGCCTCCCCGGCCCCGCCCCTTCTCGTCGGGCCCCGCCCACCGGGCCCCCCCACCCCCCTCGTTCCTCACCATCTTGTTCACGATGACGATCTTGGGCCCCAGCTGTTTGTTGACCGTGAAGATATGCAGCAGCCGCAGTGTGAAGACCATGAAGTCCAGGCAGAGGACGGTGTGGCCAAGGTCGTACAGGCCCGGGTTCAGCCTGGAGTGTGGGGAGACAAGCGGGGGTCACTCCAGTCAGGAAGCAAAAGAAAACAGGCGTCAGTCTTTGCAACACCAAGCCTCGGATGAAGCCTGGCGGCCACAGGGCAAGCCAGGACGCTCTGGTTTCCCGAGGGTTTACTCAGAACTACTGGGTGTCGAGCTGGGCCGTGTAGGGCACCAGCACCCATGAAGTCATCACTGAAGGGACTGCGGCTTTGGCAAAAAGCCAGGAGGTGCCTATAAGGATCCAACTGGAGAAAATGCCAGAGTTTTTGTCCAACCTACAACAACAAAGTACCATACATGGTTCCTGCAAAGCACTCAGCGAAGGCAAGCCCCTGCCAGGACCAGATGAGGACAGTATAACTCAGACGGAGGCCAAGGCCCTGCGCGTATCAGTGGTTCTTTTTTTTTAAGAATATTTTTAAACTTTATTGATTTTAATTTGACCAGAGAGGGAAAGAGAGAGAGACAGAGAGAGGAAGCAAGCCTCCAGGTCTGGGACCCAACTGCAGTCAGCCACGTGAGAGTCCAGTCCTCAACCGGCACACCACCTGCTGGGCCCTCCACAGTTCTCAGGGAAAATTAAAATGGAATATCCCTATTTTTCATGACCATGTACTTAAACTTCAGATGGATTAAAAGCCTAAGTGTAGGGGTCAGCAGGTGTCGTAGTGGTTAAAACACAGGACTCCCACATAGCTAACAGCCGTTCAAGACCCAGACCCAGTGGATTGAAAATCATGCCAGGTCCCAGAGCAGACTGGAAAAGGGATGGCAGCATGACCATTCCCCCAGGGGAGCACGTGCACCCTAAGGCAAAAAACTTCTACCAAAAAAAAAACCATTGGCAAGCCAGCTCCTGGTGTGGCAGTTAAGGCAGCTGGATCCCCCAAAGCCAAGTGCACAGTTCAAGCCCTGGACCTGGCCGCTTGATAAACATTCTGGCCATGTGTGCATGAGTGCTTGAAATCGCAAAAAGAGGGAGACACAGAGAAGAGACTGTAGGGTGACCATCCACGTCTCGCCGGACATAGACGGAGAGAGAGAAGATGAGAGAGCATGCCTGGAGGGGTGCCATCCTCTTGCAAATTTGTTTTTAAAAGTACATGGAGAGGGACCAGCAGTTAGCGTAATGGCTATGTCGCTGGACTCCCACGTAGTCGACCGCGGTTCGAGTCCCGGACCCGGCGGCTTAAACTCACGCCGGGCGCGTGTGCGTGCGTGCCCAAGATCCCGAGAGGAGAATGGAGGAGAAGGGATTGCGGCGTGGCCATCCCCCCTGGGGGGTGATTTCCTGCTTTCTATCTCTCTGTCTCTGTCTGTCTGTCTGGCGAGCGCACACGCCCTATAGCAAAAACCTCTCCAAAAAAAGAAAAAAAAAAAAAAAAAAGTACATGGAGGGACCAGCAGTTGGCATAATGACTACGTCGCTGGACTCCCATGTAGATGACCACGGTTGAGTCCAGGACCTGGTGGCTTAAATCATGCCGGGTGGCTGTGCGTGTGTGCCCAGGATTTTGAGAGGAGAATGGAGGAGAAGTGTTTGAGGCGTGGCCATCCCCTCTGGGGAGTGATTCCTCGCTTTCTGTCTCTCTGTCTCTCTGGCGAACACATGCACCCTATAGCCAAAACCTATTCAAGAAAATTTAAAAAGTACATGGAAAATGAAATTAAAAGAGAAGTTTATTTAGTACAAAAAAAATCAAATTTGTGCATAGTTTATTGTTTAAATAAATAAAAAATAACCTACAGGGCCAGCAGGTGACATGGTGGCTCAGGGTGTTGGACTACCACATGGCCGACCACAGTTTAAGTCTCATACCTGGTGGCTTCCTTTCTCCCTTTCTTTCTGTCGCTCTCTCTTGCTCTGTCTCTCTCTGGTCAAAATATAAATAAATAAATAAAGTTAAATAAAATTCTTAAAAAAAGATAGCCTACATATCTTCCTAGAGGGGACTGACAAAGTATAATCCATCCTTTCATCCTGGGATGACTGGGCATTTCTCCCTCGAAAGCCAGGATCTTTCTACTTCTCCAAGCAATAATTCTTTCACCTGCGAAGTGATGGACTTCAAAAGTGTCCGGAATGTTGCTCGCATTCCTAGAACATGTAGCAAGGGCACGCCTGTAGCCCTTTCCTCTCAAAAGACACTTTAAACAACTACGAGGGATAAACAGAGCTGTGAGTGTTCTGCAGGAATCTCTTACCTTGCTCTCTGAATAAATTATTCATGTCAGATACTTTGTCACAGTTTTTTTTTTTTTAAGTCTTTTTTCCTCTTTTGAAAAAGATTTATTTGGGGGACCAGCAGTTAGCGTAATGGCTATGTCGCTGGACTCCCACATAGTCGACCGCGGTTCACATCCCGGACCCGGTGGCTTAAAACTCACGCCGGCGCATGTGCGTGCATGTCCGAGATCCCGAGAGGAGAATGGAGGAGAAGGGGGAACCAGCAGTTAGCGTAATGGCTATGTCGCTGGACTCCCACGTAGCCGACCGCGGTTCACGTCCCGGACCCGGTGGCTTAAAACTCACGCCAGGCGCGTGTGCGTGCGTGCCCAAGATCCCGAGAGGAGAATGGAGGAGAAGGGATTGCGGCGTGACCATCCCTCCTGGGGGATGATTTCTCGCTTTCTGTCTCTATGTCTCTCTCTGTCTGTCTGGCAAGCGCACGCGTCCTATAGCGAAAACCTCTCCAAAAAAAAAAAAGAATGGAGGAGAAGGGATTGTGGCGTGACCATCCCCCCTAGGGGGTGATTTCTCGCTTTCTGTCTCTCTCTGTCCGTCTGGCGAGCGCACGTGCCCTATAGCAAAAACCTCTAAAAAGATTTGGTGGGATCAGCAGTTAGCATAATGACTATATCACTGGACTCCCATGTAGTTGACCGCAGTTCAAGTCTCAGACCCGGTGGCTTAAACTCATGCCGGGTGCATGTGCGTGCATGCCCAAGATCCCAAGAGGAGAAGGGATTGCGGCGTGGCCATCCCCCTCAGGGGTGATTTCTCACTTTCTGTCTATCTGTCTCTCTGGTGAGCACACGTGCCCTGTAGCAAAAACCTCTCCAAAATAATAATAATAATAATAATAATTTATTTAGGACCCAGCAGATGGCGAAATGGTTACATCACTGGGACTCCCATACGGCCAACTGCAGTTAGAGTCCCAGACCCAGAGGCTTGAAACTCACACTGGGCACGCGTGCATGTGTGCCCCCAATCCCGAGGATGAAGGAGAAGGGATTGCAGCACGGCCAATCACCCCTGGGGGTGACTTCTTGCTTTCCGCCTCTCTGGAGAGCACACACACCCTATAGCAAAAATGCCTCTTTAAAAAAAAAGAAGAGAAATAATTACTTATTTAGTTTTGTTCTTCATCATCATCGTCGTTATTCTCTTAATTCGCTATAGGGTATGTGCACTTACCAGGGAGAGAGAGAAAGGAGGTAAGAAAGCAAGCCACCAGGTCTGGGATTCAAACTGCCGTCGGCCAAGTGGGAGTCTAGCACCCCCAACCACCACGCCACCTGCCGGCCCCCCTTTGTAACATTTCTTTCTTTCTTTTTTAAAAATTATTTATTTAATTTCATTTATTCATTCACTTATTTATTTTAATTTGACCAGAGAGAGAGAGGGAAGTGAGAAAGTAAGCCAGCAGGGCCTGGACTCATACCACGGTCGGCCATGTGGGAGTGTCCACTTAACCACCACGCCCCCTGCTGGTCCCCCTTGTAACATTTCCAACACAGCATGAAGGAAGCCTGCCTCTCAGGGTGTCGGGTGGGAAAGGCTTGAGCGGGGGTCATCACTGCCCACTGTCTAGGTTTGTTTTTTTCTCCTTTAGGTGTCTGTCTAGCTTCTGTGAGTGAGAGATGAGAGCGAGCACACCCCCAAAAGGGTTTAAACTCCACGACCCACCCCAGCCTCAGCCGGCCCCAGATCTCGGGCATGTGGGCACCTGGCGTCTCTGGACTTCAACCGGAATGTTCCCGTGTGGGATTGCCTCAGAGTTTCATTTACTGCCGCACCATCGGGTGGGGTGTGTGTGCGTGTGTGCGCGTGCTAGTTTCTGGCCAGAGGGCATGTGCACACGTGTAAGAGACAGAGAAAGCATCCCCCAGTAGGGCCTCGTCATGAGGCCCAATTTTTCCTCCATTTCTCCATTTGTTAGGATCCTTTTTCCCCTCCATGTTTCCATATTTTGGGGCCCTGGGCATGCAGTGGTGGGGCGGAGGGGGCAGGTCCCCTGTAAACAGTCTCCAGGTTGTGTCTATAATGCCTTTTGTGGACTGGAAAAAGAGCAGCAAATCTCGGACTATAACTTCCTGTTATCTCGAGTAGAAAATGAAAGTGGGCCAGGTGGCCCAGTGATTAAGGTAGCTGGATCCTGGGCCAGCAGGTGGCATGATGGTTAGGGGCACTGGACTCCCACATGGCCAACTGTGGTTCGAGTCCCGGACCTGGAGGCTTGCTTTCTCACTTTCCTTCTCTCTCTCTGGAAATAGTAAAATAATGATAATAAAGTTAAATAATAATTTTTTAAAAATAGGTAGCTGGATCCCACATGAACGATAACACAACTCAAGTCTGGACCCAGTGGCTGGAAAAATATGTGTACATGCCCAAGATCTGTCCAGGGTGCTGGGCAGGAGGCGGGGACAGGCCAGCCTTGCCGGTAGGAGATGGACCGAGAGGTGAGGCAGAGGCTGCGCTGAGGCGCCATGGAGCTGGGGGCCAGGCCGGGAGGCTGGGCAAGGATGGCCCAGCGTCCAGCCTGGTGCCCTGGGGAAGACACTGAGCTCTGCTGGGACCACTGCAGGGGGCCCTGGGGGCTCCCCCCACCTAGCAATAAACAGAAGAGGAGGCTGGTGGCCCACAGAGGGGTCCGAGTTTTGGTCCTCCCACCCCTAAAGCCAGGTAACCCACGAGGCCGCCAATCCCTTCGGTGCATTAATTCCGTACTACTTTCTGTAACAGGGTTTGGTTTGTTTGTTTAACAATAAGCAAAGTTGGCTTGAAACTGCTGCAAAGACCCTGAGATGAGGGTCCCTCCCTCCCCAGGAAGGGGCAGAACATGTGGGGCTGGGGCCCCAGGCACTCACCGGCAGCCTACGCCCAGCAGGAAGAAGGCGAGGGCCACCAGGTCACACTGGTTCCAGGTGTCGTTGAGGTAGAGCTGCAGCCGCTGGCGCAGCGGGACCTTGCCGGGCCTGGGCCCCCCGCTGGCCAGGCTGCCCCAGCCGCCGCTCAGGCTCTGGCGGAACTCCTCGCACAGCAGCGTGAAGGCCCAGAAGTACAGCAGCAGCTCGGCGGCGCGGGGCCGGCCAGGCCGCAGGTCGGCCAGCAGCACGTGCGAGAACAGCAGCAGGAACAGCAGGTAGCTCACCACGTTGCCCATGAAGGCTGTCACCGGCGCGCCCCAGAAGTGGGACCACTGGCCTAGGCACTGGCCCCGCGGGCACATTCTGCAGCAGCCCCTGCGGTGGTGCGTGACCACCGGCCGCGTATCCTCGGGGATATCCACCAGCCTGGCGAGGGGAGACCAGGGGACAGGGCTTAGCTTGGCCTCTGAACCCTGACCCTCAACATTACCAAGACTCCGCTTAGCCCATCTGACCTCCTCCTGCAGCCGGACGGCCTCTGCCCCCACCGGACCTGAAACGAAGCCAGACTTTGCACCTCCTTGACTTCTGACCTCTGCATCTAACCTCTGACCTCTGAAATCTCCTGACATCAAGACAGCTGGCCTTCCCATCTGACTTCCCTCACCCCTCTGACCTCTGACCCCAGACTGAACTCTGACCCATGTTTGGCTTTGTTTTATTTTAAGAGTTTTTGTTTGTTTGTTTGTTTGTTTTTGCTATAAGGCGCATGTGCTCGCCAGAAAGGCAGAGAGAGACAGAGAGACAGAAAGCGAGAAATCACCCCCCAGGGGGACGGCCACACCGCAATTCCTTCTCCTCCATTCTCCTCTCGGGATCTTGGGCATGCACGCACACGCACCCAGCGAGACTTTAAGCTGACGTGTCTGGGACTCGAACCGCGGTCGACTACGTGGGAGTACAGCTTTATAGCCATTACGCTAACTGCTGGCCCCACTGTAATTTTTTAAAAGAATTATTTATTTAATTTTTTTATTTTTAAAATTTGACCAGAGAGAAACAGCCAAAGAGAAAAAGGAAAGTGAGAAAGCAGACCACCAGGTCTGAGATTTGAACCACAGTCAGCTATGTAGAAGTCCAACTCTTTAACCATCATACTGCCTGATGGTCCCTATTATTGTAAACTTAGAACTTATACACATGGGACCAGCAGTTAGCATAATGGCTATGTCACCGGACTCCCATTTAGTCGACCGCGGTTCAAGTCCCGGACCCAGTGGCTTAAACTCACACCTGGCGCATGTGCATGCATGCCCAAGATCCGGAGAGGAGAATGGAAGAGAAGGGATTGCGGCGTGGCCATCCCCCTGGGGGTGATTTCTCGCTTTCTGTCTCTCTGTCTCTCTCTGTCTGGCTGGCAAGCGCACGTGCCCTCTAGCAAAAACCTCTCCAAAAAAAAAACTTATACACAAAATGCACTCAGACTGTTTAACAACAACAAAAAAAAGTATTTATAATAGGAAAAATAATAGGGCCAGCCCATGACCTAGTGATTACATGAGTTGGATCCCCTATGACTGTCCATGCATTTTGAGTCCCAGATTCTGGCAGCTTAGGATACATGGTGGGTGGGGACCAGTAGGTGGTGTGGTAGTTAAGGCACTGGGCACTCCTACTTGGTTGACGACGGTTCAAGTTCTGAACCTGGTGGCTTTCTTTCTCACTTTCCCTCTCTCTCTCTCTCTGGTCAAATTAAAATAAATAAAGGAATAAATTCAATTAAAATAAATAATATTTTTAAAAAAGAAGAATACATGCTGAGGGTGGCCAGAAGGTGGCATGCTGGATAAGAGCATTGGGCTCCCATATGGCCAACACAGTTCGAGCCCCGGACTTGGCAGCTTGCTTTTTCACACTCTCTCTCCCTCTGTCCCTCTCTGGCTAGATTAAAATAAATAAATAAATAAAGTTAAATACAATAATTCTAAAAAAAAATAAAAAGATACATGCTGGGTAAGTGTGCCTGTGTGCCCCAAATTCTGAACGGAGGGAGAAGTGGAGGAGAAGGGACTCCAACATGACCGTGCCCCATGGGAGAGCTTTCTCATTGTCCTCTGTCTGTCTCTCTCTGGAAAATAACGTGCCCTTGGCAAATGAAAAACAAAAAAAGGAATGATAATAATAATCCCCACTCATCAACCGCTATGTGCCAAGCCCGTGACAAGCCTTTTACACACATTATCTCAATGAACCCTTCCAAGCACACCACCAGGCGTCGTGTGCACTGCGTTGCTAGTCACCAAGTACTGCGCTTCCCTGCCAGAGTACCCCTTCTGTGGGAGAGTCCACGGAACCACCGTGTGACTCGCCTTTGCCAATACGTATGGACAAAAGGGACTCGTGTCATCTCCGAACGGAGGCTTTAAGAGCCAGTGCCTGGTTTCCACGCCTCTTTCTCTTTGCCTTGACGCCAGGCACACCCCAGCGAGGGGGTACTGACTGTTCTAAAGTAGAGACCACTGGGAAATAAACCTTCCTTGCAGTGGGCCACTAAAATGTTTTTGATTTTTTTTTTTTTTTTTTTAGGTTTTTGCTACAGGGCGCATGCACTCGCCAGACAGACAGAGAGAGACAGAGAGACAGAAAGCGAGAAATTACCCCCCAGGGGGGATGGTCACGCCGCAATCCCTTCTCCTCCATTCTCCTCTCGGGATCTTGGGCACGCACGCACACGCGCCCGGGCGCCCGGCGTGAGTCTAAGCCACCGGGTCTGGGACTCGAACCACGGTCAACTACGTGGGAGTCCAGCGACATAGCCATTATGCCAACTGCCAGTCCCTTGATTTTTTTTTTTCTTTTTTTTACTATAATTGTTATTGCCAGTGGGCCTATGCATTCACCAAAGACAGAGAGAAAGACAGAGAAAATGCCCCCAGTGGGGTCTGGCCGTGCTGTCATTCCCTTCTCCACGGCTCCTTCCCACCAGGATTTTGGCCATCAATTTACGTCCCAGCTCCTGGGGCTGGGACCCGAACTGTGGGGCCACATGGGATCCGACTTCTCATACACAGCACTGAACTGCTACGCCCCAGGGCCAGCCCATTTCCTTGCTGTTGTTACTACAATAGTATCTAACCTACCCTGACTAACACAGGTCCAACCTCCTCTTTTCCTTTATCTGACAGAAAAGAAAACGGGGGCTCAGAGTGAGGTCACTGCCAAGGTCAAAGTCGGGGTGTGGAGTCAGGTAGAGCCAAGCCCCCAGCACCTCCCCTGCCCAGCACTGTCTGAGTTTGATAAAGGTTCTATTTCATTTGCTTAGGCCTGGTGTTTAAAGTACCTTCATGAATACCTCAACATACTGATTAGAAGCAAAGGCTTGGGACCAGCAGTTAGCGTAATGGCTATGTCGCTGGACTCCCATGTAGTGAACCGCGGTTCGAGTCCCAGACCAGGTAGCTTAAACTCACGCCGGGCGCATGTGTGTGTGTGCCCAAGATCCCGAGAGGAGAAAGGAGAAGGGATTGCAGCGTGGCCATCCCCCCGGGGGGGTAATTTCTCTCTTTCTGTCTCTCTGTCTCTCTCTGTCTTTCTGGTGAGCGCACACTCCCTATAGCGAAAACCTCTCAAAAAAATAAAATAAAATGCAAAGGCTTTAGGGCCAGCAGGTGGTGTCGTGGTTAAGGGTGTTGGACTCCCACATGGCTGACTATGGTTTGAGTCCTGGACCTGGCGACTTGCTTTCTCACTCTTTTTTACTCTCTCTCTTTCTCTTTCTCTCTCACTCTGTCCTTCTATGGTCAACGTAAAATAAATGAGGTTAAATAAAATAATTCTAAATAAAAAAGGCAAAGACTTTACAGTCAGGCCTAAATGATTCAGTCCACCGACTCCACCTGTCATCAAGGGACGAAAGTACATATAGCATGAAGCACGTCGGTTTCTTTCTTTCTTCTTCTTTTAAAGAGAATTATTTATTTAATTATTTATTTATTCATTCATTTATTTTTAATTTGACCAGAGAGAGCCACGCAGTGAGGGAAAGTGAGAAAGCAAGCCACCAAGTCCAGGACTTGAACCACGATCGGCCACGTGGGAGTCCAGTGCCTTAACTACATGCCACCTGCTGATCCCTCTTTCTTTTTTTTTTAGAAGTTTTTGCCTTAAGGCATGTGTGCACACTGTGGGGAGAGAGGCAGACAGACAGACAGAGAGAGGGAAAGTGAGAAATCACCCCCTGGGGGAATGGCCACACCACAATCCTTTCTCCTCCATTCTCCTTCCAGGACTTTGGGCACACATGACACATACCCTGCTTGACTTTCAAGCCACCAGGTCCAGGATTCAAACCGCGGCCAGCCAGCCATGTGGGAGTCCAGCGACATAACTGCTATGCCATCTGCTGGTCCCAGAGCAAATCGGTTTCTAATGATCACCCCCTTGGTGGCAACCCCTGATCTTCAACTAAGGCTTGGGCTTGGCATTTTGGAAATCCCTCAGTCTCTTCAGTAAGTCACTAAAGACACTCTCCCAAGGCCCAGGCTCACACTCTGGCTTCGCTCCCTGTCCTTGGAAGGACATGGAAGAGTCCCATGTCCTACAGTAGCCCAGGGCAGCCCGCCCCACCCCCGGTGCTGGGCCCCACTCACCCGAGAGACCGTTCCCCGTTCGCGTTGCAGTCCTCATCGAGCTCCACTTCCCTCTTCATGGCCTCTTCCTCGGGCTTCCTGCAGGATCGCGGGCAGAGAGGGCGGGAGGGGTTCTGGAGGGGTTCTCTAGAGAGAGCCACCTTCCTCACCCAGGAGACAGAGAGGAAGTCCCCTAGAGACCCTCCGAGGGACCACGTCCCCAGAAATACAGCCGGAAACGTACAGGCATTGCCCTTAGAGACAGCACCCCAAAAGTTTACCTCCCCAAACAGTCCCTCTGGGGGAGGAAAGAGCCCCCTTCCTAGGAAAGACACACTGAACAGACCAAGTGGGGGCGGGAGAAGTGAGAGGGGACGGAGCACTCCCTCCTGCCAGCCGGACCCCAAGGGACTGACCTGAAGGTGATGAGGTTGGTGCAGATGAGGGGGGGACAGAAGAAGGCGAGAACCAGGGCCCAGACGGGCGTGCTGCTGTCCATCTCCCCCCACCACTTCTGTGTCAGCAGAGACTGTGGGACGTGGGGACCATCAGGAGCCTGAATCTCCCCGCGGCCGCCTCCCTAGGCCTCCGGGTCACACTCCAGGACACAGAGCAAGTGCCCACGGTGATAGGGTGGCAGGGGAGGGAGTGGCCAGAGGCGCGGTCTGGCCAGCAGGTGAGCAGCTGACACTGAGTGTCCAGCCGAGCCCTCACAGGGATGAGCTCGTTAACCCTCTCAGCTTCCCAGGAGGACGCGCCGAGCGCCCTCTCCCCTCGCAGGTGCAGAGTAAGGAAACCGGCGAGCTGTGCATTTACCCACCACTTCGAGCAAAGGGCTCTGGGTAATTGTTTGCAATGGCAGCTAACGCCCTCCAGGAGGTGAGGATGGGACGGGGCTTCCAGCTGGCAGGACGGCGCCTCCTGTCCCCTCCTGTCCCTAGGGAGGGAGCCTCCCAGCCCGCAGGTTTACATTAAGGACATTTCCAAAGTGTCAGATGGGCAGGACTGTGGAGACTGGGGGGCAGGCAGCGCTTCCCAAGGGAGAGGATTTTCTACAGGAAGGGAGAATTCCTAATGAAGTTTGTTTACATCCAGAACAGTAGGCAACTGTCCAGCGAGGTCACCCCAATTGTTGAGAACCAGAACTGGGGGCCTCTCGAGGGAGGGGGAAGAACTTCCTGTGGGCGAAACGGGGCTTCCCCTCAGAGGGATGAAATTTCCCATGAGGTGGGAAGGATTTCCTGCCGCGAGGTAGGGCTTCTAGCCTTGTCGCCAGAGTTTCTGCATCTGGGCTGGAACTGCAGCTCCGCTATAGGAAGGGCCGCTCACTGCGCCCAAGGGGTGGCTCAGGTGGCTGGGCAGAGGACGGAGACCTGCTGCTGCCCCATGGCAGGGCGTCCTCCCCCAGCTCCTCGCGGCTGGGGACTGTCCTGCTGGTGTCTCAGATGCTCACCTGCACCCCGTCCTGGGCGAAGAAGGCCCGGGCGTCAGCCTGCAGGGCAAGCTGGAGGCACGTGGCGTCGCCCCAGAGCGGGCAGCGGCGGAGCAGCAGGCGGGACGACCTCTCCTCGCTGCTGCGGTAGCACTGGCCAAAGAGGTCTGGGCGGTTACGTGAGAGGGAAGAGTGGGGAGTGGTGAGGACGCGAGGTTGCAGGGGGTGGGGAGATGCAGCCGCGCCCTGCCCCAGCACCGTGCACCACTCACCGACCGCCATCCCCTCGAACTTGGCGGCCAGGTCTTTCCTCTTCGCCGCCTCCTCGGCCTCGGACTCCAGGCGCGCCAAGACCCGCAGCAGCAAACAGGCCCCCAGGGCGGAGGACACGGCGTTGGAGCCCTGGAAGGACAAAGAGGGCTTGTGTGGGGTCAGCTTGGCGAGAGCGTTCAGGATGGCTGGGGAGAAAAACCTGCCTTCACGTGAAGCCTGGCAGGGCCACAACTGACTGGGGGCAGGGGCAGGGGAGCGGAGCGAACGCTCTCCCAGGGGTGCACCTGCAAACCCTGAACACCCCGGGTGCCTGTGTCCATGCGCTAAGGCTGGCTGGAGTTGGGGTGGGTCATAGCATGAAGACCTTATTAGGGATACCTCTCTCTGTCTCACTCATTCAAGAAACAAAAGAGGGACCAGCAGTTGGCCTAATGACTAAGTCGCTGGACTCCCATGTAGCCAACCGCAGTTCAAGTCCCGGACCCGGTGGCTTAAACTCACTCCCGGGTGTGTGCGCGTGCGTGCCCAAGATCCTGAGAGGAGAATGGAGGAGGAGGGATTGCAGCGTGACCGTCTTCCCTTGGGGGTGATTTCTTGCTTTCTGTCTCTCTGTCTCCCTCTCTTTCTGGGAGCACACGTGCCCTATAGCAAAAACCTCTCAAAAAAAAAGAAAGAAGAAAGAAAGAGAAAGAAAGAAGAAAAGAAAGAAAGAAAGAAGAAAGAAAAGAGACAAAGAAGGAAAGAAACTTAAAAAAATATTAGCTGGGCTCATCAGAGGTCAATGACACAGCAATGTTTGTGGAGAAATCTGGAAGAAACTGAACTTCTGGTGAAAATACCAGCAGTCAGGTGGTTGGGGCCAGAGCTTGAGTTAGAATGGTATCGCAGTCATAGGTCAACACACAGGCCGGAGCAGGCACTGGTGCACACCTGTGAGCCAGCTACATGGGAGGCTGAAGCAGGAGGATCACAGGCCATAGGCCAGCCTGGAAACATAGCAGGACACTGTCTCTTTAACAAGAAAAAAAAGAGGGGCCAGCGGGTGGCATGGTGGTTAAAGGTGCTGGACTCCCACATGGGCAACTAAGGTTCGAGTCCCAAACCTGGCAGCTTGCTTTCTCACTTTCCCTTTCTCTCTCTCTCTCCCACGTTGTCCCTCTCTGGTCAAATTAATTAATTAAAAGTTAAATAAAATGCAAAAAAATAAGAAGAAAGAAAAAAGAAAAGGAAAAAAGCAGTTGAATGTGTCACCAAAAAATGGTGGAATGGGGAACTTCAAAACTCCATCCCTCCATAAAAGCAATAGATAAGCTGGCAAAAACTGTAACAACCAACTTTTTCAGAATTATAAAATTTTTAAAAACCTTCTAAAAAGAATTATTTATTTAATTTTATTATCATTATTATTTTTCTTAAATTTGACCGGAGAAATGGAGAGACAGAGAAAGTGGGAAAGCAAGCCGCTGGGTCCGGGACTCGAACCATGGTCAGTCATGTGGGAGTCCAGTGCCTCAACCAGCATGCCACGTGCCAGCCCCCAGAATTCTGAAATTTAACCCAAAATTTATAACTAGGAGAAGACTTAATAAAGAAAGAAACTGTTACTTTTTTTTTTAATCTTTTTTTTTTTTTTTTTTTGAGAGGTTTTTGCTATAGGGCGCATGCGCTTGCCAGACAGACAGAGACAGAGAGTTAGAAAGCGAGAAATCACCCCCCAGGGGGGATGGCCACGCCGCAATCCCTTCTCCTCCATTCTCCTCTTGGGATCTTGGGCACACACACACACGTGCCCGGGTCCGGGACTCGAACCGCAGCCGACTACGTGGGAGTCCAGCGACATAGCCATTATGCTAACTGCTGGT
The DNA here is from genome assembly GCA_026018925.1 of Tupaia tana. NCBI lineage: Eukaryota > Metazoa > Chordata > Mammalia > Scandentia > Tupaiidae > Tupaia > Tupaia tana. Next base: position 57,855,823 of record JAKSZU010000018.1, read on the forward strand.
CCTGAAACTGTTACATTTTTGTAAGAAAGCACAGTGATTTTTCTTTTCTTTCCTCTTTTTTTTTTTTTTTAGTTTTTTTTTTTTTTTTTTTTTTTTGCTATAGGGTGCATGTGCTTGCCAGAGAGAGAGAGAGAGACAGTCAGAAAGCACCCCCTGCCCAGGGACAGACATGCCACAGTCCATTCTCCTCTCAGAATTTTGGGCATGCATGCACATGCAAAAACCTGGCATGTTTTTCAAGGCTTTGAGTCTGGGATTTAAACCACACAGTTGTCCATGTGGGATCCAGCGGCCCTAATCTCCATGCCATCTGCTGGTCCAAGTGCACAGTGACCCACTCACTAGCTCCCCTGCTCACTCCCCACCTTGAAAATACTGGCTCATCATCCTGGTGCAAGTTGCTGGAACCAGAGAGATCCATTCAGACCTCACTCGAAGAATTGTTGGTGTATGTGTGGACCTAGTTGGTGTACGTGTGGACCTCGTCGGTGGACGTGTGGACCTCGTTGGTGGACGTGTGGGCCTCGTCGGTGGACATGTGGTTCTAGTCGGTGGATGTGTGGACCTCGCCGGTGGACAGGTGGACCTCGTCTGTGGACGTGTGGACCTAGCCGGTGGACATGTGGCCCTCGTCTGTGGACGTGTGGACCTCGCCAGTGGACATGTGGACCTCGTCTGTGGACATGTGGACCTAGCCGGTGGCTCCCTTAAAGAAAAGCTCAGAGGCTTAATTTTGTTTCAGGCTGCCTCAGAGCCTCCTCGGGGCAGAAGGGGCTCTCTAGGCAATGTGTCTTGATAGCATTTTTAAAGCAAACGAAACACTTTCAGCCACCCGAGACAAGGAATCTTTACTAAATACCTGAGAAAAGGAGGCTGAGGAAGGAAATTCTGGGAGCAGGGCTTTGAAAAGCTCTCATGTACCAGGAAATCTAGAAAGCTACACCAATGAGCAGAACTGGACGCATGCCCAGAAAACACCAGAGGAAAACCTCAGGTCACATCTCTAGGCGGTCTTTCGGCTCGCTCAAGCAGGAAGTTAAGACTAAAGCAGGATTGTGAGCAGCCTCACGGTGAGGAAGACGGCCGCTCTGCAGAGGTGGGGGTTGGTGTTCCGTGTGTGTGGCTCCAGGCATTTACGAAATCTTCCTCAAGTCACAGCTGACAGAGACTGCCACACACCACGAAGAATACAGACCTTACAAAACCGTTTAGAAAACTCACTAAATGGCCCACAAGCGGCAATGACAATCTAAAGGGAGAGAGTAAGCTGATTTCCAGACCTGCCACATTTTGATGTTCAAAATGTCCATTTTCAACAACAAAAATGAAACATGAAAAGAAACAAGCAAGCATGGCTCATTCACAAATAAATTTAGGGGCTGGCAGGTGGTATGGTGGTTAAGGGAGCTGGACTCCCACATGGTCGACCATAGTTCAAGTCCTGGACCTGGTTGCTTGCTTTCTCGCTTTCCTTCTCTCTCTCTCTTGCTCTGTCCTTCTCTGGTCAAGTTAAGTAAATAAATAAAGTTAAATAAAATACTCCTTTAAGGGACCAGCAGTTAGCGTAATGGCTATGTCATTGGACTCCCATGTAGTCGACCGCGGTTCAAGTCCCGGACTCGGTGGCTTACACTCACGCCAGGCGCATGTGCATGTGTGTCCAAGATCCTGAGAGGAGAATGGAGAAGGGATTGCGGTGTGGCCATCCCCTCTGGAAGGTGATTTCTCGCTTTTTGTCTCTCTGTGTTTCTGGCGAGCGCACGTGCCCTATAGCAATAAACTTCTCGAAAAAAAAAATTACTGGGACCAGCAGTTAGCGTAATGGCTATGTCGCTGGACTCCCACGTAGCTGACCGTGGTTTGCGTCCCAGACCCAGTGGCTTAAAACTCACGCCAGGCGCGTGTGCGTGAGTGCCCAAGATCCCGAGAGGAGAATGGAGGAGAAGGGATTGCGGCGTGACCATCCCCCCTGGGGGGTGATTTCTCACTTTCTGTCTCTTTGTCTCTCTCTGTCTGTCTGGCGAGCGCACGTGCCCTATAGCAAAAACCTCTCCAAAAAAAAAAAAAAAGAAAGAAAAAAAATTACTCCTTTAAGATAAATAAATATAAATGGAAACTTTCGCAGAGAAAGCTCAGACATTGTATTACCCGTGGGGGGTGCTTTTTCTCTTTCTCTCTCTGTTTCTGGAGAGTACATGGCCCCTCTGGCAATAAAGGAAAAGAGAAAAAAATAAATAAACTGTCCTAAGTATGCTCAAAGAGCTCCAGGAAATCATAGGCAGAGAACTAAACGGAGCCGGGAGAAAGATGTCTCACCAAACAGAGAATATTAACAAGGTCAGAAATCATAAAAAGGAAGCAGATGAAAACTCTGGAACGGGTAAGTACAAAAACGGAAACAAAAAATTCACTAGAGGAGCTCAACAGCAGACTTGAGCAGGCAGAAGAAAGGCTCGGTGAACTTGAACGGGTCCACCGAGACGACCCAGGCTGAAGAACGAAAAGGAAAAAGAATGAAGAAAAAGGAAGAAGAACCTAAGACCCTGAGAGACATCATCAAACAGATGAACCTATGTATAATGGGAGTCCAAAGGAGAGGAGAGAGAGAAAGGGGGAGAAATAAGATATTAATATATAATCTTCCAAGGACCAGCAGTTGGCATAATGGCTATGTCGCTGGACTCCCACGTAGTCGACCGCGGTTCAAGTCTCAGACCCGGTGACTTAAACTCACATCAGACACGTGTGCGTGCGTGCCTAAGATCCCGAGAGGAGAATGGAGGAGAAGGGATTGCGGCGTAGCCATCCCTCCTGGGGGGTGATTTCTCACTTTCTGTCTCTCTGTCTCTCTGTCTTTCGGTTGAGCACACGCGCCCTATAGCAAAAACCTCTCCAAAAAAGAAAGGATATAATCTTCCAAAGATTCCAAAATTTAATGAAAGACATGAATCTACACATTTAAGCTCAAGAGACTCCAAGTAGAGAAATACAAAGAAACCCACACTAAGATATATTACGAGCAAACTGTCAAAAAAGAGAATCTTTTTTTTTTTTTGGAGAGGTTTTTCGCTATATGGAGCGTGCGCTCACCAGACAGACAGAGACATAGAGACAGAAAGCGAGAAATCACCCCCCAGGGGGTTGGTCACGCCGCAATCCCTTCTCCTCCATTCTGCTCTTGGGATCTTGGGCACGCATGCACACGCACCCGGTGTGAGTTTTAAGCCACCGGGTCCAGGACGCGAACTGCGGTCAACTACGTGGGAGTCCAGCGACATAGCCATTACACTAACTGCTGGTTCCCAAAAAACAGAATCTTAAAAATAGCAAGAGAGGGGCCAGCAGGTGGTGTGGTGGATAAGGGCACTGAATTCCCACATGGCCAACCATGGTTCAAGTCCTGGACCTGGTGGCTTGCTTTCTCACTTTCCCTTTCTCTCTCTCTCATCAAATAAAGAAAAAAATAACAATAACAAATGGAAATAGGGACCAGCAAGTGGTGTGGTGGTTAAGGCGCTGGACACTCCCACATGGCTGACCAGGGTTCAAGTCCTGAACCTGGTGACTTGCTTTCTCACTTCCTCTCTCTCTCAGTCTCACTCTCTCTCTCTCTCTGGTCAAAACTTAAAAAATATATAATAATAAATGAATGAATAAATAAAAAATAATTATTTTTAAAAAATAAATAACAAATGGAAATAAATAAATAATTCTTTTTAAAAAAAATAGCAAGAGAGAAGTTACTCATCACATACGAAGACTCAAGATCAACAAATAGGATTAAATACTTATAATATATAACTATCATTATAAAACCCAGAAGAAAACAGAAATAAACCTTTATGACCTTGAATTTAGCAATGGTTACTTAGGTATAACACCAACAGCATAAGCAATAGAAGAAGAAAAAAAAATACACAAATAGACTTCATCAAAATTTAAAACATTTGTGCATCAAAGAATACTCTCAACAGAGTATAGATAATCCACAATATGGGAGAAAGTATTTGCAAATCATATATCTGATAAGGGTTAATACCGAGACTATGTAAGAAAACACTTATGATTCAAGAAAGTGTTTAACAGCAAAGAAAGCATTCAACAAAAAGAAAGAAAATCAACCTAATTTTTTTTCTTAGGTTTTTGCCATTGAGTGCACACGCACTTCCCAGAGAGTGAGAGGGAAAATGAGAAATCATCTCCCAAGGAGATGGCCATGCCACAGTCGCTTCTCCATTCTCCTCCTGGGATTTTGGGCACACACACACACATGCCCAGCGTGAGTTTTAAGCCGCCAGATCTGGAACTCAAACTGCAGTTGGCCACGTAGGAGTCCAGTGCCTTAACCACTATGCCATGTGCTGGTCCTGAATCAACCTAATTTTTAAAACAGCATTGGGGGCCTGTAGGTGGCATGGTGGTTAAAGGTGTTGGATTCCCACATGGCTGACCATGGTTGGAGTTCTAGATCCAGCAGCTTAAAAAACTCTAGATAGGGGCCGGCAGGTGGCGGGGTAGTTAATGCTGGAATCCCACACGGCCAACCACAGTTCAAGTCCATTTGCTTTCTCTCTTTCTCTCTCTCTGCCCCTCTCTGGTCAAATTGAAATAAATAAATAAGTAAAGTTAAATAAAATAATTATTATTTTCCTTTTGGCTGGAACCGCCATCTTCCAGTAATTAACCAAAATGACGAACACAAAGGGAAAGAGGAGAGGCACCCGATATATGTTCTCTAGGCCTTTTAGAAAACATGGAGTTGTTCCTTTGGCAACATATATGTGAATCTACAAGAAACGTGATATTGTAGATATTAAGGGAATGGGTACTGTTCAAAAAGGAATGCCCCACAAATGTTACCATGGAAAAACTGGAAGAGTCTACACTGTTACCCAGCATGCTGTTGGCATTGTTGTGAACAAACAAGTTAAGGGCAAGATTCTTGCCAAGAGAATCAATGTGCATATTGAGCATATTAAACATTCTAAGAGCAGAGATAGCTTCCTAAAACATGTGAAGGAAAATGACCAGAAAAAGAAAGAAGCCAAAGAGAAAGGTCTCTGGGTTCAACTAAACGCTAGCCTGCTCCACCCAGAGAAGCACACTTTGTGAGAACCAATGGAAAGGAGCCTGAGCTACTAGAACCTATTCCCTATGAATTCATGGCTTGATGGGTGTTAAACTAATCTGTGGTCTATAAAAAATAAAATAAAATGGGAACCAGCAGTTAGCGTAATGGCTATGTCGCTGGACTCCCACGTAGTCGACCGCGGTTCGCGTCCCGGACCCGGTGGCTTAAAACTCACGCCGGGCGCGTGTGCGTGCGTGCCCAAGATCCCAAGAGCAGAATGGAGGAGAAAGGATTGCGGCGTGACCATCCTCCCTGGGGGGTGATTTCTCGCTTTCTGTCTCTCTATCTCTCTCTGTCTGTCTGGCGAGCGCACGCGCCCTATAGCAAAAAAACCTCTCCAAAAAAATAAATAAATAAAAATAAAAAAATAAATAAAATAAAATAAAAAATAATTATTATTTAAAAAAAAAAAAACTCTAGATAGGGACCAGAAGATGGTGTAATGGTTACATCACTGGACTTCCATGTAGTTGACCACGGTTCAAGTCCTGGACACAGCGGCCTAAAACTCATGTTGGGCACATGTATGTGCATGCCTAAAATCCCGAGAGGAGACTGGAGGAGAAGTGATTATGGTGTGGCCATGCCCCCAGTAGGTGATTTCTCGCTTTCTCTCTGCCCCTTCTTGTGAACACACGTACCCTATAGCAAAAATCTCTAAAAAAAAAAAAAAAAAAAAAGAGAGAGAAAAGAAAAAGAAAAACTCTGAGTATGAATGCCCAAAATCCCCAGAGGAGAATGGAGGAGAAGGGATTGTAGTGTGACCATCCCACCTGGGGGGAGGTGATTTATCACTTTCCTTCTCTCTGTCTTTCTCTGTCTCTCTCCAGCAAGCACACTCGCCCGATGGGGTGGGGGGGAGATGTTAAAACAAGGGATAGCCCCATAGCTTAGTATTTAGAGAGTCAAAGCTCCCATGGCCAGCCCTTACTCAAATCCCGGTTCCGGCAGCTTGGAAAGCATACCAGGTGCGTGTGCACGCACGCCCAAAGTCCTGATGAGAAGAGGAATGAAGGAGAAGGGACCACGGCGTAGCCACGCTCCCGGCGGATGCTGGCTTTCTCTCTCGTGAGTGCACGCGTGCTCTGGCAAGAAAACTTCATATATATATGTGCGTATATATATGAATTGTTAAAATGGTAAATTTTTAAAATAATTTTTTATTTTATTTTATTTATTCATTCATTTATTTTAATGTGACCAGAGAGAGACAGAGAGAGAGAATGAGAAAGCAAGCTGCCAGGTCCGGGACTCGAACTGTGGTCAGCCATGTGGGAGTGTCCAGCACCTTAACCACCATGCCACCTGCTGGTCCCCAAAATGGTACATTTTATGTCAGGTATAATTTACCACAATTTTCAAAAACCAGAAAGTAAGTGTTCATAAAGACAAAGAAAAATGAAATCCCTATAGACTACTGTGAGAATGCGAACTGATGCAGCTCCTGCGGAAAACGACCTAGAAGTTCTTCGAAAGCTAAACGTGGTGTTACCATGCGACCCAGCAATTCCGCTTCTAGATATAGACCCAGAAGAACTGAAGAGAGGTGTTCAGACATTCACGGCAGCACTCTTCACAAATCAGAGCAAAACCCTCAGGTGCCCATAAACGAATGAGTGGAGAAACAGAATGTGGTCCGTCCATACCACGGAGTCTTACTCAGCAATAAAAGGAAACAGCTAAAGGAGCCACACTGGGGCCGGCAGGTGGCACGTTGATTAAGGTGCTGGACTCCCAGATGGCCAACTGCGGTTCAAGCCCTGACCTGGCAGCTTGAAAACCACTCCGGGCATGTGTGGACACATGTCCGAAATCCCAGGAGGAGAATGGAAGAGAAGGGACTGCAGCATGGCCATCCTCCCATGGGGGTGATTTCTCACTTTCCCTCCCATTGTCTGTCTCTTTCCAGAGAGCACACATGCCCTATCGCAAAATCTTAAAAAAGAAAAGAAAAAAGAAAAACAAAAGCAAAGGGAGCCATATTTCACATGCCAACAATGATTTGAATCCCAGCCCTGATGGCTTGAAAAGCATTCTGGGCACGTGTGTGTGTGTACCCTGAATCCCTACAGGAGGGAGAAATGGAGGAGAGGGTGTGGCCACGCCTCACTGGAGAGTCTTTTCTTTTCTTTTTTTTCTTTTTTTTTTTTTTTTACTGGAGGGTGTTTTCTCTCTCTCTCTTTCTCTCTCTCTCTGGCAAGCACACATGCCACTGGCAATAAAAAAAATAAAGTTACAGTAAATTTCATTTACTTATTTTTTTGTCTATAGAGTGAGTGTGTTTGCCAGAGAGAGAGAAAGTGAGAAATCACACACACACACACACACACACACACACCTGGTGTGAGTTTCAAGCCGTCGGGTCTGGGGCTCAAACTGCAGCTGACCATGTGGTAGCCTTGTGCCTTAACCACTATGCTACCCACTGGCCTCAGTAAGTGATTTTTAAAAAGAATTATTTAATTTTATTTATTTTTATTATTTTTTTTAAACTTGACCAGAGAGAGACAGAGAAGGAAAAAGAGAAAGCAAGCCACCAGGTCTGGGACTCGAACTGTAGTCAGCCATGTGGGAGTCCAGCACCTTAACCACTGCACCACCTGCTGGCCCAGTAATAGTAATTTTATTGTTTTGTTTTTCTTGTTTTTAAATTATGTATTTAATTTAATTTATTATTATTGTTTTGAAATTTGACCAGAGAGACAGAGAAAGAGAGAGAGGGAAAGTGAGAAAGCAAGCCACCAGGTCCGGGACTCAAACGGCAGTCAGCCATATGGGGGTCTAGTGCCCCGACCACTTCACCACATGCCAGCTCTAGTAATAATAATTTTTTTCTTCTTTTTTTAGAGAGGATTTTTTTTTTTTTTTTTTTTTGCTATAGGGCACATGCACTCACCAGAAAGACAGAGAGAGACAGAGAGACAGAAAGCAAGAAATCATCCCCCCGGGGGGATGGCCACGCCGCAATCCCTTCTCCTCCATTCTCCTCTCAGGATTTTGGGCACGCACACACACGTGCCCGGCGTGAGTTTAAGCCACCGGGTCCGGGACTCGAACTGCAGTCAACTACATGGGAGTCCAGCAACATAGCCATTACACTAACTGCTGGTCCCCAGTAATAGCAATTTTTAAAAACGCATTTTATGGGGGCCAGCAGGTGGCCCCCAGACTTGACTGTGGTTCAAGTCCCAGACCTGGTGGCTTGCTTTCTCACTTTCCCTTTCTCTCTGTCTCTCTCTGGTAAGCACACGTGCCCTATAGCATATTACAGTAATAATTGGGGCCGGCAGGTGGCAAGGTGGTTAGAGGTGCTAGACTCCCACACCATGGTTTGAGTCCCAGACCTGCCAGCTTGCTTTCTCACTTTCCTCCTCTCTCTCTCTCTCTCGCTCACTCTGTCTCTTTCTAGTCAAATTTAAATAAATAAATAAAGTAGAATAATTCTTAGAAAAATAATAATTATAAAAAATAAAATTATATAAGTAATTCTTTAAAAAAAAAAAACAACAGAGAGACAGAGAAGGAAAATGAGAAGCAAGCCACCAGGTCTGGGACTCAAACTGTAGTCAGCCATGTGGGAGTCCAGCACCTTAACCACTGCACCACCTGCTGGTGCAGTAATTCATTTTTTATTTATTATCAAATTTGACCAGAGAGAGACATAGAGAGAGAAAGAGAGGGAGTGAGAAAGTAAGCCACCGGGTCCAGGACTCGACCCTCCGTCGGCCACGTGTGAGTTCAGCATCTTAACCACCATGCCATCTGACCCCAATAATTCTTAAAAACGATAATAACATGCATGACATGGGTTGAAAAAGGAGGGTGAAACAGTTGGAGTCATCTTCCAGGGACGGAGCACGGGGTGCCTGCCGGGTGACGTCGGAGGTCAGGCGACCCCCGGGAAAGGGGGCCGGGAGGTGGCCGAGCAGGGCAGAGCCGGCGGGCACTCACCATCTCCCAGAAGTACATGGCCATCTGGCCTCTGTTCAACAGCAGCGCCCAAAGGAACAGCTCACTCCAGGGGGGCTGCCCATGGCGAAGGTCCGGCGGCACTTCCGAGGTGGCCCTGTCCGAGAGCAGAGAGTCCTACAGACACGGGAGGCTAGTGAGGACGGCGCGGCCCCACCGCCTGCTTGGGCACAGCCCCGTCCTCTGGCCACGCCCGGTCCCCCCGGTCAGACCCTCCCCAGTCCCCGGCCCGGCCTGGCCATTACCCTCTCCTCGGCCTCGCCTAGACCGGGGTCCCCGGCGCCCCCAGTCAGGTATCTCGGCGCACAAGTCTCCCCCAGCAGCATCTTCAGCATCTGCTCCACGTCAGGGGGCCGGAACCCCAGCACCCGCCATCGCAGGGCCTGCGCCTTGGTGCCCGCCGCGTGCGACGCCTGGTACAGGAGGCTCCGGATGAGCGGGGGCGCCACGCTGTAGAGCTGGGCCACGCGCGCCGTGGTCAGGAAGTGGCCCACGCTGAGGCCGTGGGAGATGAGCAAGCGCACGAACTCGGGGCGGTCATTCAGCAGCGCGTCCATGAGCGACGCCTCCAGGTGGAAGGACTGCGGGGGACGCAGGGAGAGGGCGGGGCAGAGACGGGGGCCAGGTGAGGGGGACGTAAGGACGGGGGCTGCAGGGCGAGGAGGCTGGGTGGGTCTGGGAAGGGGCAACACGATGGGGACAGGGAGGGCAGGCCCAGGCGTGCGGGGGAGGGAGAGCGCGTCCCTTGTCAGACTCCCCAGCCCCCAGGCCCTGACCCCGTACCCGCCACTGGATGTCCCCCCGGAAGAGTTCACTCTGGGCAATGTCCACGCGGTTCCAGGCCACGGCCAAACGCAGCTCATCCAGGTAGGCTGAGGCCTCGGAGCTCCCGCAGGCTGGCAGGGCGAGAGGGAGAGCGGCAAGTCAGGGGACCGGTGGGGACAGGCCATGAGCTTCCATCCGGACGCCTGACCCCTGACACCGCTCTGTAATCCGGGGACGCCGCTGGGCACTCAGGCCTAAGCTTCGGTGGGTGCTGGCCGCAGCACGACCCCTGACTCCCCGCCCTGGGAAGGGAGACGCGTATTCATTTGAGGTTTTCTGAACCGACCAGACAATGAGGATGGAGAGGGAAGCTGGCTCCAGTTCCCGCCCAGCTCAGCTCGTTCTCCTGAGGGAACTACGAGCCTTTAAAAGGTTATGGGGAAATGGAATTGACATACAAGTTTATTTGATGCAAAAGGAAAAAGAAAGAAAGAAATCTGTGTACAGTTTTTCACAGCACATGTTTTCCATGAGAGTTTTGAAGACCCCGTCGTACATCCTGAACACGCATAACCACACTCCCAGTGTCCCACGTGCTCTGAGGTGGGCCCAGGGTGTGCTTGGGGCCCAGGGGCAGCCATGTCACAGAGGTGTGGGGTGACCCGAGAGAGCCACCTAGAGAAGGGGCTTTGGAAAGAGTGCTAGAATTTGGAGATGTGTAAGGAGATGGGAAAGAACCTCTGAGCAAAGGCCTGGAGGTAGAAAAATACAGGATACGGGGCTGAGCAGGTGGCATGGTGGTTAAGGTGCTGGACTCCCACATGGCCAAGTGAGGTTCAAGTCCTGAACCTGGTGGCTTGCTTTCTCACTTTCCCTTTGTCTCTTTCTGGTCAAATTAAAAAATAAATAACAGGGGCCGGCAGGTGGCATGGTAGTTAAGGGTGCTGGACTCCTACATGTTCGACTGCGGTTTGAGTCCCAGACCTGGCGGCTCGCTTTCTCACTTTCCCTCTCTCTCTCACTCTGTCCCTCTCCGGACAAATTAAAATAAATAAACAAATAAAGTTAAATAAAATAATTCTAAATAAATCAATACATAATAACAAATAAAATTACATAAATAATTCTTTAAAAAAAGAACCCGGGATACGATTACAAACCTAAGTTACTCCGATGTCGGAGACTTGGGGCGTGCTGTGAGAGGGAGGGGGGACAACAGATGTGGTTGGAAAAACACTAGAGGGCTCTGGGAGACCCTGGAGGTCGTTGGAGACGGGGGGCCGGCCCAGTCACACCACAGTAAGCACTGAGCAGAGGAAGGCAGCGCCCCGTGGCCGGCCAGGGCCCACCCGGCCCGGCATGCTGGCACGTGCACGCGTGCCCAGGGTCCGCTGAGGCGGAGAGTGGGAGGAAAAGGCCTGTGGCGTGGCCAGGCCCCACTGCGGGGTGCTCTGCTCTCCCTTTCTCTGGTGTACACACACACACACCCTCAGGCATTTGGAAAAAAATATATACCAAAAGGGAAAAATAGAGGCTCGTAATTTCTTTTTTTAATATTTATTTATTTAATTCCATTTGTTATGAATTTTTATTTTGACCAGAGAGGGAGAGAAAGGGAAAGTGAGAAAGCAAGCTGCCAGGTTCAGGATTAGAACCACAGTTGGCCATGTGGGAATCCAGCGCCCCCACACCACACCACCTGCCAGCCCCTAATTATATATATTTTTAATTATGTATTTAATTTTATTTAGTCATTCATTTATTTTAATTTAACCAGAGAGAGAGTGAGAGAGAGAAAGTGAGAATGCAAACCACCAGGTCCAGGGCATGGTCGGCCATGTGGGAGTCCAGCACCCCTAACCAGCATGCCACTTGCAGGCCTCACCCCCTAATTTTTTTTAATTGCCAGAAGGCATATGAACTTGCCACAGGGAAACAGAGAGACAGAGACAGAGACAGGGATAGGGGATCACCTCTAAGTGGGGTGTGGTCAGCTGCAATCCTTTCTCCATTTCTCCATCCTGTTGGGATCTGGGGCACACACACGCTGGGATGTTTTCTGCCAGTCCCTGGGGTTGGACTTCAAACCGCTGTGGGCCATGTGGGATCTGGCTCCCCTAGCCACTAGGCTACAGGGCTAATTGTTTTTTAGAGAGAGATTTTTGCTATAGGGCATGTACGTTCACCGGAGAGACAGAGAGAGACAGAGAGAGACAGAGAGTGAGAAATCAGCCCCCGGGGATAGCCTTGTCACAACCCCTTCTCCTCCGTTCTCCTCTCAGGATTTTGGAAATGCATGCACACACACCCACACCCGGAGTGAGTTTTAAGCTGCCAGGTCCAGGCCTCGAACCGAGGTCGCCTATGCAGGAGTCCAGCGATGTAACCACTACACCATCTCCTGGTCCCAAGGGCCAAATTTTTGACCCAGCTATTTAATGGCTCCAAATGTGAGGCATGAAAGTCCCAAAGGGCATTTGTGCCATGGGGTTCGTTTCTCCTTCTGCCTCCACTCCTCCACATCCATCTCCGAGGCAAATGCATCTCATTTTGGTCATTGCAGAATCATCAGAGTCTCACATAGTGGAGGTGCGCTCTGGGTCCGGAGCCGGCAGCCCAGGGCTCCAAGCCAGGTCCGCCCATGCCAGCGGAATGGCTTCAGGCATGGCCCTGAACCACAGGGGCCTCCGCGGCCTCAGCCATAGAAGGTGAATAATGGGCCAGCAGGTGGCGGAGCGGTTCCGTTGCTGGACTCCCACATGGCTGGCCCTGGTTCCTAGTCTCAGACCCAGTGGCTGAAACTCCCACCAGGGAGAATGGAGAAGGGACTGGACGTGGCCATCTCTCCTGGGGAAGGGGGGCGGTTTCTCCCTCTCCCTCTCATTGTCTCTGTCTCTTCCAGAGAACACATGCGCCCGAAGGCAAAAACCTACTGAAAAAAAAAAATAGTGACAGTTTTATTATCAGTGAGAGTAACTCCAGGAAGTTCTAAGCCGTGAGAAAGCGGAAGCTGGCGGTGTAAACGCTAAGACTGACCAGAGGAACCAGGCTAGCACGCATAGGGCTGCCTTTCTCCTTGCAACCCGGAGGTCAATTCAGAGTAGGATTTTCTAAGATTTTGTGCATCTCCCCTAGTTTTTCCATAGTTTCATGAGAAGGAAAGAAAATGTTTCAGAAAGCCTTGCCACGTAGGCCCCACACAGCCACGTCCAGGCGACATCCGCCCCTCCCCACTTTCTCCTCCTCCTTTCCTGAGGTTAATGTCTCTTAATGAGCAGCAGAGACAGCGCATCGGAGGGAGAGCCCCCTGCTGTAGTCTGAGCATGCTCCCCAGTTCCTGTGCTCCCCTAACAGGATTACGAGGGCAAAGCTGGACCCTTTACAGTGTGGAGGTGGAGCCTTTGGGAGATTTGGACTAAGGACGTGAGGACGGCCTGTGGTGGGCTCTGGGTGGTTCATATGGAGAGGGGAGGCGACCAGAGACACATGGGCAGCCACTGTGCCAGACATGGCCCCTGTGCTGACCTCCAAACGTGAGCTGAATAAACCTCTACTTCCACAATCGCCCAGTTTCAGGTAACTTTCTTCTTCTTTCTTTTTCTTCTCTTTTTTTTCTTTTTCTTTTTTTTTTTTTTTTTTGGAGAGGTTTTTGCTATAGGGCGCATATGCTCAACAGAAAGACAGAGACAGAGAGACAGAAAGCGAGAAATCACCCCCCAGGGGGATGGCCACGCCGCAATCTCTTCTCCTCCATTCTCCTCTCGGGATCCTGGGCACGCACGCACACGCGCCAGCTTCAGTTTAAGCCACTGGGTCCGGGACTCGAACCGTGGTCTACTACAAGGGAGTCCAGCGACATAACCATTACTCTTAACTGCTGGTCCCTCCTTTCTTTTATTTTTTAGAGAGATTTTTGCTATCGGGCTCATGTACTCACTGGAGAGACAGAGAGAAAGTGAGAAATCTTTCCCCACTCCCCTCCCCACCCCGAGGATGGCCATGCCGCAATCCTTTCTCTTCCATTCTCCTCTCAGGATTTTGGGCACACACCCACACATGCCCAGCGTGAGTCTCTTTAATTTTTTATAATTATTATTTTTTTAATTTATTATTTTATCTTTTAAAATTTGACTAGAGAGGCACAGAGAGTGATGGAAATGGAAAAACAAGCTGTCAGGTCTGGGTCTTGTGGGAGTCTAGCACCTTAGCCACCTCACCACTTGCTAGCCCCAAGGTAATCTTCTCTAATTAGCAACAAAGAGGACGAGAACAACCCCAGCAAGCCCAGATCATAGACACACATGTGGTGGGTCTCGGGACGTGAACCTGGAGCCTTCCTGTTGGGTCAGCCCTGGACAGCATGGCTCTGCACTTTACCCCCAGGCCTCCTCTGTCCCCTGCTCGCCCAGCCCCTCCCTGCTGAAACCCCATCCATTACCGCCTGGCCGAGGCCCAGCCAGCCCTCTCCGGATTCCCTGGCACAGTGCGGTCGCTTTTGCTTCTGCGGGCACTGTCCCCCAACCACAGCTCACGGGCTGCCACGTTTTCTCAGTTAACTCCTGTAGGGTGACTCAGACGTGCCTAGTGATGTCATCTGATATGTAAGGGTGTGTCCCCACAGGGAATGCAGTCACATTAAGAACGCCTGTCTATCCCTCCCCCAGTGGGGACCGGTCCGCTCACACCTTGCCTCTGAAGCTCGCACACTCCTGAAAGAAATCATGTCCGCTTTTCAGAGAGAAACAGGCTGAGAGAGGGGAAGCCTCCTTCTCCAGGTCACACGGCAAGGAAGGGGCCACGCTAGTGTTCGCAGCCAGCGTTGGGGCGGCCAGCGGTGTAGTGGTAAAGGGAGCTGGATCCCACACAGCCCACTGCGCGGTGTAAGTCCTGGGTCCGGCAGCTTAAAAAACACAGCCGGTGCCTATGCGTGCCTGCCCAAAATCCTAAAAGGAAGATGGAGGAGAGGGGATTGCAGTGTGGTCATCCCCCCACCAGCATGATTTCTCACTTCCCTCTGTCTCTCTCCTGGAACACACATGCCCTATAGCAAGTTAAAGAAAAAAGAAGAAGAAGAAGAAAAAAAAGAAAGTCAGCTTTGTCTGAGCCCAAAGTCCAAAATTACTGTTCATTCTTTTTTATTTATTTATTTTTTAATTGCCAGAGGGCAAAGAGCTCACTGGAAAGAGACAGAAAGATAGAGTCAGAGGGAGAAGGAGAAAGCAACTCCAGCGGGGCGTGGCCTCACCACGGTACCTCCTCCTCCGTTTCTCCATCCCATCGGGATGTTTTTTTTGTTGTTACTGGACGAATGCGCTCATCAGAAAGTCAGAGAAAGAGAGACAGAAAGCGAGGAATCACCCCCCGGGGGGATCTTAGGTACACACACACACACACACACACACGCGCGCGCGCGCGCCCAGCATGAGTTTAAGCCACCGGATCTGGGACTTGAACCGCGGTTGACTACATGGCAGTCCATCGACATAGCCATTACGCCAACTGCTGGTCCTCATCCTGTTGGGATTTTGAGCCCACGCACATGTACCTGGCATGTTTTTCCCTCTCTCTCTTTTTTTCTTTTTTTTTTTTTCGAGAGGTTTCTGCTATAGGGCACATGAGCTTGCCAGAAAGACAGAGAGAGACAGAGAGACAGAGAGCAAGAAATCACCCCCCGGGAGGATGGCCACGCTGCAATCCCTTCTCCTCCATTCTCCTCTCAGGATCTTGGGCACACACGCACATGCACCTGGCATGAGTTTAAGCCACTGGGTCCTGGACTTGAGCCATGGTCGACTACATGGGAGTCCAGCGACATAGCCATTACACCACATGGGAGTCCAGCGACATAGCCATTACACCAACTGCTGGTCCCCCCGGCATGTTTTTCAAGCTGCTAGGACCACGATTTGACCTAGGTCAGCAATATGGAATCTGGCTGGTAGGTCACGGGTCCAGTTCCGTACTGCTCGTTCTTACAAGCCACAAGCATGGCAGATACGATTGCAGTAGGGACCCAGGCTGAGAATGCATTATCTGTTGCCATACACCCTTGGGGTCTTTTATCTAATTGGTATTTACCCCATGAAATTCTTCTGTTGCCAAAAAATGATGGGGACCCACATGCCCAGAGCCCTGGGAACTTTGCTTTTTTTTCAAGAGAGAATTTTTGCTATAGGACACGTGCACTTGCCAGAGAGACAGAAAGCGAGAAATCACCCACCAGGGTGATTTCTTTTTTTTTTTCTTTCTTTCTTTTTTTTTGGAGAGGTTTTTGCTATAGAGCGAGTGTGCTCGCCAGGCAGACAGAGAGAGACAGAGAGATAGAAAGCGAGAAATCGGGCCGGCGCGGCGGGCCGTGGCTCTGCGCCCTGCGTGCCCCTGCGCGGCGGGCCTGCACGTGGGCCCTGGGCCCACGCTCGTGGCCCACCCCCCCACACCCCACCCCCCCACTGTATTCCATGGAGACACACCTACAATTGTGGAACTGCACGAGACCCACCCTTAATCCAACCCAGAATAGAACCTATGCTCCCTATTGTTAAAAACTGTATGAGCTGATAATTGAAAAAAAAAAAAGAAAAAAAAGAAACTGAAAGAACTGGAAGATACAATAGCAGGGAAGGCAACTGCAGATACTAGAGACAGTATGGGAGAGGTAATGGGAATGAGTAATTGAGGGCGGAAGGGAGGGATTCAGGGAACAAACAACACACTTAGTAGACACAAAAACGAAAAGTTGTCTGTTGATGATAATGTATATGGTATAATCATTGTCTTGACTAATGTGCACTGTATTCATGGTGGGAAAAACCATGTTGTACACTGTAAAGAGGTGCAATGATTAAATGTAAAAAAAAATTAAAAAATTAAAAAATAATAATAAATTAAAAAAAAAAAAAAAAAAACCCACAATGGTCTGCCAGACTGACCCAGATGGGAGGCTTCTGGGTTCATGTTGTAGATATCACTCCAAGTATGCCAAGCATACATGTGCCCATAATCTGGGGCTGGCTGAACTGGAGGTGGATCCCAATGTCAAAACCCTGCTAGGGGTGCTATCTCTCTCTCTTTCTCTGTCTTGTGGAAGAAATTAATAATAATAATCTTTTAATAAAGAATTATTTAACTTTAGGAAAGAAAAAAAAAAAAAAGAAAGAAAGCGAGAAATCACCCCCCAGGGGGGATGGCCACGCCGCAATCCCTTCTCCTCCATTCTCTCTCGGGATCTTGGGCACGCACGCACACGTGCCCGGCATAAGTTTAAGCCACTGGGTCTGGGACTCGAACCGCGGTCGACTACGTGGGAGTCCAGCAACAGCCATTACGCTAACTGCTGGTCCCAGCCAGGGTGATTTCTTAATGCCCACACTGCAATCCTTTCTCCTCCAATCTCCTCTCTGGATCATGGGCACGCCCACACATATGCCCGACATGAGTTTTAAGCCGCCAGGTCCAGGACTTGAACTGGGGTCGACTACATGGGAGTCCAGCAACGTAACCCACTACGTCATCTGTCGGTCCTGGGCACCTTACTTTTATCTATGCCACTTCCCAGATTACTAAATCCAAATTCTACTCATCTTCAAGGTCCAGTTTAATTTTTTTAGGTTCATGATAGAACGCTTGTGACATGAATCATGTGAGAGAGAGAGCAGTACCTTCCACAGGTGTGGTCATGCCATGGTTCTCTTCCTCCAGCCCTCCAGCCTGCCAGGGTCCTGGGCATGCAAGCACCCTGCTGTCTTCAGGCCACCCTGACCAGTGGTTCCACCCACGTTCAGCATGTGGCTTCTAGCTCTGCAGTCTGGTACATACGGACTGCGCCATAGAGTGGGCCTTTAAGATTTCACTTAAATAGCACCTTCTAGAAGTTTCTCCCCCCTACTGACAGTGATTCTTCTCCATGATTTTGTCCTTTTTTTGGAGAAGTTTTTGCTATAGGGCGCATGTGCTTGCCAGAGAGACAGAGAGACAGAAAGTGAGAAATCACCCCCCAGGGGGGATGGCCATGCTGCAATCCCTTCTCCTCCATTCTCCTCTTGGGATCTTGGGTACACACGCACACGCACCCAGCGTGAGTTTAAGCCACCGGGTCCGGGACTCGAACCGCGGTCGACTACATGGGAGTCCAGCGACATAGCCATTATGCTAACTGCTGGTCCCCATGGTTTTGTCTTAAATTTTACTTAAGGTTGTATCCACACAACCCTCCTAATATCAGGGGTCCTTAAGAGTAGGAAATGAGTCTTCTGGAGTCTAGGGTGTTTGCTGAATGAATAACTAACCTCCGGCTCTTCCGGGTGGCCATTAAGCTCCCTGCCTTGGTTTGCATCATTTAGTCCTCTAAGTTGCCATTTCTATTGAAATATCAGCAGTTTCTCTCTGGGAGACTGCTATGGTTTGAATGTGTTCCCCCCAAAACCTATGTATTGGAATTTAGTTGTATTGTTAACTTGATGGGATTAAGAGATGGGGTTAGGCCAGCAGGTGGTGCAGTGGTTAAAGCACTGGACTCCCATGTGGCTGACCATGGTTCAAGTCCTCGACCTGACAGCTTGAAACCTACATCAGGTGTATGTGTATGTGTACCCAAAATCCAAAGAGGAGAATGGAGGAGAAGTGTTTGTGGCATGGCCATTCTCCCCAGGGGGTGACTTCTTGCTTTCTGCCTATCTCTCCAGCAAGTACATGTACCTTATAGCAAAAATCTCTTAATAAAAGAGATAGAGAGAGAAAGAGAGATGGGGCCTTCAGGAGGTGATTGGCATTAGATAAGATCATCAAGGTGATGATTGAATCTCTGTGGATTTATAAGGAGAGGGAATGAGATAAACACCTGGATGCATGGACAAAGACACACACACTCTTACCACGTGAAGCCCTCTGCCACCTCAGGACTCTGTAGGGAGTCCCTGCCAGCAAGAAGACCTCAACAGATGCAGCCCTTGACCTTGGACCACCAAACTATGAGCTGAATAGACCCTATCCCTTTATAAATTACCCAGTCTGTGGTGTTCACTTAGTAAACAACAGAGAATTGATTAAAATAGACAATGCTTTGTTTCATATCTAACCAACATGATTAACACAGACTGGATATATGTAGGAAAGGAAGAATGGCTGCGTGAAAGGATAGATAGAAGAGTAGCCGCGTGGATGGATGAAAGAGGGATGGATGGACGGACAGAAGGTGGATGTGTGAAAGATGGAAGAAGATGGGTGAATGAAAGAAGGGTGGATGGATGGATGGATGGATAGAAGGTGGATGGATGGATGGATGGATGGATGGATGGATAGAAGGTGGATGGATGGATGGATGGATAGAAGGTGGATGGATGGATGGATGGATAGAAGGTGGATGGATGGATGGATGGATAGAAGGTGGATGGATGGATGGATGGATAGAAGGTGGATGGATGGATGGATGGATAGAAGGTGGATGGATGGATAGATGGATGGAAGGTGGATGGATGGATGGAAGGTGGATGGATGGATGAGTGATAGATGGATAGATGGATGGTAGATGGATAGAAGGTAGATGAATGGATGATAGATGGACGTAAGGTGGATGGATGGATGGAAGGTGGATGGATAGAAGGTGGGTGGATGGATGGATGGAAGGTGGATGGATGGATGGATGGATGGAAGGTGGATGGATGGATGGATGGAAGGTGGATAGATGGAAGGTGGATGGATGGATGGATGGGTGATGGGTGGATGGATGAGTGGGTGGAGAGAAGATGGAGAGATGGAAGAATCAGGGATGGAATTATCAAGGACGTGTACATGGATAGGTGAGAGGACGGGTGGATGGACTGATGAGTGGACGGAAGAATGAGGGGCGAATGAGCGGTGGGCAGAGGACAAGGTGGGGAGCCTCCTGTGCACACTGATGGGTGGGAAGACGGAGCAGTGGATGAGTGGCTCGAACAGAGGGATGCAGAAGCTGGAACATAGTGAGAGCATCTGGGCCAGCAGCATCAGGCCAAGCCCCAAGAAGCGCTGCCCGGGGAGATAAAAGGGGGCCTAAGTCTATGACCAGAGAAGATGATGAAGTGCTCAGGCCGGGACAGGTGGTCCAAGCTGACCTGAGAAGGGGAGGATTTGGGGGTTCAAGTCTTACCCTTCACAAGAGCCTTCAAAACGATGGTCTCAAATTCCTCCGCGCCATCCTCAGAGGAGTAGACCGTCAGCAGCTCCCTCTGGGTCATAATCCTCTCCACCTGTGGACACCACGCTCTGCCTCCTCAGCCCAGTGCCCCCGGGTCCTGTCCGCAGGGGTGCAGCAGGGCGTCCCCTCCCAGAATCTAGTCATCTGGTGTCCAGGACTCTTACGTCCATCCTGGGAGTCCAGGTCCCAACCCTCTGTCCTCAGACCCGGAGTGCAGGCCCCCAGCCCCTCCAATCCCAGGACCCGGAGCTGGGCCCCAAGATCTTACCTGTGCCTGCAGGATCTCAGGGTCCCCTTCTGGGAAGAAACGCCTGATCCGATCTCGGGCTTCACCTCGTCTGGACCCCCCACTCCCCGGGGCCAGGGTTTCTTCTAGGGTCTCCACCAGGCAGTCTGCAGCGCCCCCAGAGCCAGCCACCAGGAGGCAGGGGAGCTGAGCATGGGTGGCATCCTCTATCCGCTACAGGAGAGGGAGCGTCAGGACAGGGAGGGCAGGGCGCTCGCTGCCCCGGAGTCCCCAGCCCTGCCCCTTAGGCCCGGGCATCCAGACCCTGTACCTTCAGCATCTTCTCGTCACCACCGATCAGGAGCAGGAGGACAGGGATGTCGATTCCGGTCCCTAAGGAGCGAAGACAGCAGAGGGCCTGGTCACCTCCCATCAGCCTTTGCTGGGATGGGAGAGAGCACAGTCCCCAGGACACAGTCCCCAGGGGTCCCTGGGCAGACGCGGCCTCTTCCTGATCCTGTTCTGAAGCTCATGGGAACCTTCGGTGCTTTGTGCACTTTGGGAGGAGGATGAGGGCCTGGACTCCTGGGTTCCTGGATCAGGCAGGTGCTTCTCTCTCTCTCTCTCTCTCTCTCTCTCTCTCTCTCTCTTTCTCTCTCTCTCTTTTTTTTTTTTTTTTTTTTTTGGAGAGGTTTTTGCCATAGGGCACGTGTGCTCGCCAGACAGACAGAGAGAGACAGAGAGACAGAAAGCAGGAAATCACACCCCCCCACAGGGGGGATGGCCACGCCGCAATCCCTTCTCCATTCTCCTCTCGGGATCTTGAGCACGCACGCACACGCGCCCGGCGTGAGTTTAAGCCACCAGGTCCGGGACTCGAACCGCGGTCGACTACGTGGGAGTCCAGCGACATAGCCATTACGCTAACTGCTGGTCCCTCTCTCTCTCTTTTTTTAAGTCTGTTTACTGGGAGCCAGCAGATGACACGGCGGTTAAGGCACTGGATTTCCACATGGCTGACCACAGTTTGGGTTTGAGTCTGACCCAGAGGCTTGAAGAACATGTCGGGCGCATGCGCATGCATGCCCAAAATCCTGAACGCAGGGAGAGGTGGAGAAGGGATTATAGGGTAACCACGTCCCACGGCAAGCGCTTTCTCCCTTCTCTCTTTCTCTCTCTGGCAAGTGCATTCACCCTCTAGCATGAAAGAAAGAAGGAAGGAAGAGACGAAGGGATCTATTTGAAGACAGGAATTATATTCCCAGAAAATTAGAAGATGCCACCAAAAACTCAAAATAAAAAAGGTTGGGGCCAGCAGGTGGCATGGTGGCTGGGGCACTGGACTCCCACATGGCTGCCTGTGACTTGAGTCCTGGACCTGGTGGCTTGCTTTCTCACTTTCCCCCTCTCTCTCTGATGAGCACATGTGCGATATAGCAAATTTTAAAATAATAATAATAAATAAAATTAGATAAATAAAAAATAATTTTAAGAAGGTTAATAAGAGAACTTAGTAAGAGGATTGATACATGAAAAATATACAAAAATCAAAAACTTTTTTTCAAGCTAGTAGTAATATATGTCGTATTCAAGTTTGATAAAAATAATACCTGGGAATTAATTCATCTAGAAAGGTATAGGATCTTTATGAGGAAACTTAAAAACGTTATTTAAGGGACCAGCAGTTAGCATAATGGCTGTCACTGGACTCCCATGTGGTCGACTGCGGTTCACGTCCCGGACCCCGTGGCTTAAAACTCACGCCGGGCACACATGTGTGTGTGCCCAAGATCCCCAGAGGAGAATGGAGGAGAAGGGATTGCGGCGTGGCCATCCCCCCTGGGGGGTGATTTCTCGCTTTCTATCTCTCTGTCTCTCTCTCTCTGTCTGGTGAGCACACGCGCCCTATAGCAAAAACCTCTTCAAAAAAAAAAAAAATGTTATTTAAGGGGGGCCAGCTGGTGATGCAGTGGTTGAGGGTGCTAAACTCTCACATGTCCGAGCATGGTTCGAGTCCTGGAACTGGGAGCTTGCTTTCTCACTCCTCCACCCCCCACTATCCCTCTATGGTCCAATTAAAAATAATAAATGAATAAACAAAGTTAAATAAAATAATTTTTAAAAAATATTATTTGGGGCCATCAGGTGGCGTGGTGGTTAAGGGCACTGGACTCCTATATGGCCAACATTTGTTTGAATCCCAGACCTGGATGCTTGCTTTTTCATTTTCCCTCTCTCTCTCTTTCTCTCTCACTCTGTCCCTCTAAAATAAACAAATAAATAAAAAGTTAAATAAAAATAATCCTTTAAAAATGTTATTTAAGGACAAGGCCTAAATAAATAGAAAAACTAACACCAATGTAACCTTTCACAAATTAACACATAAATTAAATGCAGTTTAGAGGGGCTAGCAGGTGGCGTGGTGGTTAAGGGCACTGGATTTCCACGTGGCCGACCCCAGTTCAAGTCCCTGACCTGGAGGCTCTCTCTCTCTCACTGTGTCCCTCTCTGGTCAAATTAAAATAAATAAAAATAAATAAATGAATAAAGTTAAATAAAATAATTCTTGTTTTTAAATAAATAATTCTTTTTTTTTTTTTTTTTTTTTTGGAGAGGTTTTTCGCTATAGGGCGCGTGCGCTCGCCAGACAGACAGAGAGAGACAGAGAAACAGAAAGCGAGAAATCACCCCCCAGGGGGGATGGTCACGCCGCAATCCCTTCTCCTCCATTCTCCTCTCGGGATCTTGGGCACGCACGCACACGCGCCCGGCGTGAGTTGTAAGCCACCGGGTCCGAGACGCGAACCGCAGTCGACTACGTGGGAGTCCAGCGACATAGCCATTACGCTAACTGCTGGTTCCCTAAATAAATAATTCTTAAAAGAATAAATGCAATTTGGAGAAAGGCAGGGAGGTTAGGGAATGTTTGGAGGTGTCTCTCTTTTTTTGAATGGAACAAAATAAAAATAATTTTAGACTTCATAAGGAAGAATAAATGTAATAGAAGATCCAAGAATTTAAATTTTGTTTTGTTTTGTTTTCTTGCTTGAACTTTTGTAGCAGCTTTGAAAATCTATTTACTTATTTATTTCGATTTTTGCTATAGGGTATGTGCAATCATCAGAGAGAGAGAACCCCACGGGGGATGGCGTTTCTCGAGCCGCTGGGTTCAGGGCTTGGACCGTGCAGTTGGCCACGTGGGGTCCGGCGCCTGCACCAGCACACCCCTGGCTGACCCAGCTGCGGGCATCTTCACTCAGATGGACAAGATGGTTTGCCCGTTGACCGGTCCTGAAGAAAGCTCCTGAATGGACTCCCTGTCCTCCTGACCGACAGTGACAAGATGGTGAGGATGTACGGTCTGGGTGACTGGGTCTAAGGGCAGGGCTGGGGGCCAGGACTCCGGGTGGGCAAGCTTCCTCCTTCCCTGTCCTGACTCCCCCTTTTCCTGTGGTGGGTAGCAGACACCACCCAGGCTGCACTTTTGGAAGGAAGTTAGAATCCCAGGCCAGCCGGGGGTGTGGTCGGTAAGGCGGCTGGACTCCACGTGGCTGACTGCGGTTCAGGTCTCAGACCCAGCAGCTTAGAAAGCACGTCAGGCACACGTGCATGTGGGCTCGAAATCCCAAGAAGAAAGTGGAAGAGAAGGGGTTGTGGCATGGCCGCCCACCCTGACAGGTACTCTCTTACTTTCTCTCTCCAGTGAGCACACATACTCTAGAAAAAATGAAAAAAAAAAAGAAAGAAAAAAATTGCAGGGCCACAGGTGGTGGGGTGGTTAAGGCACTGGACTCCCACATGGCCGACTGTGGTTCGAGTTCTCAATCTGGAAGCTTGCTTTCTCACTTACCCTCTCTCTCTCTCTCTCTCTCTCTCTCTCTCGTCAAATAAATAAATAATAATAATAAATAAAACTAAATAAATAATTCTTTTAAAAAATAAGGAAAGAAATTGCTCCATATTTTTAGAAAGTTCCCTAGTTCTATTAAAATGTACACATAGCAATAGCAATCCCGCTCTGAGGAATCTGTTGTATTGAACTTAAAACACTTGTACGACACATGCCCATATGAAGGTATTTATTCAGCATAATTTGTGGGGCCAAATGCCAGAAAAACCTTCCACATGCATCAACTGGTCATTTTTTTTGAGAGAGATTTTTTTAAATTATCTTATTTAACTTTATTTTACTTATTTATTTTAATTTAACCAGAGAGGGACAGAGAGAGAGAGAGAGAGATAAAGTGAGAAAGGAAGCCACCAGGTCCGATACTCAAACCACAATTGGCCATGTGAGAGTCCAGCACCCTTAACCACTACGCCACCTGCTAGCCCCCCCAGAGAGAGATTTTATTTTTTTAAAGAATTATTTTAACTTTCTTTCTTTCTTTATTTATTTATTTATTTATTTATTTATTTATTTATTTTATTTTGACTAGAGAGGGACAGAGAGAAAGAGAAAGTGAGAAAGCAAGCCTCCAGGTCTGGGACTAGAACTGCAGTCAGCCATGTGGGAGTCCAGCCACCCTCAATCACCACACCTCCTGCCAGCCCCTAGAGAGAGATTTTTGCTATAGGGGTACATGTGCTCACAGGAGAGACAGAGACAGAAAGTGAGAAATCACCCCCCTTCTAGGGGGGACGGCCATGCCACAATACTCCTCCATTCTCTTCTTGGGATTTTGGGCATGCACACACATGCACCCAGCATGAGTTTTAAGCTACCGGGTCCAGGATTTGAACCACAGTAGACTACATGGTGTGTGTTGGGGGGGGGATCCAACAATGTAACCATTACGCCATCTGCTGGCCCCTTAACTGGTAAATTCCCAATACCAGAAAGCACATCCTTACTAGCACTAGCAGCTGGCGTAATGGCTCTGTCACTGGACTCCCACATAGTTGACCGTGGTTCGAGTCCCGGATCCGGTGGCGTGGCCATCCCCCCAGGGGTGATTTTTCGCTTTCTTCTCTTTGTCTCTGTCTTTCTGGCGAGCACACGCGCCCTATAACAAAAATCTCTCAAGAAAATTTTTTTTGAACTTAAAGATGGTCATGAGAACAGTATAATGAGTGTACATTTGGCATTAAAAGAATAAGAAAAGTGTAGGGAGCGAATGCGGCCATTTTGAGCAAACACATGACTTTTAGACTCATGTAGAAATGTAGTTTTAGGAGAAGGTATTTGTAGGGCAATGAATGCCATTACCATTTGAATACGTTAGCTGTCGGTGTATGAGACTGCAGAGCTGATTAAGGGAAGTGGCATGTGTTCATCAGAATTTGCCCAAGATTAGGAAAAACACCTAGAACTACCTGGCTCCAAGTGTCTTCCCACCTTCACTGATTAACATCTGAAAACAACTTACTTTAGGGAACCAGCAGTTAGTGTAATGGCTATGTCTCTGGACTCCCACGTAGTTGACCGTGGTTCTCATCCCAGACCCGGGTACGTGCCCAAGATCCCGAGAGGAGAATGGAGGAGAAGGGATTGCGGCATGGCCATCCCTCCTGGGGGGTGATTTCTCGCCTTCTGTCTCTCTGTCTCTCTCTGTCTCTCTGGCAAGCGCACTCGCCCTATAGCGAAAACCTCTCAAAAAAAAAAAAAAAAAAAAAAACTTACTTTACATTCCACCTCCCCTACCCCCATTTCCTGCCCTTTAAAAGAATAAAGCTGGGAACAATTCCCGCTGTGACTTTCATCAGAAAAGTCCGGATTTCTGATCCCCTCTTTTCTATTCTTCTGTGTCCCTGTGTGATTATTTTAATGTGTACTTTCTAATCCACAGCGGTCACTCTGCAAGGCAATCCCACGTGGGAGCACGTGGATTCGTGTCCTAAACCTCCCTGAATATGCTGCGCATGGGCAGGCCCCTAGTCCAGGGCTGGCTGAGGCTGGGAGTGGATCGAGGTGTCAGGACCCTGTTGCGAGTGCTGTATCTCTCTCTGTCTCTGTCTCGCTTTATCTTTCTCAAGCATGAATTAAATATACAAAAAATAATTTTTAAGAGCTTTTGCTATAGGGCACATGTGCTCGCCAGAAAGAGAGACAGAGAGACAAAAAGCAAGAAATCACCCCCCAGGGGGAAGGTCACGCCACAATCCCTTCTCCTCCATTCTCCTCTCGGGATCTTGGGCACGCACACACACGCACCTGGCGTGAGTTTAAGCCACCGGGTCCGGGACGCGAACCGTGGTCGACTACGTGGGAGTCCAGCGACATAGCCATTATGCTAACTGCTGGTCCCTTCCTCTCAGGATCTTGGGCACGCACACATAGCCATTGCACTAACTGCCAGTCCCAATATACAAAATTTTTTAAAAAGAATGAGAAAGAAACACTGTATAGATGGGAACATAATTGCATAGGCCTTTATAGCATAGAGAAAGGTATAAAAGGGTAAACTCCAAACTGTTGAATACTGATTATCCCAGCGGGGGGTTGGGGGAGAGAAGTTGGAGCTGGGAAAGGCAGATCACTGACTTCCTTGAGAAACCTTTTTATGACTTAATTTGTTATAATAAACACATATTGCATGTGCCATTATGTCGATGAAGGCAGTTCTAAAGGTCACAGGTTATACTTTTCCGTTTCTTTGACCTTCTGGCAAAGATGACACTACAGTGACAGAGGACAGTACAGTGGTTCCCGCGGGTCCGGAATACAAAGGGAATCCCTCTGTGGTAACAGAACCAGCTGATACCCTGATTGTGGTCCTTTTAGGGGTCTTCAAAAAATGGACGGAAAATGCATATTGTGCCTTCTGGCCCACACCCAGTGAAAAGCCAGCATGCATGTGCATCGGAGGCGGGCCTGGCACTGCCCTTTAACCTGAAAGCCTCTTCCCTAAACCTCTCCTTCCGGACCAGCACCCAGCGAAAAGCCAGGTCAGATGGTCTCTTGTCTCCTGTCTCTGTCTCGCTCTCTTCCAGGAGGAGAAGGGATTGCGGCGTGGCCATCCCCCCTGGGGGTGATTTCTCGCTTTCTCTCTCTCTGTCTCTCTCTGTGTCTGGCGAGCGCATGCGCCCTATAGCAAAAAAAAAAAAAAAAAAAAAAAAAAAAAAAAAAAAAAAAAAAAAAAAAAAACCTCTCCAAAAAAAATAATTTTTTTTTTCCTTTTTATTGCTTTGTTTTGTCTTTTTCCCTTTGTTTCCTTTCTTTTGCTTTTCTTTTCTTTTCTTTTCTTTTTTTTTGCTATAGGGCGCAGGTGCTCCCCAGAAAGACAGAGAGAGGCAGAGAGACAGAAAGTGAGAAATCACCCTACAGGGGGGATGGTCACGCAGCAATGCCTTCTCCTCTCGGGATCCCGGGCACGCACGCACAGGCGCCCGGGGTGAGTTTAAGCCACCGGGTCTGGGACTTGAACCGCGGTTGACTATGTGGGAGTCCAGCAACATAGCCATTACGCCAACTGCTGGTCCCAGCCTTTTTTCCTTTCTTTTACCTGACTTTCTCATCTTGCTTCTCACCTTCCACACGTTGAGTGTCTAGGCAGGTTTAGGTGCACAGTGGCGACACATCTGAGTACATTTCGGGTCATAGAAAATCTCAACCCCCACTGAACTGGTACAGAAGGGAGAAACGCATCTTTATAAATCTATATTGAAATTCCTTTCTGGGACCAGCAGGTGGCGTGATGGTTAAGGCGCTGGACACTCCCACATGGCCGACCAGGGTTCAAGTCCTGAATCTGGTGGCTTGCTTTCTCACTTCCTCTCTCTCTCACTCTCACCCTCTATCTCTCTCTGGTCCAATTAAAAAATAAATGAGTGAATAAATTAAAAAAATAAATAAATAATTATTTAAAAAAAAAAAAAAGAAGAAATTCCTTTCTGTGGACAACACATTGCAAAACACAGAAGTAGAGGAGAAATAGGCATAGAAGTACCTCACAGTAAAGTGAAGCATATGAGCTTATAGAAGCAGAAGTCTCTAACAAATTAGCCAAACATGAATATACCACCAACGGGCTAAAAATCAGAGAAGGGACCAGCAGTTGGCGTATTGACTATGTCTACTACTCCCATGTAGTAGACTGTGGTTGGAGTCCCGGACCCGGTGACTTAAACTCATGCCAGGTGTGTATGCGTGTGTGCCCAAGATCCCAAGAGAATGGAGGAGAAGGGATTGCGGCATGGCCATCCTCCCTGGGGGGTGATTTCTCGCTTTCTGTTTCTGTCTCTCTCTGTCTCTCTGGAGACCTCACGTGCCCTATAGCAAAAATCTCTCAAAAAAAAAAAAGAAATACAAAGGATCCCACATAGAATCAACCCAAGATCTTCCCCAAGGCACATCGTAGCCAGATTGACGAAAACCACAGACAGAGACAAGATACTAAAACTGGCAAGAGAGAAACGTCAAGTTACTGTCAAAGGACATCCCATGAGGTTAAATCAGACCTCCCGTCAGTGCAAGCAAGGAAGAAATGGGAAAATATATTCAAAGTGTTAAGTGAAAAACAATTTCAACCAAAAATACTATACCCAGCAAGATTATCCTTCATATGGGGAAACAAGATGAAAACATTCTCAGATAAACAAAACCTGAACAAGAATTAACCAACACCAGACTACCTCTTCGAGAAGTTCTGAAGGGAGCACTATACCAGGAAAACTAAAGACAGACAAATAAGAGAAGAAAAATGGCCAAGAACAAGGCCAACTTAATGGTAGGGACAAGTTCTGAAATAGAAATAACAGTGCTGAATGTTAACAGAAAGGTCAGACCACATAACAGTGCAAATTCATCCCAAGAGAGAGCACATGAGACTGACCTGGTGAGACAGAATTCTACGACTTTTCTAAAACACTGCCGACTTTCTTCTATGCTGTGTCTTCCAGATTTAAGGATTTTTGTTTTATTTTGACTTGTTGATAGGTTCAGCAATTCATGGAAAAAAATTTTTTTTTAATTAAAAATAAACTTTTCTCCCTTCCTGACCCTTTTGCAATTGGAAAATATTTGTGAGCATTCTTATTTTGTGGCAGAACGGTTATTTACATAAGTTCAATAATACAATAGTATCTGTTGCCTTGCATCAGAAATTGAATTCTTATGGGGCTTTGTGCAAATAACAGACCAAACTGAAACTGAGATTAATCTAAGGGTTTTTTTTGCAAATAAGTTAGTTTATACCTACCTCTCTTTAGTAAAAGGGGGAATGGAGAGAGGAAAAAGTGTTTCAGAAGAAAATTACAGTGCATTTGGGACCAGTAGTTGGTGTAATGGCTATGTCACCAGACTCCCATGTAGTCAACTACAGTTCGAGTCCCAGACCCAGTGGCTTAAACTGATGCCGGGCTCGTGTGCTTGCGTGCCCAAGATCCCGAGAGGAGAATGGAGGAGAAGGGATTGCGGTGTGGCCATCCCCCCTGGGGGGTGATTTCTCACTTTCTGCCTCTCTATCTTTCTGGGGAGTGCATGCACCCAACAGCATAAACCTCTCCAAAAAAGAAAAAGGAGGAGGAGGAGGAGGAGGAGAAGAAGAAGAAAATTACAGTGCATTTGTTACTAGATTCTAGCTTTGTCTGTACTTTTTGTTTAAGATCTTTTGTGAGCCAGGGCCAGCAGGTGGTGTGGTAGTTAAGGCAGCTGGACTCCCACGTGGCCGACTGTCGTTCAAGTCCTGGACCTGGTGGCTTGCTTCCTCGCTTTCTCTCTCTCTCTCTCCCTCTGTCTCTTTTTGGGGAGCACACACACCTTGTAGCAAAAATAATAAATAAATAAAATTAAATAAATATTTCTCTAAAAAAAATCTTATGTGAATCAATAAAATGTGGGAAAAAAAGTTTAGTATGGAAGGGAGGGAGGGGAAAGGGGGAGGAAAAAACTGGTAAAAGTATGCTTAACTGACAAAAAATGAGACGCTATTGGCTGATGATTATGTATATGGTAATATCTTTGTCTTGACTGACATGCATGGTATTTGTATTGGAAAAAGAAATGTATACTATAAAGAGATGTGATTAAGTGTAAATAAATTTAAAAAAGAAGAAAATGCATATTGTGAAAAAAATGCATGAATAGCACATTTTTGTGGCACCAAAATTAACTTGTACTTTCACTCAATTTTTCCACAAACTTTCTGAAGTCCTTTTCTATACTAAAATTCATACACAAATGTTAGTTTTACTGTATGAGAATTTTGTAGATAAGGTTAAAGCTATCTAAAATCTAAAGTTTAATAATTAAGTTTCAAGGGGCTGGCAGGTAGCATGGCCGACCATGGTTCAAGTCCCAGACTTGGTGGCTTGCTTTCTCACTTTCCTTCTCTCTCGCTCTGTCTCTCTCTGGTCAAAATTAAAATAAATAAATAAAGTTATATAAAATAATTCTTTTAAAAAATTAAGTTTTAAAATGTATTTGGGACCAGCAGTTGGCATAATGGTTTTGTCACTGGACTCCCATGTAGTTAACGGTGGTTCGAGTCCCAGACCCAGTGGCTTAAACTCATGCCAGGCGCTGTGCGTACGTGCCCAAGATCCCGAGAGGAGAATGGAGGAAAAAGGATTGTGGCGTGGCCATCCCCCGGGGGGGGGGTGATTTCTCGCTTTTATCTCTCTCTCTCTCTCTCTCTGTCTTTCTGGCAAGCACATGCACCCTATAGCAAAAACTTCTCAAAAAAAAAAAAAGTATGTATGGGTGCCAGCAGGTGGTGTGGTGGTTGGGAGCGCTGGACTCTCACATGGTCAACCAAGGTTTGAGTCCCAGACCTGGAGGCTTGCTCTCTCACTTTCCCTCTCGCTCTCACTCTCTCTCTATCTCTCACTCTATCCCTCTCTGGTCAAATTTAAATAAATAGATCAAATAAGTTAAAATAAAATAATTCTTAAAAAGAACTTATTTTTTGGGAACCAGCAGTTAGCGTAATGGCTATGTCGCTGGACTCCCACGTAGTCGACCGCGGTTCGCATCCCAGACCCGGTGGCTTAAAACTCATGCCGGGCGCATGTGCGTGCGTGCCCAAGATCCCAAGAGGAGAATGGAGGAGAAGGGATTGCGGAGTGAACATCGCCCCGGGGGGTGATTTCTCGCTTTCTGTCTCTATGTCTCTCTCTGTCTGTCTGACAAGCGCACACGCCCTATAGCAAAAACCTCTCCAAAAAAAAAAAGAACTTATTTTTTTTATTTTTTAAAAAATGTATTCATGAGGGGCCAAGCAGGTGGAGTGGTGGTTGAAGGCACTGGATTCCCACATGGCTGACCGCAGTTCGAGACGCGGACCTGGAGGCTTGCTTTCTGGCTTTCCATTTCTCTCTCTATCTGTCTTTTTCTGGTTAAATTTTAAAAAACAATGATAACAAAAGGAATTAAATGAATAAATCTTTACACGTGGCTGACAGCGATTTAAATCCCAGACCTGGCAGCTTGCTTTTTCACTGTCCCTCTTTCTCTCTTGCTCTGTCCCTGTCTGGTCAAATTAAAAATAAAATTAAAGTAATTTTTTTAAAAAATATATATTTATGGGACCAGCAGTTAGCGTAATGGCTATGTCGCTGGACTCCCACGTAGTCGACCGTGGTTCAAGTCCCAGACCCGGTGGCTTAAACTCACGCCGGGCGCGTGTGCGTGCATTCCCAAGATCCCGAGAGGAGAATGGAGGAGAAGGGATTGCGGCGTGGCCATCCCCCCTGGGGGGTGATTTCTCGCTTTCTGTCTCTCTGTCTCTCTCTGTCTGTCTGGCGAGCGAACGCGCCCTATAGCAAAAACCTCTCCAAAAAAAAAAAAAAGAAAAGAAAAAAAAAATATATATATTTATAAGTTAGAGGGCAAATGTGCTTACTGGAGAGAAACAGAGAGAGAGGGAGAAATAACCCCCCAACAGGGTGTGGTCACACTGTACTCCCATCTCCATTTTTTCATTCTATTAGACTTCGGGGCACCCACGCACGTGTGTCTGATGCTCCTCAAGCACCTGGCACTGGGATTTGAATCACACGCCGGCCATGTGGGATCTGGCACCCTCAAACATTAGGCAATGGGACTGGCTCAAGTTATTTTATCTTTAACATTTTGCCAGAGCGTTTGTACTCAGCAGAGAGAGACAGGAGAAAGAGAGAGAAAAGGAG
Organism: Tupaia tana; assembly: GCA_026018925.1. Lineage (NCBI taxonomy): Eukaryota > Metazoa > Chordata > Mammalia > Scandentia > Tupaiidae > Tupaia > Tupaia tana. The sequence continues at coordinate 57,888,154 of JAKSZU010000018.1, forward strand.
ACAGGGGATCAGCAGCTGGCAAGGTGGGTGAAGTGCTGGACTCCCACATGGCCTACCATGGCTCGAGTCCCAGACCTGGCAGTTTGCTTTCTTTCTTTCTCCCTTTCTCTCCCTCATCAAATTAAAATAACAATAAATTAAATTAAATAAATAATTCTTTAAGAATTAAAAAAAAAATTAAAGGAGACAAAAACTTCCAAGGGGAGGGATCATGCTGCCATCCCTTCTTCTCCATTCCTCCCTCCTCTCAGGATTCTGGGCATGTTCACACATGGGCCTAGCATGTTTCTATTTTTTTTTTTTCTTTTTTCTTTTTTTGGAGAGGTTTTTGCTATAGGGCGCGTGCGCTCGCCAGACAGACAGAGAGAGACAGAGAGATAGAAAGCAGGAAATCACCCCCCAGGGGGGATGGCCACGCCACAATCCCTTCTCCTCCATTCTCCTCTCGGGATCTTGGGCACGCACGCACATGTGCCCGGCGTGAGTTTAAGCCGCCGGGTCCGGGACTCGAACCGCAGTCGACTACGTGGGAGTCCAGCGACATAGCCATTACGCTAACTGCTGGTCCCTAGCATGTTTCTAAAACTGCACAGTCAGCCATGTGAGGTCCAGCTGCCTCAATGACTATACCACTGGTCAGCACCCAATTTATTGGGTTTTTTTTAAGAATTATTTTATTTTACTTTATTTATTCATTTATTTTAATTTAACCAGAGAGAGAGAGAAAGTAAGAAAGCAGGCCACCAGGTCCAGGACGCGGACCATGGTCGGCCATGTGGGAGTGTCCAGTGCCTTAACCACGACACCACCTGCTGGTCCCCCTCAAGTTATTCTTTTAAATACAGAAAAACATTTACAAAGATGCTGCTTTTGGTTTATTAGATTTTCTCCATCCAACATTTATTTCTATTTTATTGATTTCTGCCCTTGTCTTTATTTTTCCTTGCTTCTACTTTCCTTAGATTTGATTTGCTGTTCTCTTTCTAGTTTTTTTTGAAAGAATTATTATATTTATTTATTTATTTTTAATGTGTCCAGAGAGGGACAGAGCAAGAGAGAGCAAGAGAAATGGAAAGTGAGAAAGCAAGCTACCAGGTCCAGGACTCGAACTGTGGTCAACCATGGGGAGTCCAATGCCCTTAACCACCATGCCACCTGCTGGCCCCTCTAGTTTTTCTCTTTTATTTATTTATTTATTTTTTTTTTTTTTTTGAGAGGTTTTTGCTACAGAGCAAGTGCGCTTGCCAGAAAGACAGAGAGAGACAGAGAGAAAGCGAGAAATCACCCCCCAGGGGGGATGGCCACACTGCAATCCTTTCTCCTCCATTCTCCTCTCGGGATCTTGGGCATGCACACACACGCACTTGATGTGAGTTTAAGCCACCAGGTCCAAGATTCAAACCACAGTCAACTACATGGGAGTCCAGTGACATAGCCATTATGCCAACTGCTGGTCCCTGGCATGGGTTTTAAGCCACCAGGTCCAGGACTCGAACCATAGTTAGACTACATGGGAGTCCAGTAATGTAACCATTATGCCATCTGCTGGTCCTATTATTATTTTTTTAAGAATAATTTTTATTTAATTGTATTCATTGTCTTTTTTTATTTTTTATTTTGAGGTTGACCACAAAGAGACAGAGAGAGAGAAGGAAAGTGAAAAAGCAAGCTGCCGGGTCCAGGACTTGAAGCGCCGTCGGCCACATGGGAATTCAGCTGCCTTAACCATCATGCCACCTGCTGGCTCCCCCACCCCATTTTTTTTTAACATAGGGAACTGAATCAGTGTTCAGCTTTTCTTCTTTTTTTGTTATATGCATTTATTTAAATCTACGATTTTCCTTCTAAGTACTGCTTTTGTTGCATCCCAAAAGCACTGGAATATTATATAGTCACTATTCTTCAGTTCAAACTATTTTCTGATTTCTTTTTTTCTTCTTCTTGGGTTATTTGCAAATTACAGGTCATGCAATGATTCTGATAAATCTCACAGGAATGAGGGCAGGTCTAACAGGCCAGACACAAAGCTGTTCAGACGCTATTCCGCTCACACGATTATAGGCCGTGGGAACTACTCGCGGCCGCTAGACTCAGGAGCGTGGGGCCCGGGGTGGGGAAGGGAGGGCCTCTGGGGGCCGGTAACAGCGAGCCTCTTGGCCTGGACTGCAGGTGGGTTCCGTGAGAACAGTCCACCCCACTCCCCACTGCTGTGCATTTTCCCACATGCACGTGAAGTTTCGGGACAGACTTTCGAAAACATAGAAAGGGTTGGAACAAACACTTGATCACAGAAAACTCCCCGAATTTCGACCGGACCAGACCACGAGGCTGCAGAGTGATGGGCCAGGGATCTTGACCCAAGGAGCCACTCACCTCCCAAGCCCGTCTTCTGCTGCGCCACGTAGGACTCGAACTGCGCGCGGAAGCGGTTCTCACCACCCAGGCGGCCATGGGTGCCGTCGTCCACCAGGAAGAAGGCCGAGTAGTTGTAGTCCAGGGGGAACTGCACCCCATCCTTGGGGTTCCCACGCCACAGGTACCTTGCAGGGAATGAGCCCTGCGGGACAGACGGCAAGGGGGAGTGCTGTCAGGACCAGGACAGACACAGGCCTCTTCCCCCAGACCCAGGGGTCCAGGCCCTCGGCCCCTCCTTTCCCCAGGCCCTGGGGCGCACCTTGGGGTTGACGAGGGTGTCTCTGTTCTGGACCACACCCCAGGGGGCCACGCCCATGGCCACCACTTTGGTGCCTCCGGTGCTGGCCGTCTGGTGGTCCCGCACAGCCACGCCAACATGCCGGCCAATGCCTGTGTGCAGCCCCCCAGTGACAATCCAGGCCCCTACACAGAGACAGAGAGACATGGAGACAGAGGGAGACAAAGACATCGAGAGGTGGGGAGGAGCATCAGAGCAGTGGGGAGATGGCCGTCTGGCTGGGAGACAGCCCCACCCGCCCCCGGTCACCTGTGCTCTGGGCAGCCCGCACCAGCCCACGTCGCAGCAGGTCCTGCAGCCAGGTCTGGAGGACAAGGCCCCTCGACCCCCCTAGCACAGACACCACCAGGTTTGGGGCACGGAAGCCCCATGTGCGTGTGACCAGATTATAAACTGTAGCTGGATCCGTGCGGTCAGAGAGCCGAAGGAACTGTGGACACACAGGACAAGGGACACGAGGGTGGGGGTGGGGGGTGGGAGCGGGCAGAGACCCAGAGAGGGCGGGGCAGAGACCCAGAGAGGGCGGGGCAGAGACCCAGAGAGGGCTGGGCAGAGACCCAGAGAGGGCAGGGCAGAGACCCAGAGAGGGCTGGGCAGAGACCCAGAGAGGGCGGGGCCGAGACCAGGAAAATGGAGGGGCAGAGACCCAGAGAGAGGAGAGACCAGGGAAATAGAGGGGCAGAGACCCAGAGAGGGTGGGGCAGAGACCAGGGAAATAAAGGGGCAGAGACCCAGAGAGAGCCGAGACCAGGGAAATGGAGGGGCAGAGACCCAGAGAGAGCAGAGACCAGGGAAATAGAGGGGCAGAGACCCAGAGAGGGCGGGGCAGAGATGCAGAGAGAGAGAGAGACAGAGACCCAAAGAGAGAGAGACAGAGAGTCAGAGAAATAGAGGGACAGAGATGCAGCAAGAGAAGACCAGAGGTGCAGAGAGAGGAACAGAGATCCAGAGAAACAGAGAGGCAGAGACCCAGAGCCAGGAGTGGGGTCCAGAAATCCAGAGAGAAGGGGAGAGAAACCCAGAGAGAGGAGGACAGAGACCCGGGGAATGAGAAAAGAAACCCAAAGAGAGGGACCCAGAGACCCAGAGAGAGGAGCACAGACACCAGGGGCAGGAAGACAGAGACTCAGAGACAGGGGAACAGAGACCAGAGACCCAGAGAGAGCCCACAGACAAGGATGGGGGGACAGAGACCCAGAAGTGAAGGCAGGGGCGGGCAGATGGGAGACAGCGTTCAGCCGGGCGCCCCGCCACCGTGGGAGCTGACCCCGGCCCTGCCCACCGCGCAGGCCTCACATTGCTGTGCTTGCGGCCGGCGCCCAGGAAGTCCAGGTCCCCGTAGGCGTCAGTGGGCTTCTCTGTGGTATGTGCGTCGCTGTCCCACACTGTCACCACGGCTGCCCCGAATGCATCCTCCACAGCCACTGACGCGTGGGTGGGCCGAGGGCGCCCACACTGGCACAAGGTGCCTCTGGGGATGCGAGGGTGTAGCGTGAGCCCAGCACGGCCCCGCTGACCCCGGCAGCGGCTCAGAAACCACCCCAGTCTCCCCACCCCAAGGACACCGCAATGGCTCAAGAAAGTCAACATGAAAAGGAAGATTCCAGAGAGTTGTTCCGAGTTTCTGTGCTGCAGCTAAGGCTGCTGTGTGTCTTTAGGCAAATGGCTTCCCTTTCTTTCTGTTTGTTTTTCATTAGAATGATCTATTTAATTTTATTTATTATCATTACTACTATTTTATTTGCTACAGGACACATGCGCTCACCATGAGAGGAAAAGTGAGAAAGCAAGCCACTGGGTCTAGGACTTGAACCGTGGTCAGCCAAGTGGGAATCCAGCACCTTACCCACCACACCACCTGCTGGCCCTTGGCTCTCCCTTTCTGAGACTAAATTTCCTCCTCGAATGAAAAGACAACAGCGCAGCTGGCTCCACAGAGCCACAAGGAGCCGGGAATAGCTAAATAATGCCATAACACGGGGCTTGCACTCCAGGCCCAGGCAGAGACTTCACAGGGAGCTTTAAACAGCCCCGAGGGACACAGTGAGAAAGTCACTCCTCTCCCACTTCCAGTACTGCCACCAACAGAGGCAGCTGAAGGCAGTGCTGGAAGGTCTGCACGGCCTCGCCGCTGCTACTCCTTTTTATTTATTTATTTATTTTTTAAGTTTTGCAATAGAGCACGTGCATTTGGAGAAAGGCATAGAGAGAGGGAAAGTGATGGGACCAACAGTTAGCATAATGGCTATGTCGCTGGACTCCCATGTAGTCGACTACGGTTTGAGTCCTGGACCAGGTGGCTTAAACTCACTCCGGGCACGTGTGCGTGTGTGCCCAAGATCCCGAGAGGAGAATGGAGGAGAAGGGATTGCAGCATGGCCATCCCCCCTGGGGGGTGATTTCTCGCTTTCTGTCTCTCTGTCTCTCTCTGCCTGTCTGGCGAGCGCACGCGCCCTATAGCAAAAAAACCTCTCAAAAAAAAAAAAAAAAAAAAAAAGAAAAAAAAAAGAAAAAAAAAAAAAAAGAGAGAGAGGGAAAGTGAGAAATCACCCCCCAGGGGGAATGGCCACGCCTCAATTCCTTCTCCTCCATTCTCCTCTCAGGATTTTGGACACTCACACACACACATGCCCTGAGTGACTTCAAACTGCCAGGTTCAGGACTTGAACCACGCAGACAGACGGCCATGTGAGATCCAATGCCTTCACTACCACGCTACCTGCTGGCCCAGTAAACACCTCTTTTTAAACTTTTCATCATGTTTGTCTTTTGTGGCTTGTTCTTCACCCTTTGTAACAAATGGAACACGTTTTCCATTTTATTTATTTAATTTTAATTTTGCCAGAAGGTGTGTGTACTTTCCAGAGAGAAACAGACACAAAGAGAGAGAAAGTGTGGGAGGCTGCGCACCAGCGAATATCCCCGGTTTCTCAGAAAGCAAACAATTACACAATGCCAAAGGCCATGATTGGCTCCCCTTCAAAACCTCACCTTCAAAACCACACTCTGATTGGCCACTAGAATCCCTCAGATTTGCATATCTGGCACCTCATGATTGGTCCACAAAGCAACCAATCATAACCCACTTTTTACAACCAATCACGGCCCACCAACATGTATATAATCACAATCCCTGGCCCACGATTGCCAGACGACCCTGAAGACCTGGAAGAGTTGTAACACCACATCATCTCCATAAGACCCTGAAGAGCTGTGACACTGCGTCATCTCTGGACAACCCTGAAGAATTGTAACACTGTGTCATCTCCGTGCTGCCCACAATAAACGGACGACCCTGAAGAGTTGTAACACTGCGTCGTCTCCATGTTGTAACACTGCACCTTGTCCCGTCTCTCACTCCTTCCCTCAGGAAACCTGTTCGACTGTCCCCTGGGTCGGAACAACAAAGCATCCCTCAGTGGGGCGCGGTCACACCACAACCCCTCTTCCACCATTCCTCGGGTCTGGGCACGCACGCACATGTGCCCAGCGTGTTTCTCAAGCCACTGGGGCTGGGATTCGGCTGCACAAATCCTTGCAGGGTCTGACTAAGCACGAAGTCATACAGTTGGCCTCAGGTTTTTCATTTATAGTGATCCCGCACAAAACTTTTCCCCAAAAGTAAATGTCCGAGTCTCCCTGCTATCTGAATGTGGCTGAATTTCAAAGGGAATCACAGGGGGATGGAGAAGGAGGGAGTCATTTGAAAACGTGTTGTCCCTCATTCAGGAGGGAACGCAGAGAGCGGGGGGATCCGTGTTTCCATAAACCATAAACCGAGTGACCAATGTTAGGGGAATGACACAACAGGTGGTACATGCGCTTTGGCAAAAGCTGTGAAGAGGGGCCAGCAGGTGCCAGAGTGGTTAAAGTACTGGACTGCCCCATGGCCAAACGCGGATCAAATCCCAGACCCAGCTGCTTAAAAATCACACCAGGCGTACGTGCAGCGCGCCCACTTTCCCTGTCTCTCTCCGGCGAGTGTATTCGCCCAATGGCAAAAACCTGATGAAAAAAAAAAAAAAAAAAAAAAAGAAACCAGCTGTGGGCACTGAAAGAATGGCCGGTCAGTCCCCGTGGGATGGCCAGCACACTTGGCCCCTCGCACGGCGAGAACTACGTGAGAGCGAGTCCTCTCCGTCCTCACTCCAGGGCCTGGAAGCCTCCGTCTATCCCGTGTCCTTCCACATCTCAGCGACATCCCGTGGCCTCGTTTCCTTCCAGCTCCTTCCCACCAGTTCTGAGCCAAACCTCAAGGAGTGGCCCAGAGCCCGCGCTGCCCGACACAGGGGCCCGGTCCACACGGCCTCTTTACATCCATGGTGCTCCTTATATTCCATTTTGTTTAACAGTGAGAGGTTTGTGCTATAGGGCGCGTGCACTCACCGGAGAGACAGAGACAGAGAGACAGAAAGCGAGAAATCACCCCCTGGGGGGAGGGTCATGCTGCAATCCCTTCTCCATTTTCCTCTCGGGATCTTGGGCACGCACACACTTGCACCCGACATGAGTTTTAAGTCATCGGGTCCAGGACTCGAACTGCGGTTGACTCCGTGGGAGTCCAGCGACATAACCATTACACCATCTGCTGGTTCCTATATTCTGTTTTTTGTAACACATTTATTTCTTCCATAATAAGGGAAGGGATGGAAAGAGGGAGAGAGCCATCCCAAAGGGTTTTCCATGTCACGACGCACCCCCAGTCTTGCTGGTTCAGACCCCAAGCACGTGTGTCAAGGAGGTACCAGGACGTGAACCCAGGACCTTTCCCATGTGGGCCCAGTCATTCCCACTGACCCACCCCCTGGCCCAGGGTCCTTACACTCTAATACATTTAAATTAAATTAAAAATTCGGTTCATTGGTGGCACTGGCACATTTCAAGTGCTCAGGAGCCACACGTGGCCAGCGACTGCCACAGCAGATGCGGGTCTGGACCCGTTCCGCGGTGACTGGACTCGCTGGCAGCCTTCCCGCGCCTCCCTCCCACCTGCCGTCCTCCGTCCTCCGTCCTCCTCCGTCCTCCGTTGGCCGCTGACAGTAAACTGCTCTTGATAAGATCAGCAGTTGCCTGCCCAGCCCGAACGCAATGGCCCCTGCTCGGTCGGCGAGGCATCACGGGCTGGCTCAGGCCGGGCTCAGAGGCTCCAGGCTGGAAAATGTGTTCTTGGCAGCGCAGGGAGGCGGCTCCCCAGGCTCCCCCCCTCCCGGCCGCTCTGCTCTTGTGGCTTTTTCTAGCTCTCGGCCTCCCTTGAGAGTTGGTGTTCCCCAGAGCAAGGGCCACCGTTCTCTAACTCACCGCCCCCAGGGGCCCGGCAGGTAATTTAATAGGAAGAAGCACCAGGTAGAAATTAAGCAGGTGTGCGGAGGCCACAGGGATGTGCGCGATTCCTTAAGGCATTCAGAGGCAGGTTTTTGTCTTGTTTTGTTTGGAAAGATTTTTGCTATAGGGTGCACGTGCTCACTGGAGAGACAGAGACTCTGTAGGTCCCAGAGGCAGGTTCATTGTTAAAGAATTATTTATTTAATTTTATGTATTACTATTATTATTTTTTATTTGCCACATGGCATGTGCACTCAGAGAGAAGAGAAGAGAGAGAAAATAAGAAAGTAAAAAGAGGGAAAATAATAAGAAACTCTGGTCTAGGATTTGAACCATGGTCAGCTACATAGGAGTCCAGAGCCCTAACCATTATACCACCTGCTGGCCCCAAAGGCAGGTTTTTAAAAATACTCTTCCAGGGACCAGCAGTGGTATGGTGGTTAAGGTGCTGGACACTCCCACATGGCTGACTGTGGTTCAAGTCCTGGAACTGGTGGCTTGCTTTCTCACTTCCCCTCTTCCTCTCTCTCTCTCTCTCTCTCTCTCTCTCTCTCTCTGTGTGTGTGTGTGTGTGTGTGTGTGTGTGTGTGTGTGTGTCTCTGTCAAATTAAAAATAAATTAATGGGAGACCAGCAGGTGGTGTGGTGGTTAAGGTGCTGGACACTCCCACATGGCTGACCACGATTTGAGTCCCAGACCTGGCAGCTTGTTTTCTCACTTTTGCGCTCTCTCTCTCTCTCTCTCTCTGGACAAATGAAAATAAATGAATTAATAAATAAAATTAAATAAATAATTTTTAAAACTTTCACTTGTTTAAAAAATAAATAAATAAAATAAATGAATGAATAAATAAATTTTAAAAAAAAAATACTCTTCCAGGGCCAGTTGGTGGCAAGGTGGTGAAGGCAGCTGAATCCCACACACTGACTGAATGGTTCGAGTTCCGGACCTGGCAGCTTACTTTCTCACTTTGTCTTTATCACTCTGTGATCAAATTAAAATAAATAAATGGATAAATAAAATAATTCTGTTTAAAAAATACTGAGGAACAGCTGTTGGCGTAAGGGCTATGTCACTGGACTCCATGTAGTTAACTGTGGTTCGAGTCCCGGACTGGGTGGCTTAAACTCACGCTGGGCACGTGTGCGTGTGCGTGTGTGCCCCAAGATCCCAAGAGGAGAATGGAGGAGAAGGGATTGCAGCGTGGCCATTCCCCTGGGGGGGGTGATTTCTGGCTTTCTGTCTCTCTCTGTCTTTCTGGCAAATACACGTGCCCTATAGCAAAAAAATAAAACCTCTCAAAAAAAAGAAAATACTGAAAATCAAAATTTGTCCACACACACACACACACACACACACACACACACCGGCCATAGAAGTGCCAGTTTGCAGCAGGCTGGACAGCAGCACGGGGTCAGACAGGGTACTCTACATGGCCACCCCACATGGGAAGGCTCCCGGCTCGAGCCCAGACCTCGCTGAGTGCAGGGACATGTGTGTGCCCACGACCCGGCCGGCTGAGGCTGCGGTGGATCGCGGCATCAAGACCCAGCTGGGGAGGAGGAGCAGTGCGCTCGCACTCTCTCACCATTGAAATAATAATAATAATAAACTCAAAAAGAATTGCCAGGGCCAGCAAGTGGTGTAGTGGTTAAGGCTCTGGACTTCCACATGGTCTTGGTCAACTGCAGTTCAAGTCCCAGACCCGGTGACTTGAAAAGTCATGCCGGCATACGTGCATGAGAGCCCCAAATCCCGAGACTGGAGAAGGGATTGTGGCGTGGCCATGTCCCCTGTGGGGAGGTGATTTTTCTCTCGCTGTCTCTCTGACCAGCGCACACACCCTATGGCAAAAACCTTAAAAAAACAAAATTGCCAGTTTGCGCCTTCCCGCCTTCCCACCCCCACCCCCACGGGCCCTGCCTTTCCCTGTGACACCTCACCTCCTGCCACACGGTCCATGACCTACAGCTAGGACCTTTCGGAGCCCGACCTTACACAGGCCCCTGGGCTCCTCAAGGCTGAGCCCAGTGACATTCCCCAAACCTGCCCACTCCCCTGGGTTCCGCAAGACCGCACTGTCCCTGTCACCAGACCCCGTGTCTGAGTGCCATGCTCCCCACCCCCTCTCAGCCCCAGCACCCCGCGGTCCCCAAGCTCCACCCTCCTGCCCCCTTAATCTGTCCCACTGCCCCCTCTGGCCAGCTCAGAACTTTTCTGCTCCCACCTGGACCCTCAACCCAGCCTCTTCCCTGCCTTCCCAAACTCCCGTTCACCCTTCCCGCACCCAGAGCCAACTCCACCCCTTCCGTGGCTCCCCAGCACCCCAGGACACAGGTCCAGCCCCTGGGGTGTCCTCCGGGCGCTCTGGGTCCCCGCCATCTGCCTCCTCCGCTGCCTTTCTCATGAAACAACTTGGCCTCGCACTCTGAACTTTGCCCCATTTCAAACCAAGTCCCGGTCACTGGGGCTTTCTGCAGGAGCGGCTCCCCGTGGGGATCACTCCATGCCCTCTCCAGCCCGCCTCCCACAGTCCAGCTCCAACTCAGCCATCAAATGTGGCCTCACGGCCGCTCCTCCACCAGAAACCACTGGCGACACCCTGTGTTCCGTCCCCAGTCTTAGCCAGGTGGTGTGCCCTTGCCCAAGGCCACCTCCTTGCAGTCCAACGACCGCCCCTGGGGTGTCTTCCTCGCCAGCCAGACCAGCGGCTGTGAAAGTTTCTGGACAACCCCCCACCCCACACCCCTCCGCCCTGTCCGTAAGATGCCTCTGAGCACTGGAGCCACCAAACGCGCGTGGTTCACGTCCACACCGCTGCAAGGCCACGGCCCACACAACACGCCCGACTGCGCACTAACGCGGGGACCAGGGCAGTCCCCACACCCCGCAGGGTAGCCTGAGAACAGGACGCCCCAACCCACCGGGAAGACTGCCGCTGCGGGCCAGGCGCACCCCGCGGGCTGCCCACACCCTGTCTAGTGCCAGCAGTGCCCCGGGCACCCAGCCTGCGCCCTTGCCCTGGCACGCCCAGATGTGGCCCGGTTTCCAGTGCTGGGCGCTGTGGGGGGCTATCACAGGAATTAACTCGTTCCATCTCATGTAACCCCGCGGGGGAGGCTCTGTTTTACCGCACAGCCGAGAAAAGAGGCCCAGAAAGGTGTGATGGTTTGCCCAAAGCCACACAGCACAAGTTTCAGGAAAATTCGCTGAACCCAGACAAGGGCCGCTAAGAACGCTGTCCGAGCCTCCCGGCTTGGGAGCTCCGTGTGAAGGTGTGATGGACGGACGGATGGACAGATGCGCGGATGAACGAGTGAGCACAAGAATGAAGGCAGCCAAAAGAGAGAAAAAGCGACGCAACGAGACAGAGACACGCGGAGGAGAAGCAGGACGGAGCCTTGGAGTTCATCGCGGACCCGAGAGGGGCACAGACCCAAGTCCTCCCCAGGGAAGGACGCTCGCAGGGAACGTCCTTGGGAGGGTCCTCAGTGCCAGGACCGGGGAAGGGGCGGGCCGAGGGACGGTGTCTGGGGGAGGGGGCTGGGGACGCCCCGGGACCGGGACCGAACGCCTCACCCTGGGTCTGTGGGGTCAACTATGAACGTCGTGCAGGTCTTCTTCCTGAAGATCTTGGGGATCCAGCTCTGGGGACAGGAACGAGAGGCGGGGCGGAGGCGGGGGGCCCGGTTCAGTCCAATGGGTCACGCTGTCACCCGCCCCGTGCCTTAGCCCCGGACCCGGATGCTCGAGACCCAGCGCCTCCTCCCCCAGGTTCAGGAGTCTCGACCGCAGCCGCCCTCCTACCCGCCCCCAGGAACCCCACAATCCGCCCCTCCACCTCCTCCCTCTGCCCAAGAATGTGGGTCCCCGGCTCCCCCACCGCCCCGGGAACTAGGCGCCCAGGCGCTCGGAGCCGGGGCCCGCGTCGTACCTGCTCCTTCTCGGGGCCCACCATGCTGCCGCAGCCCAGCAGCCCAGCGGGCACCCCACATTCCCTCCACCAACCTCCCCTACTTCCAGACCCGCCCAGGACAAACCGGATCCGTCAGTTCGCGGCCCAGCCCGGGGCGGGGCCAGGCCTGGGAGGCGGGGAGTCCCGGAGACTCGTCAGCGGGAGGCGGGGAGCGGGCGGGACCCCGGCCGCCGCGGCAGAGGGAGCCCGCGAGCCGCCGTGCAGAGCCCCGCGTCGGGCCGCGCCTGCGGCCGGGGGGCTGGGGCAGCCCGAGGGCGGCCGAGGGAACGCGGGAGGGGGCCACAGACCCAGAAAGGGGGTGTCAGAGATGAGGGGAGGGACACGGTGATGGGGAGAGACACAGACTTGGGTGTGGAGCAGAGACTCAGACAGGGGGAGGCAGAGATTTGGGGAGAGGGGGTACACTGACCCAGAGACAACGGGAGACAAAGACTTAGGAGGAGCCAGAGAAGCAGAGGTGTGGGCTGCAGGGAGGAGGGGCCCATTGACCCAGAGAGAGGGCAGAGGCTTCGTGGGGGTGCAAAGACTCAGAGTAAAAGGGAGCCCTGGGGGCGAGGCTCACCGAGGTGGATGCCAGGTGGACGGGACACGGTGACTGAGGGGGAGACAGACACTTAGACGGGGGGCAGGGACAGCCCCTGGTGGTGGTTACGGCAGCTAGCCGGATCCCACAGAGCCCACCGCGGACTTGAACACGGTGCTCCAAGTTCCAGCAGGACGGACAGATGGAGGAGAGGGTTTGCGGCATGACCACACGGGGGCGCTTTCTCCCCTCTTTCTCACTCGCATCCTGGCAATTAAAACAGAGGGGTGGAGATGTGGTGGAGGGGAACATGGGCCCAGAGAGAGGGGGACAGCTCAGAGTGAGGGGGATAGAGTCCTGCTGGGGTGGGGCCCTGAGAGAGTGGGAGACAGAAATGAAGGGGCCCATAAAGACGCACGGAGGAGCCGGCAGGTGGCGTTGTCGCTGGACTCGGTTGGAGTCCCGGATCTGGCGACTTGCTTTCTCACTTTCTCTTTCTCTCGTTCTTTCCCTCTTTAGTCAAATTTAAATAAGGTTAAGTACAATAATTCTTTTTAAAAATTATTTATAGAAAAAAAAAAGACGGATGGAGACCCAAAGCAGAGGGCAGTCATGGCAGGTGAGTGGGAGACCGGCAGGCCGGCAGGCCGCCGTCCCTGCCAGCTCTCTGTTGAGGACAGCTGGGGCCTGCGTAACCTGAGCCCCCCCGTCCCCTCCCCTAGCTGTATTTATAGCCCTGGCCTGGACAGGTCTGCTCCCACATCTGAGTGCCGGGGACAGGAGGTCACGGGTGTGGGGGGCAGGGTCCCTTTCTCCCCGTCCCTCAGCCCCCATATTGGCATCCACTCTGGCTGGAAACACACCCTAGTCTAACCACTCCTCCCACTGCAGGGGTACGGCCCCCCATCCCATCCCTCTGCCCCAAGGTGCTCTGGCCCCCCAACCTGACCTAAAAGTGGGGGCTTTTATCTTTACAGCTGCCAAACACTTGCAAGCAGTGGAGCGCCCAGTTCCTCCTCGCCCTCTCTCCCGGCCAGGGGAGACCCCTCTGTCCAAACCCTCCCCAGCAGCGAGGAGGAGGCCAGGAGGGGAGGGGCAGGCGGGTCTGACCCAGAATAACTCATGGCCAGAGTAAATTTAGCCATAGAGAGGGAGGGGAAAGACCCTATTGGCTAGGGAGTGGGGAGGGAGGGCCAGGATAGGGGTTAGGGGGCTCTCCAGTCAGCCTCAGAGGGGTGTCCAGAGCAGCTTAGGGGAGAGGAAGACAGACAGCAGAGACCGAGGGAGACAGTGAAGGAGAGACACAGAGAGCCAGGCCCAACAGGGGACAGACCCCGCATTTGCCCCCATAGCCACAGACGCAGCTGCAGCCAGCCCTGGGAGAAGCTCTGCTGCTTGTCTGTCCCCATGGGCCACCGTGGGCCATGGCTGCACACTTCTGTCCTCTGGGCTGCCGTGGCCAGCCTGCTCCTCCCCCCGGCCATGACCCAGCAGCTGAGAGGGGCTGGGCCAGGCCTCAGCAACTGGAACAACAATGCGGGAGTCGCCGCGCTCGCAGGGGACGTGGCGGCCGAGTTTGGTCACCGTATCCACAGTCACGGAGACCATCAAGATGAGAACGAGGATGTCTCCACAGAGAACGGGCATCGTCTCCACAGCCACAGAGACCCTGGGGAGAAGGACGAGGCTGTCTCTGGGGAGTATGGCCACAGGTACCCAGGCCGCCCGGTGGGAGACGAGGATGGCTCTGAGGAGGAGGTCTTGACAGAGCATGCTCGGCCAGCCCCTGGGCACCGAGGCCAGGGGAATGACGAGGTGGGAGGCTCAGCTGAGCATGGGCACCACGTCCCCAGCCACAGGAGCCAGGGCCATCTAGACGAGGACGAGGACGAGGATGAAATCGTGTCCAGCGAGCACCGCCGCCGCAGCCTCAGGCATGCCCGCCGAGGCCACAGAGGGGACGACCATGAGGAAGAGGAGGCGGAGGAGGAGCAGGAGGAGGAAGACGTCTCTGCTGAGTATGGACACCAGGCCCACAGGCATGGAGGCCACGGGGAGGAAGAGGAAGAGGAGGAGGAGGAGGAGGAGGAGGAGGAGCCCTCTGAAGAACACCACCACATTCCTAGCCACAAGCACCACGGCCATGAAGAAGAGGAGGAGGAGGAGGAAGATGATACAGTCTCCTCAGAATATAGACACCACGTCCACTTACACCGAGGCCACGAGACGGAGGAGGATGAGGACGCCTCAGAGGAACACCACCATCATGTCCTCAGGCACGGAAACCACAGAGAAGAAGATGATGTCTCCACTGAGTATGGACACCAGGTCCACCTGCACCGAGGCCACGGGAAGGAAGAGGAAGAGGACGCCTCAGAGGAGCACCACCATCATGTCCCCGACCACAGGCACCTAGGCCACAGAGACAAGGATGATGAAGAGGACGATGTGTCCACCGAACACTGGCACCAAGTTCCCAGACACTCCCATCACGGCCTTGGAGATGAGAAAGAAGAAGAAGAGGTTACAGTCAAGTTCGGCCACCATGCTGCAAGCCACCAACCTCAACGCCACAAAAGGGAGGAGGAGGAGGACTTCCAAGGTGATTCTAAAGCAGAAGGCCTTGGCCATCACCAGCACGGGGTCCCCAGGGAGGAAGAAGAATTTGGTCACCAGGTCCCCAGTCATAGGCAACAAAGCCACCAAGATGAAGAGAGTGGTCATGGTCACAGAGGGTCCATCGAAGAGGAGATTAGCCACCAGCCTCCCAAACACGTGGGGGTCATGGATAGAAGCCACTTGAGGGAGGATGACTCTGAAGAGGAAGAGAAGAAAGACCACAGCACCCATGAGGAAGATGAAGGTTCAGACCAGGGAGAGGAAGGTGCCCACCATAGCAGTCTGGACGAGGAAGAAGAGGAGGATGAGGAGGAAGGTCATGGCCTCAGCCTGAGCCAGGAGGAGGAAGAAGAGGAAGAGGAGGAGGAGCAGGAAGAGGAGAGGAGGGAGGAAGAGAGGGCTGCAGTTCAGGCCCCGCTGAGCCAAGACCACAGGGAAGAGGAGGAGCTGGAGGAAGGAGAACTGCCATTCACCATCATCCCCAATCCCCTGGTCGGGAGGGAGGTGGCAGGAGAGGCTTCCAGCGAGGAGGAGAGTGGCGAGGACACAGGTGAGTGGCCGGCTGGGTGGGGCAGGGAGGAAGGGAGCCAGCCTGAGTCACTGCTATCCTCCTGTCCCCACAGGTCTGCAGGATGCTCCAGTGTATGGGAACTACCAGCCAGGGTCCCTGTGTGGTTACTGCTCCTTCTGCAACGTATGTCTCCCACAGATGCACACATAATTTGTCCCTGGGGTTTGTCCCGGGGGCCCTGGGGTGCCAGGAGAGGGCTCTGAGCACAGGAAGGACAGGCGCAGTTCCTAGCGAGGAGAGATATTTCTGGGGCCACGTGAGGGACAAACAGGAGGCTGGGAGGAGGCTGAGGCGATGGTGCGGGAAGGGAGAGGACTAGATTTGAGCTGCACCAGGGAGGTGGGGACATGGACAAGAGTGGTGGCAAGGAGGGGACAGGAGGGCTGACAGGGTATGGCGAGAATAGAGGGGGACACACCGACTGGAAGACATGGGTTCTTGGAAGTAGGAACCAGGGCCAGGGGAGAGGAGAAAAGCGGGTGTGAGGGGAAGATGCTGAGGTCGGTGGTGGAGGCAATGAGGGTGAGGAGTCTGGAGAGGTGTCCAGGGGTCAGGAGTGGATGACCACGAGGGGTTAGGGTTTCCGGCTAAGCAGGCTCTGCCGGTCCCCAGAGATGCACCGAATGTGAGAGCTGTCATTGTGACGAGGAGAACATGGGCGAGCACTGCGACCAGTGTCAGGTGAGACTTCCTTGGGTCTGGAGATGCCACCAGGTTCCTGGGCCATCTGAACACCCCAGCCCTAAATCCTGGCCTCTGATCCCAAACTGACCCTTACTAATAATGTAACCTTGAGCCCACCATAACCCCGCCTCCAGCCTGACTCCGCCCCTGACCACGCCTACCTCCCCTCTCCGTCCCCAGCACTGTCAGTTCTGCTACCTCTGCCCGCTGGTCTGCGAAACAGTCTGCACTCCTGGTGAGCACGGGCGGGGCCGGCCCGGAAGGCGGTGGGGCGCACCCATGCAGGGAGGCGTGGCCAAGGCTGTGAGCCGGTGTCAGTAGCGGGGTCTCTTCTGCAGGAACTGGGGTTACTGAGGCCAAGAGGTTAGAAAGCCTGGAGGGGCGAGGGGCGGGCCTAAAGCCGAGTGGGCGGGCCCGATGCCAGTGGACAGCGAGGAGGCGGGGCTGCTGAAGAGCAGAAACACCCAGAACCAGAAGGGGTAGGACCTTGGAAGGAGTCCCAGGAGAAGAAATGCACTTTGAGAATGGGTTAGGAAAATGAGGCGGGGCTAGCCCTAATCCCGCAGTCCACACTGATTGGCCCCCTGGTTTCAAACGTGGAGTACCCCTCAAGCCTCTTCTCTCTGATCTCCCACAGGAAGCTACGTCGACTATTTCTCTTCGTCCTTATACCAGTAAGTGTAAAGGGGGGGAGGGTGAGTTTAGGGACCCTGTATTTTTGTTGTTGTTTTTGTTTTTTGGAGAGGTTTTTGCAACAGGCCGCCTGCACTCGCCAGACAGACAGAGAGAGACAGAGAGACAGAAAGCGAGAAATCAGACAGAGAGACAGAAAGCCACTCCCCAGGGGGGATGGCCACGCCGCAGTCCCTTCTCCTCTATTCTCCTCTCGGGATCTTGGACATGCACACGCACGCACCCGGAGTGAGTTTAAGCCACCGGGTCTGGGAATTGAACCGCGGTCGACTATATGGGAGTCCAGCGACATACATGGGAGTCTAGCGACATAGCCATTACGCTAACTGCTGATCCCTGAGCACCCTGTTTTGAGAAATGCTGCCCTGCTTCAAATTATCGGGTGATTGGGGCTCCATTTCCCCATCCGTGAAGTTGGCAGGGTGATGCTCTCTAAGGGTCCTGGGGTGAGCTTTGGACACTTCGGCCATTTCACCTCAACCTCGTCCCCTCCAGAGCCCTGGCGGACATGCTGGAAACGCCGGAACCCTGACCTGGCCGCGCTGCTGCGGCTGCGGCTGCCACGTAGATATACCTCCCCTCGCCCGCCAACCCCTTTCCACGAGTCATATTTATTTCTCTGAATAAACGTGCTCCCCGAAATGTCATAGTCAAGCGTGGGATCTGGATTCTCAGGGCGCCGGGAGAGGGGGGCTGGATTGGGGTCCTAGACTCGGGCCTGGGGGATAAGTGGCGCGGGGGTGGGGGGCTGGACTCCTGAGTCCTGGAGGTGGTTGGTTTTGTTTAACGTCCTGACCAAAAAAAAAAAAAAAAAAAAAAATCAGTCAACACGGGAGTTTTTTGAAACAGTTCTCTTTACCCGTGATCACTGAGTGACGCCTGCGGCGGGGTGACCGACCGGGAGTCAGAGGCGAGGACTCCCCCACCGCCCCCTGTCCCCCCACGCCACGTCGTCCAGTGGCATCGTGGAAAGAGGATTCTCCCATGCAAACCCCGGAGCCGGAGGGTAACGGGGAGCGCAATTCCGCGCCCCCCGCCCCTGGGGCACGGACACGGCCACAGCACGGGGGCGGGGAGGCCCCGGGGACACGAGACACGGAGGAAGAGGAGGGGACCCCGCCCGCAGATGACCCCGGGGACCGGCGACCAGAAGCGGCGGGGCGGGGTTGAGGGGCACAGGGGGCGAGGCTTGTAGCAGCGAGTCCCCCTCCCCTCCGGCCGGACGAAGAAGGAAGACTTGGGCCCCGCGACTGGGCAGGAAACAGGGGAGGGGGCAGCCTCCCCCCGCATGCGGCCCGGGAGGGAAGCCCCGCCCCCTTCCCGCGGGTAAAGGGCACCCGTCTCCTGTTGGAAACTGATCAATAAATTACAAAGTAGAGAAAAAGGGAGGCGGAAGTTTGGGGCGGGATTTCTTCCGGCCCTCTTCTTTCCCCCTCTCAGTCCAGTTCATGTGGTTTGGTCCAGGCCCAGTCCATTTGTGAGGCGGGGACACGCACTCCCCGCTCGTCTGTACAGTTGGTCCAGTCCGCGGCGAGCT
Source organism: Tupaia tana (assembly GCA_026018925.1). Lineage (NCBI taxonomy): Eukaryota > Metazoa > Chordata > Mammalia > Scandentia > Tupaiidae > Tupaia > Tupaia tana. Next base: position 57,906,792 of record JAKSZU010000018.1, read on the forward strand.
CCCCCGCCCGCTCTCCCGGGCGAGACCAGACTCTGGGCAGGAGGGGGAACAGCCCAACCTCTGGAGGAGTCTTCCATCTGAGAGAGGTCACCTGCATGACGCGGGGCAGCGCGTGGAGCAGTGAAGATCCACGGTGCCGCCCCGCACCCCCACGGCCGCCCCGCACAGTCCTCACCTGCAGGCCGACACTAGCAGGAGTAGGTCCGGACTGAAACGCCGTCTGCCCGGGAACTTCCAGAAGTCTGGCCTGGAGGAAGAGCGAGCAGCCGCTCAGCCTGGAGCACCCCCAGCCCACCTTTCTCCTTAGGGTTTCTCTGAGTTCTAGCCTCGAGCCCAGGAACCTTGGATTTCCATTCCCACGCACCCGCCGGGCTCCACGTCGGTTTCCCTTCCTTCCCCGCAGCCAGGGACTCAAACAAAGTGCCCCCCCCCCCCCACGGCACTAGGCGAGCTCATCTGCCACCCTGGGAAGAGGGTGTGGAATTGATCCATTCCACATTCAGAGGAAGGAGTCTGGAATACTAGAGCGGTCCATTTGTCAGGGGTAGAGGAGAAAGAATGAGGCCATTTAAGCATCTGGACAGTCGAGCTGGTCCCTTTCCCACCCTGGGGAAGAGGGAGGAGGAGCTGTCGCATTTGTGAGCCCCCCACCTTCCGACTGCAACTTGCGGAGAGGGAGCCCCGGCGAGCCCAAGGCTCCTGCTGCAGCCGAACGGAAGTTAGGGGGCAACATCTCGGCTGAGTCGGGGGTTACGCCTCGGAGGTCCTTCTCTCGGAACATCTTCCGCCAGGATGGGGAGCGGCTGAACGACTTGGCGCTGTCCTAGGTATAGAAGCCGGGCAGCGGATGAGAGACTTGGGCCCCCTTCTGACTCCTCCCCGCCCTTGACTCCACCCCTCGCGTCTCTCCCTTGGCCCCGCCTCTATAGCTCCTCCTCGCGGGATTCCGCCAGGGGCGGGGTCTCCAGACCTGATGCTGCGCCCACCTCGTCCAGCCGTCTGTCTGTGCCTAAGGAGATGAGGTTGCTGAATTCTTTCTCCAGGAGCTGCCGGGCCTGAAGAGGGGAGGTGGGTGGCGAGGGTTGGAGCGTGCAGTCTGTGAGATGCCCCGCACGCTGCAGCGGAAGGTGGGGGGCCGAGTGGCAGCTCACCTGCGCATTCTGTGTGGGGATCTGCAGAAGCAAGGCTAAGTCGGAGTAGTCGAAGGTCTCGTCCAGGGCCAGCAGCGCCCCGTGCACCCCGCTTTCCGTGAGGTTCGTGGCGAATTCCTTTAGGCCCAGCCCGGATACCCAACCCATGACCCGCTCATTGGACCACACCATCACGTCTGGGGACAGAAGGAACCTTTAGACGGGGCCCTTCCCGTAGCCATGCCCCTCCAGTTTTAGCCCATACCTCCACCCCCATTTTCTCTCCTGACCACACCCCGTATTGACTCAGTCTCTAGGGTGGTGCTCTTCTTTGGCGCCTGCCCCCATCGCTCCTCCTACTCCTCCAGCCCCTCCCCTTCCCCAAAGGACTCGCAGGCCTCTACGCACCTCGGATCTGGGTCTGACTCTCTTCCCTCCTCCGTTCCAAGTCCTTCCGGTCATAGTTGAGCCGTTTCAGGCACATGATCCCATAATGCAGACTCACCCTGAGCAGCAGCACAAGGGGAGTCATGGAAGCGCATTCACAGCCCCACTGGCTGCCATTCCTGTTCGCCCTCCCATTGGCTGTGGACTTCTGGGAGAGGGGCATCGGCAGTTCTTATTGGCTAACTCGGAAGGGCGTGGGGTGAACTAGCCAAGGTCTCTCAGGCTCTGAGCTTTTCCTAGGGGCCATCTTACCGGTGGAAGGGGCACAGTCAGGGATTCCTGACAACCCAGGCTAAAGGGCCAAAGATAATCCTAAAACTATCCCATCGCCAGTCCCATTGGCCAAAGCCCCTCTAGGGGTGGGGCTTCCCCTTGGACTGTCCCCACTGGCCAGGCAGCCCCCACCTGTGGAAGCTGTCCACCATCTTGAGTTGGCCCCGGAGCTCCTTCTTGTTAAGGTGATCTAACATTCGAGCATCCACCAGCGACTCCATGAAGTAGCTGCGGTATTGGGGCAGCCCCAGGCTGGGTAGCCAGTCGTTCCCCACCCACTCGTGGTTCATGTCGCCATATGCCAGGATCTGGGGCCATGGGCAGGTGAGGGAGGGGTCAGGCCCTCTGGCCCCTTCCCATGTGTGTAGGAAAGGGGTACAGTCCAGCCCCTCCCCAAATCGAAGTGTGTTTTTTTCCCCATCCCATGGCAGGACAGTGACCGATCTCTGCTCCGGACAATGGACCAATCCAAAGTTGTGTCCCACCCCTTCCTAATGACAGAACAGACTCTTGGCTACTCGAAGGCCTGGTCCTTGGACCTGCAGTGTCTCCATCACCTGTGGACTTGCTGCAACTGCAGATTCTCAACCCATACTCTGGGCCTACTGAAATGGGCACCTGGACTCCCTCCCACAAGACCCCCAGGTGATGTGAACTACACACTACATGTGGAAAAACACTGACCCAACACGGTCCCAACCCAGCCTGACAGCTCTACTCCCCTAAGTCAGGATGGCGGATTCATCCAAAGTAGCACTCCCCCCAACAAAAGACCATCACTCATGAAAGGTCTTGCCAATGCTACTCTAAAGCGCCACATCTGGCCCAGGACAGTATCCAAAGTCCTTCACTCCTTTTAGCCTGAGACAACACACACCTGCCCTGGCTGCAAAGGAAGACCACACTCCCGCTCCACCAGTGGTGAGCTCTTGCCTTCCTCTTAACAAAGTGTAGCTTCTCCTCCCCAACTTCTCATTCAGCGTTCCCACTTTGCCCAGCAGAGCCACCCCTCCAACTTGAAGGAAAACAGGCTGCTCAGTAGCGCTCTCTAGTTATAGCAATGGACCAGCCCCTAAAGCCCCCCAGCACCCCGTGCTAATGGAATGGTCCGTGCACCAGGCTGACCACGAGAAAGTCTGGGCTTCCGAGTCACTCCCCATCGAGTCACAACGAAACAGTCCAGAGTCCACCAGCTCTGCGCAGCACCCCCCGCGGGATGATGGAATGTTCTGGAGAGGGGAGGGGCGGGGCTCAGAGGAGGAGGGGCGTCCATGCAGCGTGCACAGCCTGTTCATGCGCCCACACCCCGCCCCGCGCCCCCTACCTGCTCCCAGCTGATCTCCTTGGTCTCCTGACCCGTTAGTGGGAAGAGGGGAGAGAAGGGGTGGGTTAAGGGGCAGGCAGAGGAGGACTGAAGGGACCAACAGCCAGCCACAGACTCGGTCCCACCCCCGCCCCCATGGAGGGTTAGTGCCATCCCCCAGGCGGCCCGCAGGGGGCACTCACAGGCTTGGTCGTGGCCGTAAGGGACTCCATCTCCTCGTGGGTCATCCACACGTTTCCTGTGGACTGAAGGATGTGGGGGGTGTTAAGGAGGGTGGGAGATGGCTTCATACAGCTATGCGCATCCCGCTTTCTAGCTCAGGGCCAGACAGTGACAGAAAAGGAACGGTCCTTTATTGGGCACCTGACGTGTATCAGGCAAAAGAGCGTGGGCTCTGGAGTTGGGCAACCTCAGACTGGAAACGGAGCCCTGCTGGCCGGGTGGCTGCGTGGTCCTGGGCAGGACCTCTCTGACCTCACCCAGTGGACAGTGAGGTCCAGATAGGCCTCGTTGCGGGCACTGCAATAGGCAAATGTCTGGTGCTGGTGGTAGGGTCTTCCACATCTACGAGCTACTGCTCTGACAGCTCTTGCATGGGTTCACAGTGATGTTGCTGCGGACCAGTGTCAGGCACCATGGTAGGTTCTGGAATACGGCCTTCGTGGTCGTGGTGGGGAGACACAATCAACATATTATAAATACTTGGGGAAACCTGAACATAGACTGACTAGATGAAAGGAACGATAATGTCGATGCTCTTGGGTGCAACACGGGCGTGGTGCAGAGAAGAGAGGGAAATGCCACTGACGTATTGGGGGGACAGCCTGTTAGGATGGCCTCGGTTTCCGCTCAGACAGACACGCACTGGCAGCAAGTGTGGCAAAGGGCTACCGGCTGCCAGATTAGGTAATGGTGCGGACACATTCTGTGTTTGGAATTTCTCTTCATGGAGAGTGGGTACAAAAAAATAATTAGAGCAGTAAATGCTGTGGGGGACTAGGGGTGCTGGGGTGAGAGTGACTACTAGCTGTTGGCTTAGGGAAGGCCACTCAGGGACAGCGACATGCGAACTGAGACCACGGGGGGGGGGGGGGGGGGGGGGGGGGGGGGGGGGATCTCGCTTTGGGGAAAACAGGGAGGGGTGTTCCCCACCAAGTGAACAGCAAGCGTCAAGAATGAGTGGGGCACGGAGGGTGTCCAAGCGACCCTAGGGAAGGACCTGCAGGACAGGGTCGGGAGGGGGACAGACTGAGAGAAGGCCATGTGAAAACCAATGGGAAAAGGGCCTATGGGACAGGCGGGAGTGAGCAGGCCCAGGATTGGCTAGCCTGTGGAAGGAGGCGGGGCCTTGAGGCAGCGAGGACTGGGATTGGCCGCTAGCCGCTCACCGTGCGCGAGGAGGCGGGTGCCGAGGGGGAGGTGAGGGAAACCATCTCCTGAATGGCCAGGCGCAGCTTGAGCCGGTGTAGCGGGTTGCTGATGCCGATCTCGCGCTGGATCTCCGTGTCCGACAAGTTGGCCATGATGGCACCGCTCTTAACGTTGGCCCGGCAGGCGGCCACGTACCATGCTGGCATGCCTACCCACAGCTGGAGCAGAGGGAGAAACGGGAAACAGGAAGGCAGAGACGGGGGCAGGCAAACAGCGCAGCGGGAGAAGAAACAGGGCAGGGGTTGCAGGAAGACAGGGAGAGAGAAGGGTCCAAGGTGGAAGGGGAATGAGAGGGATGGGGCAGCGACAGAACGGGGAGAGATAGGAAACAGACCAGAAGGCACAGCCAGAGATGGGGAGAAATGTAGAAAAATGGAGACAGCGAATCCCATAGAGAGAAAGAGACATGCAAGACAGAGAGAAAGGGGAGACCAGGACCCAGGTGGGCATGGCCAGAGGGGCAGGGGGAGGAGGAGGAGAAAGACGCTGCTTAGATTAACTGGAAGCCTGACCCCTGTGCTCTCCTCCCCAGACCACTGCCGCCCCAGGAGCAGGGTGGTGCTAGATAGACTTGCCAGTTGCTAACGGTGGGGCTGTCAGAGGGGCTGGGGATCAACAGAGCATTTCTGGGCCCCGTACCTCCAGCCAGGAGACCACAGTGGGCCCGTCCCAGGCAGCAAAAGGCAGGCCCTGGCGGCAGGCCTCTTCCAGCAATTCGTGCCTGGGAGGCAGAAACCAGGCAGGAGCTATCAGGGGCAGCCCTTTTTACAGCCCCCCTCACCACACACCCCTGTAAAAGCACTTTTATGCAGAAAACATGGTAGAAGGTCAAAAAATATGTGAATTTCTATAAATCCTTTTGCCGTTCTCACCACCCCCATCAAGAAAGAGGGAAAAATAATGAAAAACTATAGGGTTCCCAGACAGGCAAGTTTAGGGTCACAGACATCCCTGACCCCAACATCTCAGTTATGTTCACACCATGACCCTCACACACATACACACACACACACACTCACTTCCTCTTGTTCCTTCGGTCCTTGTCTCCTGGTCCTGTCAGCTTGGCTAAGCCCAGAGGGTCAGTGGCCAGTGTCTCATCAGAAGGTGTTCCAGCTGGAGGTAGGGAGAGATCAAAATTTAGAAAGTCTGAAGGCGGAAGGTAGAATACTTCCTGCTGGGGGTGGTGAGAAAGCAGAGGTCTTGAGGAAATAGTGTCTGAGGCTAATGAGAAAGTGATAAAGCCAGACAGGGACCAATGTCACTTCTCTGGCAGTGAATTGGAGACACCCCCAAAGTAGGGCTGGATACACTGGGCTGACCTTGGTAAAGTGACTAGGGTGTTCTAGTATATACCTAACAACTGTCTCCCTGGGAGAGAGAAGGAATTCCCTGATTAGTGCCATTTGCCAATTTCCATGGTGTAAATAATCCCACCATAGCCAATTTTAAGCTATCAATGTGATGTCACACAGGTCACAAAATGCCCAAAAACGTAACAATCGTTTTTGCAAGTCAGGAAAACTAGGCTCCACACACCTCTAGAAGGTATTCTAACTTTAGAAAATGCCTCATTGTTTTCATTTAAAAAATAAATAAATGAGGGACCAGAAAATGGTGTAATGGTTATGTCACTGGACTCCCATGTAGTCGATCATAGTTCAAGTCTCAGACCCAATGGCTTAAACTCACACCAGATGCATGAGCATATGTGTCCAAAATCCTGAGAGGAGAATGGAGGAGAGTGGACAGTGGCATGGTCAGCTCCCCAGGGGGTGATTTCTTGCTTTCTGCCTCTCTGTCTCTTCGGGGAGTGCACATGCCCTACAGCAAATATCTCTCTAAAAAATAAATAAATGAATGAAATTCATTTACCCACCCAGCCACACAGCAGGCTCCAGAGGACCCTTTCTTTTTCTTCCCCCTTCCATCTAGCTCTGCCAAGTCCTGTCTCTCCCTCATTCTGGATAAATTACCACATGAATGAGTATCAAACAAATGTGGAAAGAAGAAGGAAGAAAAGGAAGGAGAGAGGAAGAAAGAAAGGTTTAGAATTAGGGTGCGCACCTAAAGAAGAACTATCCCGGCCTGGGGGTCCCATTCGTCCTTTCTCTTTCTTGCCAAAGAGACGGCCTATTGATGACTTGATGCTCTTCTTCTTTGGGGCTTTGTGCAGGGAATCTGGAGTGCCTTCACTGGAAAAGAAGAAAGGAGTGAGGGCAGACCCCTCCTGGGAGGCCCCTTCTCCTCACAAGTCTTGTCCACTCCCATCCCATCTTCCTAAGCAAGCCCTCCATGTCCCCACCCCTTATCCCTGCTGACCTTCCTCGTGAAGGCCCCCCATCTTCCAGGGACCCTGCCTGCAAAGCCAAGGCCTGGGTCATTCTCTCAAGACGAGCAGAGCGGGGGGTGGGTGGCGGGGTGTCTCCTGGGATAGCTGGACCTTCCCCTCGTGGAGCCCCAGCTTCCTCCTTGGGGACATGATTCTGGGGACAGAAAGGCATGGATGCTGGATTGAGTTCAAGAAGGAATGTTGGGGGCTCCTCATTAATTAGGATGTCTACTGAAGGGTGTCTGGAATGGCCCTGGTTTGGAGTACCATATACGGAAATAGCCTAGATCAAGTGGAGGTGAGCTTCAGAAATGTAAAGGCAATAATTGCAGGTTTCCTGGAGCTCGACAGTTCATATTTTAGTTTTTCAGTCTTGGTTTCAGGAGTGGGATACACTTAGTTTCATAGAAAATACATGAGTTACAGGTTCTGAAAGCAGGAAAGATCATTTAAGGCAATAGGATGGGGCTAATATCTCTTTGTTTCCCTCAAAGATCAATTTTAAGGATCTAATTCTAGTTCTCAAATGTATGTTTAGCTAGGCAAACAATATTTTTTTTAATCCTATGCAGAAGCTTGCATAAAACGAGTAAAAGTAGACTAGATTTGACTAAAGTGAAAGTTGGGATTCAGAAACTAATGACTCAGCCTCCCCCTTTATCTTCTAAGTTGGAACCTTTTAGAGAAAACTAAGGTTCATTTGAAAACCATGAGTGTGGGGCCAGCAGGCAGTGTAGTGGTTAAGGTGCTGGATTCCCACATGGCTGACCACAGTTCGAGTCCTGGGTCTAGAGGCTTGAAACTCACATTGAGCACATGTGTGTGTGCCCAAACTCCCAGGAGGAGAATGGAGGAGAAGAGATTGCAGTATAGCTATCCCCCCGGGGGGTGATTTCTCACTTCCCCTCTCGACATCTCTGTCTGTCTCTGATGAATGCACACAACCTATGGCAAAAACCTAAAAAAAAAAAAAAAAAAAAAAGAAAGAAAAGAAAAGCACGAGTGTGAGGGGTTATCTTTGCTGTGCATCGGGAGCCCCGTTCCTGACCTCTGACCTCCCCCCAACTGCCACATAGCTGAGAAGACTCCAGAACACTCACAGGCTTGTCGGTGCCCTCACGGGCAGGGCTGGGAGGTGCCAGGCGGGGTGTTGAATGGCCAGAGCTGGGAGGGGAGGGGCTGGCAAGGGTAGAGGTGGTGAGGGAGGGGGGCAGTGAGCAGCTGCTGCGGTAGCGGCCCAGCGAGTCCAGGCCAGAGCTGGACACCCGGCTCTCCAGCTCTTCTGCCCTCTGTTCTGTCGTCTCCTTCTCCTCCTGGATTAACCTAAGAGGGAAATGGGAGAGACTGGGTAAGAGGGCTGAGGCAGACAAGGGGAGAGGGAGTCTGGGAATCACGTTGAGCTGGAAAGGCCAGAGAAATTCAGGAGAAGGTGCAATAAAGTTAGAGGGTTTTGGTGGACTCCTGAAGGCCTCACAGGTTCAAGGGGGGTCAAGGGGTCATGAGATTCTCAGAAAGCCATAGAAGGGTGAGGACCGTCAGGGGAATCAGAGACTGGATCAGGGTTCTGGAAAGTCATAAAAGGACTACTACAGGCAAGAGATCAAGTTCCAACGAGGAGGGCAAGAGCAAGGTCGTAATATCAGGCTGAAGCCAGCCGTGGTGGCGCAGCGGTAATGCAATGCTCTGTGAGGCTGAACCCAGACGGGAAGGTCTCAGGTTCGAATCACAAGGTCTCCCTATACACACCAGGCACATGCATGTGTGCCTGTGATCCTGGCTGGCTGGGGTGAGAGTGGCTACTAGAGTAAAGCAGCAGCTGTCTGTCTCCTCTCTCATGGAAGAAATAAGTAAAAGTTTAAAAATAAATGAAGACAGGGACCAGCAGTTGGCATAATGGCTATGTCACTGGACTCCCATGTAGTCGACCATGAGTCTGGACCTGGTGGTTTAAACTCTCACCTGGTGCGTGCCCAAGATCCCAAGAGGAGGATGGAGGAGAAGGGATTGTGGCGTGGCCATCTGCCCGTGGGGGGTGATTTCTCACTTTCTGTCTCTGTCTCTCTCTGTCTTTCTGGCGAGTGCACGTGCCCTATAGCAAAAGCCTCTCAAGTAAATAAATACATACATACATACATAAAGGATCAGGTGAGGTCAATCTAGGGGGATGGTAGAATCCATTGGTGAGGGTCACACATCCAGTCAGGGTTTGAATGAGAGGTTGTGGTTATAAGGGGCCGATGGTGTGTTATTCTAGAATTGCTGTTGATTTTTGTTTTTTTAGATAGGGCCATTGCTGGGGAATCAGATTTCATGTAGACTTCATGTCAGTGGGGGCTTCTTAATAAATGGAGGACTTTTGTTCTATTAGATAGAAATCCTTTGGTGTATAGAGTTGAGGTTCTTGATTCTCAGGTAAGGTGTGACTCTTGGTGTGTGGGGTCAGGGACCTTGTGTTGTGTTGATTCTCGGGGTGCCGCAGTGCTCTGGTTACACAAGCTGCAGGATCTGTGCTGCCCTGGAAGAGTCTTGATGTGGAGTGTTCAGAATGTCGGTGTTTTGGAATGCAGTCTTCATTGGGTTGGGAAATTGTGATCCATTTGGACAGAGCACCTAGACTTCTAGGAGTATCCTATGGGGTTTCCGGACCCACGAGGGCACACTGAGGGGAGGGGAGAATTCCCTGAGGGTGGTGGGTGAGGTGGGCTCCGGCCCTCAGTTGGTCTTAGCCAGAGGGGCTGCGGGCCCGCTCCGGCAGGGCAGGCGGGACCTCCTAGTGCTCACTTGATCTCCTTGTTGATGGCCTCCAGCTGCTCCTGTAGCATGATGGCCAGCGTCTGCACGTCGGCCTGGCCACTGGGGGACAGCAGCTCGGCCCCGAACATCCCCTCAGCCTCCTCCTCGTCTGAGCCATCCAGCTCCCCAGGGAACGGGGGTGGCATGGACCCCGCAGGGGCAGACCGCTCCCAGTCCTGTCTCTGTGTGGGGACAGAGAGGCACCAGGTGGGTGGGGGCCGAGGTTCCCGTTCGCTCCGCACCCGTGAATCCTGACATTGCCCATGCGCATACCCTGATACTTTTCCCGGGTGCTCTCTTGACTGGTCATTTTTCTTGACCCTGCTCCAAGCCACGCTCACACCCAGAACCCCAGCCCTTCCCTCATTGGCCTTTCATTTGACCCTGCCCACTCCTCTTCTCCTGGCCCCACCCACTCTGGGGTTCGACTTCCCCTTCCAGCCCATCATTCTCACCAGGTGGCAGGACATCCACACGAGGAGACATCCAGGATGGAGTTGCCGGGGAAGGCGAAAAAACAGGGTGAATTCCAGGAGGCCCGCATCTCAACCCAGCCTCCGCCCCGAGCCCAAGCCCAAGCCCCGGGGATTTGGCTCCATTTCCCAGGCTGCCCGCCCAAGCCCTGCGCAGTCTAGACCCAGAGGTGGCTGCTGACCTTGGAGGGCTCTTCCTTGACCCCCGACCAGCGGCCCCTCTTGCCTGCCCGGCCACTGCCAGCCCCATAGGGGTCCAGGTGGGCACTAGAAGGTAACGTGGGTGCCTGGGAGTAACGGAGCTCCAGGGCACTACCAGGGAGAGACCTGTGGGTGTGGACAGGGCGTCAGGGACCAAGACGTCGGATAGAGGGAACAGAGCTCAGGGTCACAGGGACAGGCTCGGGGTCAGGGGTCGTGAACGAGAGGGATGAGTGGAAGTCTCCGGAGGCTCAGAATGGATGAGCTTGGCCAAGGGGACTCCATGGCAGAGGGGGGCAGGAGGGTCACTGTCACCTGGAGTAGGAGGATGGTGGCCTTCCCCGAAGCTGATCGATCTCCATCTGCATCCGCTCCATCTCGGCCAAGAGCTGCTCCTGGGGGAGGGCGGAGGTGGCAGGTGAGGAGAGGCCCCTTCCAGCCCTGCAGACTCCACCCTCAGCCTCACCGCTCCCCTCCCTCCGCGGCCCTCCGGGCTCACTTTGTTCAGCAGCAATTCATCCTGCAGTTTCTTCATGTTGGCGATCTCCTCGCTCAGTGAGTTCTGTGGGGGTGGGGGGAAGTGAGAGAGGGGGCCTGAAGGGGCCGAGCCCTCGGGCTGCGAGCTGCTGCCAGTGCACAGAGACAGGCCCACGGGGGCCCAGGAGGAACGGGGTGGACACCAAGGGTGGGTTGGGGAGACCGTGCACCAAAGAAGAGCCATGGGGCCTCAGGATTTGCCGCCTGTGTAATCTCAGAGGATACAGGGTTTGGAGTCCACAGGGCTGGAGGCTCTGGGAAAAGCCAAGGACTTGGGGTCTGGGTGTCCCCCAAATCAGCCCTCCGAATGTGTATTTGAAAAGTATTCTCAGTTACAGTGCAGAGAAATCTGTCGGATCTGGGATGCCCCGTCTAAGTAGATCTCGGATAACGGGTTGGAGGAAGCATCTGGGGCCCCAGGATTCCGGGTTATCAGAGTCCGGGGCTGGGGTGCACCTTCTCCTCCAGCGCCCCCATGCGCTCCTTGAGGTGAAGCTGTAACCGCTCGTTGGACTCGCTCAGCAGCTTGTCCACTGTCTCAGACAGCCGCTTGTTGTGGTCGTCGTTCATCTTTTCCCGCTGCCGTGCCTGCCAAGGGAGAGGCGCGCAGAGGCGCTCAAGCGCAGCCAGGCCAGAGCTCTGCCCCAGCCCGCCCCTGCACCCTCTTTGCGGTCCCCTCACCCGCTGCAGCTCCTGGTTCTTCTCCTCCAGCTGGGCCTCCAGCTGTCGAAGCCGCTCCTCAAAATTGCCGTGACGTTCCTCAGCCTAGTCATGGAACCCACGGCGTTAGGCTTTGGCTCACCCAGAGGAAGACCCCAGGCTCCAGGCCCTGCCTCCTCCAGAGCTGAGCGCCAGGCTCCGCCCCCAGCTCCAGGCTGCTTCCCCTGTACCTGATCAGGCCCCGCCCCTGAGTCTAGGCTGCTTTTTTTTTTTTTTTTTTTTTTTTGAAGAGAGATTTTTGCTATAGGGTTCATGTGCTCACCAGAGAGACAGGGAGACAGAAAGACAGAAAGCGAGAAATCACCCCCTTGGGGGGGTGGCCATGCCACAATCCTTTTTCTTCCATTCTCCTCCTGGGATGTTGGGCATGCGTGCACATGCCCCCAGTGAGTTTGAAGCCACCGACCGGGTCCAGGACTCGAATCTCAGTGGACCATGTGGGAGTCCAGCGGCACAACCATTACGCCATCTGCTGGTTCCAACTACTTTTTTTTTTCTTTTTCTAGGCTACTTTCTCAGGGACCTAGTTCTTCCAGCTCTGGTCCCAGGACACATACCCTTTCAGTTCAGACTAGAGAACCACAGTCACCCACCCACCACCCACCCCAAACCTCCAGGCCTTGCGCTTTTCCCAGATTCCAGGTGGTAGGTCTCGCTCCCACCCCTCCAGACGCTAGACCCTGCGTCCACTGGGCCCCACCTCACCCAGCCTCGAAGGCTTCCCCTCACCTTGTTGAGGGCGGCCACGCGCTGGGCCAGCTGCGCCTCTATCTCAGGCAAGGTCTCTGCCTTCTGCAGTGTCTGCTGCAGCTTCTGCTTGGCATCGTCCAGCCACTCGGCCAGCTGCCGGCTCTTCTCTTCACTCTGGGGCAGGCAGACACTAGGTCACTTGGGCCACAACCGGGCCCCTCTCCCATAGCCCTGCTCAGGCTGTGCCCTCACCTGCCGGTATAGCGACTCCTTGCTGGCCAACTCATTCTCCAGCTTGTCGTTGGCATCGTGCAGCGATGTGGCCTCACGCTGGGCACTCAGGTAGCGCTTCTCCAGGGTGGTGATCCGCTCCTCCATATCCTCCCGTTGTGCCAGCGCCTGCAAAGACAGCCATGAGCTACGTGGACTACAGCTCCCGGAAGGCCCAAGGGAGGCCCAGGCCTAGCCCCAGGCAAGGCACTCAAGGAATCTTGGGAAATGAAGTCCTCTGCCACCTGAGCGTCAGAACCAGGGAACCTTGCCTGCCAAGAGGGGCCAGCAGGTGACATGGTGGTTAAGGTGCTGGACTTCCACATGGCTGACTGTGGTTCGAGTCGTGCACACAGCTGCTTGAAACTCAAAATGGACATGTGTGCACGTACGCCCAAAATCCCAGGAGGAAATTGGAGGAGAAAGGATTGTGGCATGGCCATCCTCCCTGGGCGGGGGAGAGATTTCTCACTTTCTCTCTCACTGTCTCCCTGTCTCTCACCTGCATGCATGCGCCCAATGACAAAAATCTTTTAAAAAAAAAAAAAAAAAAAAAAAAGCTCCCAGGAGTAGCCTGCTGTAAGCCCCCTGCCAGTTGACAATTAAGATGGTGGTACCATGCCTCTGGTGAACTTCTAGGGCAGTACCTCCCCACAGAGATGACCTAAGGCCCATAGAATATAACATCTACTCAAGCCACTCTTCAAAAATCAGACCTTGGGGCTGGCAGGTGCTGTGGTTAGGGGCGCTGGACTCCCACATGGCTGACCATGGTTTGAGTCCCGGACCTGGCAGCTTGCTTTCTCATTCTCCCTCTCTCACTCTTTTCCTGTATGTATTTCTCTCTCTGGTCAAATTGAACAATCATAATAATAAAACAAAAACTTAGGGACCAGCAGATGGCATAGCAGTTATGTCACTGGACTCCCACATAGTCAACTATAGTTCGAGTCCCAGACCCGCCGGCTTAAAACTCACACTGGGTGTGTGTATGTGTGCCCAAAATCCTGAGAGGAGAATAGAGAAAACTGTATTGTGGTATGGCCATTCCTCCTGAAGGGTGATTTCTCACGTTCTGTCTCCCTGAGGAGTGCGTACACTCTATAGCAAAAATCTTTCTTTTTTTTGGGGGGGGGAAGGTTTTTGCTATAAGGGCGTGTGCGCTCACTAGAGAGACAGAGACAGTTAGCGTAATGGCTATGTCGCTGGACTCCCACGTAGTTGACCGCGGTTCGAGTCCCAGACCCGGTGGCTTAAACTCACGCCGGGCGCGTGTGCGTGCGTGCCCAAGATCCCGAGAGGAGAATGGAGGAGAAGGGATTGCGGCGTGGCCTTCCCCCTGGGGGGTGATTTCTCGCTTTCTATCTCTCTGTCTCTCTCTGTCTGTCTGGCAAGCGCACGCGCCCTATAGCAAAAACCTCTCCAAAAAAAAAACAAAAAAACAAAAACCAGAGAGACAGAGAGATAGAAAGTGACAAATCACCCCCCGGGGGGATGGCCACGTCGCAATCCCTTCTCCTTCATTCTCCTCTTGGAATCTTGAGCACACACTCACACGCGTCCGGCGTGAGTTTAAGCCACCAGCTCCAAAACTTGAACTGCGGTCAGCTACATGAGAGTTCAGCGACATAGCCATTATGCTAACTGCTGGTCCCATCAAAAATCTTTCTAAAAAAAAGAAAAAAATAGGGGACCAGCAGGTGGCATGGTGGTTAAGGTGCTGGACACTCCCACATGGCAACCATGTTTTGAGTCCCGGACCTGGATGCTTGCTTTCTCACTTCCTCTCTCTCTTTGTCTCTCTCTCTCTCTCTCTCTCTGGTCAAATTAAAATAAATGAATGAATTAATTAATTAATTAAATTATTTTTTAAAAATAAAAAATTAAATTAAATAAATAATTATTTTTAAAAGTCCTGGGACCAGCAGGTAGTGTGGTGGTTAAGGGTGCTGTATTCCCACATGGCTGACTGTGGTTCGAGTCCTGGACCTGGCAGCTTGTTTTCTCAGTTTTCCTTTCTCTCTCTGTCTCTGTCAGGTCAAACTAAAAAACAGTAATAATAACAAATGGAATTAAATAAATAAATATATATATTCTTTTAAAAAATCCAGGTCTTAGATTTCTCATACAGCGCAAGCTTAGAACCACAGAACAAGTGCCCTAGGGTCTCATGGGAAACAAAGTTTCTTTCATCAGAAGGTGACACCTCCCCAGAGCCACCAGGGTCTCAGGGAGATGGAATCCCTTCTGGTAGCCCGTGTGGTGGGACACTTCCCAAGTGTGGTCACTCAGGCTTCAACTCCATGATGGAGGCCCTTTCTCATCCACTGCCTCACATTTCCCAGCAGCTCCCTGGGGCATGGGAATTAGGATCAAAGGGCCTAAGGCAGGAAGAGGCGAAATCCCAAGAAAAACTTCAATTTAGAGGCATAAGACAAAGTCCCATGGGGACGAAGACTGTTTACTGAGCCCCTACTCTGACTGCATGGTGACCCTCTGACAGGGTCATGAACCCCATTTCACAGGTGAGGACACCAGTGCTCAGAGAGGAGGCACAGCTTGCAGATGAATCGAGGTTCCACTGTGAACGCCTCGGCTTTGGGCAAAGGGGCGAGAAAAGGCGGGGGGGGAGGGGAGCACCCCCACCAGGGCCCCGTCTCACCTCCTTGAGGTCTCGCTGCAGCTTGGAGTTTGCTTCCTCGGCCTTCCCCAGTTCGCGGTGTGCCGTGCCCAGCTCCTCCTCCAGCTGGCTCATCTGACGGCACAACACGGCCAGGCGCTCTCGCAGCTGGCACACCTCCGCGCGCTGCCGCTCCAGTGCCTCTTCCAGCTCTGCTGTGCGCCGGTTCGAATCCCCACCAGGACCCAGGCCGTTGGCAAGGGTCTAGAGTAAAGGAGGAAGGGAAGGAACTCAGAGTGAGGAGCAAGAGACATAGAACAGTGATCAGCGGGATGGGTGCGGAGGGCAAAGGTCAGTGAGGATCACACAGGTCAGAGGACGCGGGGTCAGTGAGGATCATGGTGACCCGAACCAGATGCCAAAGGTCAGTTAGGGTCTTAGGGGTCGAGATGTCCTAGGATCAGTTAGGATCATATCAAACGTAGAAAGGACCTCCACAGAGTCGGGGAGTTGAGTGGAGGTCACGGGCGGGACTTCCACCTCTCACCTGCCCATCCCCGTCCTTGCCCGGCTCTTCCAGCCCTGACCGTCGCCTAGACAGCTGCTCTCGGAGGTTCAGAGTCTGAAAGAGTGAAAAGGTCAGAGCAAAGGGGCTCCCAGGACCCTCAGCTCCGCTTCGCACTGGTCCAGCCCTCGAAGGAGATAAACACCCCATCTGAGTTGCTGCAGATCCTGCGGGACCCCCGCCCGCTTGCCCCACAGTCCTCTCATGGCCCCTGTTCCCTCATATCTGTCCTTAGCTGCCCACCATTCAGGACGTCTAGCCTCCTCATCCTCACTTTTCCCATCCAACCCCTCCCTCCTGGCCCCAGCCTGGGCTCAGACCCCGGCTCTCAGCTTAGTCTCCCTGTCCCTGGAGAGTCCCCCCTTGACCTGCCCAATGAGCTCCGTCTGAGGACAGGCACTGGTTTCTCCCCCATCGGTTCTGCACCCGCATCCTGCCCCAGTGGACTCTCCTGGAACCCACTCAATCAGCCCGCCCATTGGTGCTCCTCCGTCTCCCCTCTCCCGGGGACCGGACCTCCACCTGTGACAGGCCCCACCTCCTGATTGCTCAGCTCCAGCTCCTCCTCCAGCACAGCCACTCGCTCCAGTGCCATCCGCAGCCGCTCCCGGACCTGGGGACAGGGACAGGGCAGGAGTGAGATGGAGACCAGACCCCACCTAGGACAGTTAACCCTGGCCCCAAAGACCCCTGGGAAAGGACTGATTGAGCAATGAAAGGATTCCTCTCTCCACAATGATCCCACCCACCAGCAGCCTGCAGTTTACTTATCAGCTTGTCAGGTCCCAGTTCCAATTAATCAGTCAACTTTCTCCCCACTAAAGACACCTCCAACCACATGCAACCAGAACCCCGCCCACTCATAAAAAGCCCCAGTCAACTGTGCTCTCCGCTCTTCATCCAGCTTTTCCGCTTCTCATACCTTCTCATCCAGGGCCTTGTGGTGCTCGAAGAGGGATTTTAGAGCTTTGAGCACCTCCACCTCGGAGGAGACCCCGCCCGGGGACTGGGCCTGGCGCTTCACCACTGTCATGCGCAGTGACCTCTCATGCCTGGACACCAGGCACTCCAGGTGTTCCAGAAGGAGCTGCAGGGATAGGGCACCAGGTCAAGGAAAAGAGGCAAAGGGAAAAGGAAAGGGTGAATGAAGAGGGAGACAGGAGGAGAGGACACAGGACGAAGAGATGCAGCTGACAACGGGTCAGGAAGGGGAGCGGGGAGCGGAGGTAGGTCTAGGTCCAGGAAGGGGTGGTGCAGGAAAAGAGAAAGGTTCTGAGATGGGGAAGACACGGAGGAAGGTGTGGGACACAGGAGACCGGCCAGGAAGTGGGAGCAGGGAAGAGAAGACAGGAAGGCGAGATGGGGAGATGATGGGTTGGGCTGCGACACCTCGGAGCCCCGTCCACCCCGCCGCGGTCCGGTTCCAACCCCTCACCCTCGTGTTGTTACGCTCCGCCTTCAGCTCTGCAATCTCTTCCTCCCTCTCCAGCAGCTGCTCCCGACATAAGTTCAGCTCCTTCGTCAGAGCCGCAAACTCCTGTCCAGGCGTGGGCAGGATCGGGACAATTAGATCAATCTTTTCCCCATCTCCCTCATTCCACGGAATCCTGGGTTTGAAGGCCCCGCCTTTCCCTGCTAAGTCCGGCTCCTTCTGGACGCTCAGGTCCGGCCTATCCACGACAAGCCTCCCGCCCTCCAGACTCCGCCCTTCTAGGCGCCAAGCCCCGCCCCTGGACCGCCCATTCAACGGAGGCCACGCCCTCACTGGCCCCGCCCCGGCCCCGCCCAGACCTGGGGCAGCGCGATGCTGAGCTGGCGCTGCAGCGAGTCCTTCTCGTGGCCAAGCTCGCGCAGCCGCAGCTGCGCGGTGGCCAGTCCGTCCTGCGCCTCGCGAAGCGTCTCCAGCAGGCGCTCGCGCTCGGTGAGCATCGTGACCATGAGGCGCTCCAGCTCGCCGCCCGCCTCGTCCGGGCCCAGCGCCGAGCCCCGCCGGCCATCCTCGCTGATGGTGGGCATCACCTCGCACATCATGGCGGCGGCGCCGGGCTGTAGGAGCCGGGAGAGGGCAGGGAACAGAGACCCGCCTAGTCAAGGCACGGCCAGAGAAACGGAGGCATTGCCATTCGGATACTGCCCAAGGGGAAACTGAAGTGGGGCAGCCCAGGAACTGAGGCAGAAACTGAGGCCTAACCCTCCTATCATGACACAGGTAAACTGAGGCACACCACCGGAGTACTCCACCAGACAAACCAAGGAGGGGCCGCCAGGGGCTCTGATGCCTTTCTGTTCTAATCATGACTCGGTTTGGCCTGTTCGCTCTCAGAAACAGCTGTCAGCCACCTCAGAACATTTGGGGAAACTGCGCTCAGACTCCATCAGGCACTGGCAGCAAACGTAGGCCTGGCCCACTCAGAGGAACGGAAGTTGGGTGACCCAGGCATTGCCTGAGTAAATGTGAAAAAATGAGTCTCTGCTGGGACCAGCAGTTGGCGTAATGGCTACGTCGCTAGACTCCCATGTAGTTGACTGCGGTTTGAATCCCGGACCTGGTGGCCTAAACTCACGCCGGGTGTGTGTGCGTGTGTGCTCGAGATCCCGAGAGGAGAATGGAGGAGAAGGGATTGCGGAGTGGCCATCCCCCTGGGGGCTGATTTCTCACTTTCTGTCTCTGTCTCTCTCTTTCTGGATAGAAAAAAAGAAAAAGAAAAAGAAAAAAAAAGAAACTCTCATAAGAAATGAGTCTCTGCTATTCTGATTCTGCCGAGAATCCCCCTTCCACCCATTGCATGGGTAGGAAGACTGAGACCCAGGCCAGAGCCACGCCTTCAAGAAGTCACAAGACTGGGGACTCAAAATTAGGTCACTAAGCCATGGTTACCCGTATAATATCACTGGTATGGTCTTCACCCGCTATCCTGCCCAACTCCTGCCTCATTCAGTTTCCCAGATACCTGGACTGGGGTCCAGGAACAATCTAAAATCCCACTCCACTGGGGGAAAGGGGTATGACTAGTCAGCTTCCTGCTCGCTAGCCAGGAGTCTGAGAACCAGCTCCCTCCTCCCAAAGGTCACAGCGGCTAGGTCCAGCTTCCCCAAAAACCCAGCCCCTCCTCAGTCCCCCCAGTTGGAGATCACAACCGCCCTCCCCCCAGGAGACAAGTCTGTCCTCTCAGCTACATTCCCTAGACCCAGAAATCCCAGCCTTCAGGCCCTCCTCCCCCAGCCAGGCCCTAGGAGCCCAGGTGCACGGCCCTCCTCCAGGACCCACCCCTGCTCTCGGCCCAGCCCCAGCCCAGCGCTCGCCGCGAAGGCACCCTGGGTGGGAAGAAGGAAGGGGCGGGGTTTCTGGGGCGGGAAGGCGGGACTTGGGTCGCTGGAGCCAGGGGCGGGGCGGAGAGGAAGCGAGGCCCCCCAGCCGCTCCCTGGACACACTTCAGGTCCGACGGGTCCGGCTGGCCCGGCCGAAAGCAGGAGGGACTTTCACTCAGTTCCTTCCTCTCTTTCTGCCCTTGCAGGCAGCGGCATAACCGGTTCTGAGAATGGATAATTCCCAGCCCCGCCCAGTATGCGGACTGTGTCCAAAGCCTGGGACTTGGGGGCCTAGCACTCCTGTGAGTAGAGGAGGGAGCCGAGGGCCCCGGGACCTGGAAGAGGAGACAGCTGGGTGCCTGCACCCTTGGGCTTTGGCGGTGCATATAATAATCTAGACACCTGAATCCCTGCAGGCAGAGACCAGCTTCAGGAAAATGTTTATGGGAGGACCCGCCAGCCTAAGGCCAAACACCAACTCAATTTCTAAAACCCACAGCCTACTCAGAAAATGCAACACGGGACGTTTCACGGAGGCTGCTCTAGAACCTCAAATTCACTGAGAAGGAAACAAAACAGCAAGACTGGCTTAGAATCGAGCAAGCCACTGACTTGGAAACAGTAGAGAGTCCAGAAAGGACATAAGTTTTTGATGTGCTTCCAATGGACTCGGAGCTAACTTTCAGGGCATATTCTAGGATCAAGGTCTGGAACCTACAGCTTAGAACAGGCCAAGAGCAACCCAATAACTTAAAGACTGCCTGGGTCATCCTAGAGCTCCAAACACAGAGGGAGCCCAACGATACCCAGGGATATACCTCATGCAATAGATAACAATCCTAGTCAGGAGATCTCTTCTAGAACTCAGACACTACTAGAGTTGAAGGTATAACTCAGAATTTACAGGGGTCACATTTTTGGTTTTCTCTTGTGTCTAGAGAATGCTAGAACTCAGGAGCCAAAAGATGAGCTCTAGAATTTAGAACATGCCCCAGGGCAAAGAAAAACCTGGAAAGTAGCAAGGAGTTTGCCTGGAACTTAGAAGTCTCTTAGGAGAAAATGTAGAAGGATGTGTGCTGCAAGTTGAGAATTTCCTGAAATAAAGACTGAGCTGGCAAAGGGAGGGAGGTTGTTTTGGAAAATGAGAACATTCCTAAGCTGAAGACTCCAGAAGAGGGGAGAACCTAGAACATGCTCAGAATGCCAAGTCGGCAGATGGAGCAAGAAGCCCACAATCCACCAGGGGGCAAGTTTTAAACTAAGGCCATACTAGGGAAAAGGTGGACAGGGAAGGCAGAGATAAACAGGCCTGGAACTTAAGGGAGGAAAATGTAATGTACAATACTTTATTAGGAATCTTCTAGATTTAAGACTGTGAAATTAGACAGAATATAAACCAGGGAAGTATGTTCTACAGCTGAAAGCACAAATTACAGAAAGCGAGAACATGTCATTGGAACACACATGACTCTAGAACTTCAAATACCCTTTGGAAGATCGCGAAATCCAGAACAAGGCCAAATGGATAGGCCTGAGATCTAGAACATACTGACAATAAAGAGTTAGCAGAGGATTAGTAAAAACTGATTGCTAGAGATTTGCGATATGTCTGAGAAAAAAAGATCAGAATTTGGCGTGGAGGTGTTCTCTAGATATTTGATAAGACAAATGGGACAGACATGCCTGGAATTTAGCACCTGGTCTAGAACTTAGACCATACCTTGATTGAAAATGGAACAGAGATGTCAACTCGGAGTGTTCTCATATTTATAAGGAATCTAGAACATGGAGTGATGCCAGGGCCCTTGTATAACGAGAAATATGGAAGACTGTGTAGGTTCTAGATCACCTGAGGAGCCTCCACCACAGAACACACCTGGAAGAAGGATGCATACGAGACTCTGTGGCCTGAGAGACTGCACATAGAGAATGAGATGTTAAGACATGGCCTTGGGTCTATGGCAGTGAGTATTGGAAACATCTCAAGAATCTGGATCTTAAGAGAGAGAAAACAGAAGAGTCCTGAAGCCCACCACACAAGGTGATATGGGATGAGACAGGGCTTTGTCAAGGCCACAGGAGCTATGACATTGATAAGAGAGTCATGAGACCATGAAGACCTGGGTCCATAAAAGTGGGAGCTGAGGAGTTATATGTGGGATCAGGAGGCTGGACTTTTAAATCCTTGTGGAAGTAAAGGACAGAAAGCCAGAAGAAGCCAGAAATTAGAGTCCTTCCTGGGAGATTGGGCTGGGGCTGGCAATCTTGCTAAGGGCTGCTGGCAAGTGCAGAAGCTGAGGTCTGAGTCCAGGTCCCTGAGGGGGTACAGGACCAGGGACAAGACATCTAGGTCTCTAAAGGGGAGGGTGGACAGAAGCCAAAGAATTGCACTAAGAATGGCATTTGGGGTCCCTGAAAGGAAAAGTCATGGCGCCTGAGTCCCTAAGGGAGAGAGGCTGGGGTGCCTGGAGGCAGCCTATTTGTCTGATGGGTACAGGGGCTGTTGAACTGAGCTCTAAAAGGGGCCAAGGCTGGAAAATTGGATGCCTATGTCCTGAGCAGGCGAGGGCTGTCAGCTGGGTCCAGCAGACTGAGTGAGCTCTCACAGAACCGCTGGGAGCTGGACGCCCGGGGGCCAAGGTCCCTAAGGTGGACAGGCAGGAACATTCAGAAACCCTGGCTCCTCAGGGAGCAGCTGGAACCTCAGAAACCTAGGGTGCTGAGGACAGGGCCAAGAGGCTGATCAGTGGAACCCTGAGGCCTAGGCGCCCGAGTCGGGGAGGGCCCGGGTATCCCCGGGTCAAAGTCGCGGCGGGGGGGATCCCCGCGCCGATCTGCGCCCCCTCTCTGGCGGCGGCTGCATGAGGTGGGGGAGGCGAGGCTGCTGAGCGCTCTGACCATGGACAGCTCCAGCGCGGGCCTGTGTCCAGGGCCATCGCCGAGCCGGCCTGGACCGAGGGACGTGGCCGGTTCCTCAAGCCGAAGGCTGGAGACCGGCAGACCCGGTGCGCGAATGGGGAACGATGCGGACGCGACGGGGGGCGGCCGGCTGGAGCTGGGGGAGTCTGACACAGCAGCGGCGGGTGTCTGGAGCTCCCGAGACTGGGCCGAGGAGGGGGATCTAGGTTCAGAGGAGGTCCCCTGGGCTGAAATGGGAGACCTAGGCTCCTGGGCCCTGGAGGAGGCGCAAGACAGCAGTTCGCCTGGGATTCTAGGGTTCGGTTGGGGACTCTGGGCACCGGGAGGGGCACGCCTAAATCTCTGGGGTTGGGCAGTGAAATCTGGGCTCTGGGGTCTCCAGGGATGAGGAAGGAAATCCAGGATCTATGGGAGGCGGGGGAGGCTCGCCAAGGGGGTCCCTGGGGTGGGCGCTGCCAGGCGGGCCGAGCTGGGCTCTTACCTACCTGGTCCGCGGCGGCTGCGGGCGGAGCTGGGCTGCAGAAGGGACGTGGGGTGGGGTGGGGGGACCGGGCGGGGCCCCTGGCGGCGGCCGGGGCCCGGATCTGTAGCTCTGGAGCCCTGTCTCCGCCGATCGCGCGGGCTCCGCGTCTCCTGCTCCGGCTTAGGCGCTGGGGACCCCCCTCCCCCTCACGATCTCACAGTCCTCTACCCCCTAAAAGAACCCCCTGCCCCTGTCACCGTTCAGCCTCCCCCCGTGAGGCTACAGCCGCCAAATCCAGGGGTGTCCACCAGCGCCCCCCAAATCCCACCTTCCCCCCAAAAAAATTCCTCCTCCCTCCCCCACCCCCCCACAGCTCCCGGGCTGCCGTGGCCCCTTTAACTGGGGACTGACAGACGGCTCTGAAGGGCCAATGGGTGGCGGCGTCGGTGCCGGCCGGCGACTAGACCCCGCCTCCGCACGGGCCGGGAGGGGTCGCGCGGGCGGAGAGCGGGAGGCGGAGCTCAAGGCGCGTCGACCAATAGGCGCGCGGCGTGCGGCAGCTGGGGCGGGAGGCGGAGCCCGGCAGGGAGATGATGTCACCTGGAGCGAGTAGCGCGCGGCGTGGAACGCGAGTCGCGACCCCGGATCCCAGCGGTGGCGCGCGCGGGCCCTCACGCCGCACGGGACACGAGGGCTGGGTAGGCAGCAGGATGGGGTAAAGGTTGGATTTTAAGGCGGGGGCGGCTCCTGGAAAGACGTGCTGTGGTTGGAAGGTGGGCTGAGTGCCCCACAGGCAAGTGCACCTTATTCTGCACCCCTGCGCCCGCCTCGGGAACTGCACGCGGCACCCCCGGCCCAGCTCCCACGTAGACCATGGTGAGGCCTGCGAGGCTCCCCCGGCGGGCGAGAATAATGGTTCGCTCTGCTCCGCCCACACAGTGGCCGCCGGCTGGCTATTGCGATGTCTCAGGACCCCTCGGTCACACCAACTTCACACCAGCTTCGGAGGAAGGGGCCTTGGCCTTCGCCCTCAGACTCCTAAAAGCGGAGGCTCTGTCTGTCCGTCCCAGCGGCTCAGACCCAGACTGTGTCCCAGCCTCCACCCGCGGACCAGAAGCTGGCCCGCAGCCTCCAGACCTGGAGCGAGGGTAGCTCACTTTTTTTTTTTTTTTTTTTTTTTTTTGAAGAGGTTTCTGCTATAGCGCATGTGCGCTCACCAGAAAGACAGAGAGAGACAGAGAGACAAAGCGAGAAATCACCCCTGGGGTGGGAGTGGGGGGCGCGGGGGGGGGGGGGGGATGGCCACGCCGCAATCCCTTCTCCTCCATTCTCCTCTCGGGATCTTGGGCACACACGCACGCGTGCCCGGCGTGAGTTTAAGCCACCGAGTCCGAAACTCGAACGGCGGTTTACTACATGGGAGTCCAGCGACAACTGCTGGACTCCCATGTAGCCATTATGCCAACTGCTGGTCCTAGCCTGCGCTGGGACTTTGAAAGGGCCTCTCAGGGTTTGGTCTCCATATCCGCCCCTCTCCCTCCCCGCACTTTAACCCCAGGATATGCAGGACAGACACACGGACACTCTTGTTGAGGGGCAAAGATCTTTAAATAAGAAGCCAATGACAATAAATACTGTACAGGGGAGAGGGTGAGGGTCTTGATCTGTGGTTTCAGCCTCGCGACTCCAAGGACCTGCAAGGGGGGTGGAGAGAGGGAAGCCAGGCTCAGAGGCGGCTGCCTGGGGGGCATGAGAGAACAAATACTGAGGTTCCATAGACAAGGGCCCAGGGAAGTGAGTTGAGGGGTTCCAGACAGAGTAGGTTCCAGCCCTTAGAGGGGAGGGAATTAGGAGGTCCTCAGGGCATCTGGCCAGAGTGGCCTGAGGTGAGATCCCTGGGCCAGGTGTCAAGGGTCAGGATCCCAGGGGAGAGGGACCAGGACTGGGGGTGGCAGCCAAGGTCTCAGGAAGCATCGGCCTGGTTCGGGAGTCTGGGCTTTAGGGTGGGCAGTGAAGGCCCGGGGAGAGGTGACAGAGGGGCTCACGAGTAGCTCTGGTGCTGCTGGCGCCGCCGGGCCGAGCGCATCTTCTCAAACCGGGCCTCCATCTCCTCCAGCACCCGGGGGGTGTAGCGCACCACCAGCTTCACCGAGCCCTGGGCAGCCTTCAGCAGCTCCACCGCCTTCTCGTGCTGCTCGCCCTCCACGCTCTGCAGGGCCCAACGCAGCCGGCTGGGGCCGGGCCCTCTGCCCACGCCCGGCCCCGGGGAAGAGGGGCCAACTGCTCGTGACCTTAGTGCCAAAGCCTCCTGTCCTCTGCAGCAGTGGGTCATGAACTCCTGGCTCTGTGCTCCAGAACCTTCCAGGTTCCCCATGTCTGGGAGGGGCCCTCGGCCCCTCGGTCACTGAGCTGGACGTCCAGACCCACCGTTCTTGTCTCCTCCCCACAGCCCGTAATACCCTCTCACCCTGACTTCCTGCTCTTTGTCCCCACAGCTCTGGTCCATTTTTTCTTTCTTTTTTTTTTTGGAGAGGTTTTTGCGTGCGCTCGCCAGACAGTCAGAAAGAGACAGAGAGACAGAAAGCGAGAAATCACCCCCCGGGGGATGGCCACGCTGCAATCCCTTCTCCTCCATTCTCCTCTCGGGATCTTGGGCACGCACACATATGTGCCCAGCGTGAGTTTAATTCGCCAAGTCTGGGACTCGAACCATAGTTGACTATATGGGAGTCCGGTGACACAGCCATTACGCTAACTGCTGGTCCCAGCTCTGGTCCGTTTGAGCCTTGCCCTCTCCCCTCTATACCCTAATCCCAGCCTCGTCCCTGGCTCCCCCTCAGCCCATCCCAGAGTTCCAGAGGATCTGTCTACACCCCTGAGCTGAGCACCTCCCTCCACGGCTTCCTCAGGCCCCGCATGGCCACCAGATCACCTCTAGTTCTGCTTCCATCTGCTCTGACCACAGTGACTTTCACAACCCGCAGCCCCATATATCCATCGGAACCGAGCCTTTCTCTTTGGCTCAGCAGAGTACAGAGCCTGGGCCCTGACCTAGGACACCTCCACCAGGAACACCCGTGCTCTTGTTGGCCTAAGAACTCATCCTTCAATGTCCAGCTTAAATGTGCCTTTCTCCGCAAAATCTTTGCTCATCAACACTGGTCTGGCGCCATACCTGGACTCCCAGTGCCCTCCACCTCCTCAGTCTCAGGGTTAGGGCTATTTCAATCAGGGCCTATTGCCCTCGCCAGAGCGAGCCCTGGAGTGAAGGAGCTGAGACCCACCTTTCAGGGTCTGCAGTGTCGTGTGGCGCCCAGCCAGCCACGGAGCAATGCTCAGCGTGTGTTGAATGAATGTCCAAGCAGGGGCTGGGGCTAGGCGGTGGCATTGAGCCCACAGGGAGAGGTCCTGGGTTCATGCCCAGGAACCTTCCCCATCGGGCTGGACATGCCTGTACCATCATCTAGACGGAGCAGGCCGGAGCAGGAGGACCTTGTTAGGGGGACCTCTCTCTCCAGGACTCTACTCCCTTGGCCTCAGCCCCCTACTCACCACACCATTCACCGATAGCAGTTGGTCCCCACGCTTGAGGCCTCCGTGGCGGTCAGCCACGCCTCCTGGGATGACGCGGGAGATGTAGATGGGCGAGTTCTGCTCCTTGCCGCCCATGATGTTGAAGCCCAGGCCCTCATCTGTCTTGGGCAGCTCCACCACCCTGGGGTGTGCGTGGCCCTCACTGGCTGTGAACGCAGCCACCGTGGCCTGGAAGAGAGAAAGCATCCGGATGAGGACTCCCATGGTGAACGAGCAGGTGGGTGGAGGGATCTGGGCCAGGGACCACGAAGGTCAGATCACTGTGCCCGAGCGTGGGACACCTGCCCCGACTCCACACAAGAGCCCTGGAGCTGACTGTGAGCCCCTCTTGCTTCTGCCAAGTCGAGGAGAAAGCCTCCATTCGGTACAGATACCTCACACAGCAATTCTCAACACAGGAGAACCAGGCCTGAAGGGACCAGGAGGATCGAGAAGCTCCGGGCCGCATTTACCTACAGTTTACTAAGACTTCAGGGCACAATGGCATTTCTTTCTTTTCTTTTTCTTTTCTTTCTTTCTTTTTTTTTTTTTTTTTTTGAGAGATTTTTCCTATAGGGTACAAAGACTCACCCAAGAGACAGAAAGCGAGAAATTACCCCCCGGGGTGATGGCCATCCCACAATCCCTTCTCCATTCTCCTCTAGGGATTTTGGGCACACACACGCCTGCCTGAGTTTTAAGTCATCGGGTCCAGGACTCGAACTGCAGTTGACAGTGTGGGAGTCCAGCAATGTAACCATTACGCCATCTGCTGGTCCTGGCATTTCCTTATTTTCATTGTATAGATTGTTAGGTTATCTTCTAGTCAGGTGTGTGATTCTGGTTTCCATTTGCTAAAGATGCCTTTTTTTTTTAATTAATTAATTTATTAATTTTTTTTTTTAAGATGCCTTTTTATGACATCTGTGTAGGCTAAAAGTGTGTGATTATTGGAGCCAGCAGGTGACCCGGTGGTTAAGGACACTGGACTCCCACATGCCTGATCGTAGTCAGAGTCCAGGACCTGGCCGCTTGCTTTCTCATTTTCTCTCTCTGTCCCTCACTGGTCAAATTAAAATAAGTAAATAAATAAATAAATAAAGTTAAATAAAATAATTCTTTAAGAAAAAAATGTGCAATTATTTAAAGGAAATTAAAAATAAATAATAGTGGGGGTCTGCAGGTGGCATGGTGGCTAAGGGCGCTAGACCCCCACATGGCTGTGGTTCAAATCCTGGACCTGGTGGCTTGTTTTCTCACTTTCCCTCCCTCTCTTTCTCTATCTCTCTTTGATCAAACTGGAGAATAATAGTAATAATAATAATAAATAAAGTTAAATAAAATAATTCTTTAAATTTAAAAGTATCTATAAATTGGAACCAGCAGGTGGCGTGATGGTTAAGGGCGCTGGATTCCCACATGGCTGACTACGGTTCGAGTCTCGGACCTGGTGGCTTGCTTTCTCACTTTTTCTCTCCCTCTCCCTCTCTGGTCAAATTGAAATAAACAAATGAGTAAATAAATAAATAAAGTTAACTGAAAAATATTTTAAGTATCTATAAATAAATAAACAGTAAGAGTGGAACACAGATTGGGCAAAACCACGAAGGAGAACCAGACGTGACTGGCGTTAGGAAGCCACGGAGCGCCCCGCAGTTGGTTCCGTGGATACCGAGAGCACTGGGTGGGGGCGCCTACCTTGGCTGTGGCGTGGGCGCGGACCTCGGCGCTGCCGGTGATGTCCAGGGTGTCGTAGAGCTGCTCGTACACCTGGGCGAGGGCGCAGCCGCGTCAGGGAGCCCCCAGTCCCCTCCGTGCTTAGACGCAGGAGTCCAAGCCCCCAGGCCCCCTCCTCTCCCACCCGCGGATCCGCCTCGCCCGCACAGCCTGAGCCGAGGAAACTACAACTCCCAAGGAACCTCGGAGCGGGCCGCCTCGGGAGCTGCTGGGAGGCGTAGTTCCTGGGCTCGGTGCAACCAGGAGGAGGAGGGCTGGGGCCGCAGGCTGCGCCCCGGCGCCGCTCGGCTCTCACCTCGCGGATGGCGGAGCAGAAGCGGCTCTGCAGGACTCGCTGGAGGGCCTGCAGCTTCTGCGGGGGCAGCTCCCCGCTGCGCTGGAGCCGCTCGAGGAGCTCCACGGCCCGGGACACGTCTGCGGGGCGGGGGCGGGGGCGCAGAGACGTACAGTCAGAGACTCGAACAAGCAGAAGACCAGAGATGCCGCAAGAGGTGGAGTAAGGGCCAGCGCAGACAGACCCCGGCAAGGACAGCAGAAGTCCAGTCTGACATCCCGCAGAGGCGAGGCTAGCAACGGCGGCCAGCAGGGCATCCTCGGTCCCCAGGACCCCCGACCCGCATACACATACACGCACAGCAGGGGCGTGCAGCGAGCTCACCCACGGACCCTCTCACACCCACAGACGGCCCGGCTCACGGGCCGCGCCCCGCCCACCCCCGCCTGGCCCGCCAGCACGCCCACCCGCGTAGGCCTGGCCAGGGGACGGGCGGGGGCCGGGATCCGGCGACGCAGGCCGCAGCGAGGGTGGGCAGGGCCCCCTGGAGCGCACTTACCCCGCTCCAGCCCCAGCGGCTCCACCAGCGCAGCCATGTCGGCGCCACAGCCGCGAGCCGCCGGCCTGCCGGGTCGCCGGCGAGCAGGCGGGGCTGCGCGAGGCCACGCCCCCGGCGACAGGCGCCCCCCGCGGAGACGCGGCCCCGCGTGCGCCCGGCTCCCGGCGCCACCGTCGCCCTACCTGCAACCGCGCGCGTCTGGGTGCCCGCCGTCTGCCCTCTTGGTCTACCCTTCGTGCGACCCTTCCTTGGCAGCTTTGGTCTTTCTGTCTCAGAATCCTGACTTACCCCTTCCATCTGTCCTGCCGCCTTCGCTGTCTGTCCCGTCCTTTTCCCACACTCCTGCAACAAACTCATGTTCAACATCTCCAGGGCTCAAGGCGAGGGACACGCGGGTGGGCTTCCAGTCTGCGGGGGAGGTGGACAGCCAGCTACTACGTGATAATAGTTCAGAGCGGAGAGGAAAGAAACCCTGGAGGAGGGACAGTGACATAGTGTCCTGGCAGGTAAGATCAAGAAGTGGGGCGTGGGTCACCCCCACCCTGCAGAAAGAGCCAGCGTGGCTGGAGAGCAGTTAGAAGTGGAGTGCTTTAGGATGAAGGTGCAGGGGGGCAGTGCGACCTTGTGCGTTGGCAGATGCGTGTTGAAGGCTTTGGGAACTTCATGCAAACTTTTAAGGTAAAATGTGATATGCAGATTTCCATTTTAAGAACACTGTGAGGGGAGACTGGGTTGGAATGGGAGCCAGAGACAAAGCCATGGGACCAGTTAGGAGGCCATCAGCGACCACCAGCCCCCATGGCTGCAGCATGGCAGAGGCTGGAGGACAGGTGAGCAGATGTGGAAAGTGTCTGGAGGGTCCTCTGGTGGTGTGGTGATTGAGGCGGTTGGATCCTACATGGCTGATGGAATTGTTCAAGTCCTGGACCTGGAGGCTTGAAAAACACGCTAGGCACGTGTGCAACCACTCCCAAAATCATGAAAGGAGAATGAGATGGACAACAAGGGATGGTGGCTTGACTGTGACCCATGGGGGGTGCTTTCTCACAGCCCCGCTGTCTCCAGTGAGTAGATGTGCCCTCTGGCAAATCAAAAAAAAATAAAAAGTGTTGGGACCAGCAGTTAGTGTAATGGCTATGTTGCTGGACTCCCATGTAGTAGACCGCGGTTCGAGTCCCTGACTTGGTGGCTTAAAACTCACGCCGGGTGCTTATGCATGTGTGCCCAAGATCCCGAGAGGAGAAGAGAGGAGAAGGGATTGCGGCGTGGCTATCCCCCCGAGGGCTGATTTCTCGCTTTCTTTCTCTCTGTTTCTCTCTGTCTGTCTGGTGAGCACATGCGCCCTATAGCAAAAAAAAAAAAAAAAAAAAAAAAAAAAAAAAAAAAAAAAAAAAACAAACCTCAAAATAAATAAAAATAAATAAATAAATAAATAAATAAAAGCGTCTTGGGGCCAGCAGATGGTGTGGTGATTACATCGCTGGACTCCCACATGGCTGACAGTGGTTCAATTCCCGGACTTAGTGGCTTGAAACTCAAGCCAGGCATGTGTGCGTGCGTGTCCAAGATCCAAGGAGGAGAACAGAGGAGGGACTGCGTGTGATTTCTCACTTCCCATCTCACTGTCTTTGTTTCTTTTTCTGCAGCAAGCACCCCTGCCTTAAGACAAAAACCTCTAAAAAAGTAAAAAGCATCTGGACAAGGCTTGGCGTTTAACTGTGTGTGGGATCAGGAGGTGGAGGCAAGAGGAGAATTCAGGTGCTTTGGTGCCATTTGCTAAGACCGTCAATGCTGGAGGTGGGATACTGGATCTTTGGAACTTGAGGAGACTGTGCAGTGTCCAAGGGGAGAGGGCCTGAGGTCTAGAATTCAGAAGAACCACCTGCCGCGCAGGCAGCTTTGAGAACTGGGCAGAGATGCTAAATAAAACCATAGGAGTAGACAAAAGTGCTGAGAGGAAAGAGACTATGAGGACTTAGGGGGAACTGGCAGGTGGCATGGTTGAGGTGCTGGACTCCCACATGGCTGACTATGGTTTGAGTCCTGGACCTGGTGGCTTGCATTCTTACTTTTTTTCTCTCTCTTTCTCTCCGTCTCTCTCTGGTCAATTTAAAAAATAATAACAAAATAATTCTTTAAAAAAAGAGGACTTAGGACCCCAAAACTCTTTTTTTTATTAAATATTTTATTTAGTTTTATTCATCATTTTATTTGGAAGGTTAGAAAAAGCAAGTTGCCAGGTCCAGGACTCAAACCATGGTCAGCCATGTGGGAGTCCAGCCACCCTAACCACCATGCCACCTCCAGCCCCATGGATCCAAAAACTCTTAACATTTAAAGTTTACAAAGATGGGAGCCCAAAAGGTAGGAGGAACCCAAGTAGGAGAAGCCATGAGAAGAGCGTTTTTTTTTTTTTTTTTTTTAAATTTACTCATTCATCTATTTTTTAATTTGACCAGAGAGAGACACACAGAAAGAGAGACTGAAAGTGGAAAAGCATAACACCAGGTCCAGGAATTGAACAGTGGTTGGCCATGTGGGAGCGTTCAGCGCCTTAACCACCACACCACCTACTGGTCCCTAGAAGAATGTTTTTAAAAAGTGTGTTTATATATATATATATTATATTTATATATATATATATATATATATATATATATATATATATATATATATAAAATATATATATATGTGTGTGTGTGTGTGTGTGTGTGTGTGTGTATTATTTTTTGCTATAGGGTGCGTGCGCTCGCCAGACAGAGACAGAGAGACAGAAAGCAAGAAATCACCCCAGGGGGGATGGCCACGCCACAATCCCTTCTCCTCCATTCTCCTCTCGGGATCTTGGGCACGCACACACACACGCCCGGCGTGAGTTTAAGCCACTGGGTCTGGGACGCAAACCGCGGTCGACTACATGGGAGTCCAGCGACATAGCCATTACGCTAACTGCTGGTCCCTGTTTTTTATACTTTTAGGGACCAGCAGATGGCATAATGGTTACATCGCTGGACTCCTATGTAGTCAACCCCAATTTGAGTCCCAAATCCAGTGGCTTAAAACTCATGCCAGACAGGCGCGTGTGTGTGCGTGTCCAAGATCCCGAGAGGAGAATGGAGGAGAAGGGATTGCGGCGTGACCATCCCCCCTGGGGGGTGATTTCTCGCTTTCTGTCTCTCTGTCTCTGTCTGTCTGGCGAGCGCACGCGCCCTATAGCGAAAACCTCTCCAAAAAAAAAACTCATGCCAGGTGTGTGTGCCTGTGTGCCCAAAATCCCGAGAGGAGAATGAAGAAGGGATTGTAATATGAACATTCACCCCAGGGGGTGATCTCTGGCTTTCTGTCTCTCTGGTGAGTGCATGTGTCCTATAGCGAAAATCTCTAAAATAAACAGGAAGTGGTCAGTGGTATCAAGTGCTCCAGAGAATCCCAGGAAATGTAGGCACTGCAGACAAGCACCTTGAGAAGTCTGGCTATTGCTCTACCATCTGGCTTAACTGGATGGGGAAATGGAGTCCAGAAAAGGGCCTGTCCTAGTGGGAGGGCCACAGCAGTTTGTCTGAGTTCACAGTATCGTCAGCAGCCTCAACCGTGAATGGAACATATTTGGGAGGGACTAACAGGTGGCATGGTGGTGAAGGTGTGGATTTCCACACGGCTAACCATGGTTTAAGTCCAGGACCCGGCAGATTGAAACTCATATTGGGCACGCATGCGTGCATGCCCCAAATCCCAGGAGAATGGATTGCAAGGTGGTCATCCCCACTGGGGAGTGATTTCTCACTTTCCCCCTCACTGTCTCTCTATCTCCCTGGTAAGTGAAAGAGCCCTATGGCAAAAATCTTAAAGAAAAAAAAAAAAATGGGGGCCAGCAGGTGGCATGGTGGTTAGGGTGCTGGACTTCCACATGGTTTACCATGCTTCAAGTCTCAAACCTGGCAGCTTGCTTTCTCACTTTGTCTCTATGTCTCTCTGGTGAGTGCATGTGCCCTACAGCAAATTTTAAAATAACCACAATAATAAATAATTTTTTTTAATTGAGGGAAAAACAACAATATTAAAACATAAACTTTTTTTTTTTTTTTTTTTGGTGGGAGAGATTTTTGCTATAGGGTATGTGCACTTGCTGGAGAGACAGACAGAAAGCAAGAAATCACCCCTCTTCCTGGGGGGGGATGGCCCTACTGCAATCCTTCTCCTTTGGGCACGCACACATATGTTTGGTGTGCTTCAAGCTGCCCAATGCAGGACTTGAACCATAGTCAACCATGTGAGAATCCAGTGCCTCAACCACTATGCCACCTGGTGGCCCCTAAAAATACAAAATTTAAACAATACAATATAGGAACCAGCAGAAGGCATGGTGGTTAAGGCATTAGACTCCTATATGGCCAACCACGGTTTGAGTCCTGGACTCTGCAGCTTGAAAACCACACTAGGCATGTGTGCATGTGTGCTCAAAATCCCAAGAGGAAAACTAAGAAGGGATTCTGGTGTGACCATCCCCCTGGAGGGGTGATTTCTTACTTTCACTCTCTCTGTCTCTCTCCAGGAAGCACACATGCCATGGCAAAAACCTAAAAAAAAAACAAAAACAACTATTTACATTAGTATTTGCATTCTATCAGGTATTATAAAAAATCCAGAGATTATTTAAAGCATACAGCAAGCCCAGCTCTTGTGGTTGAACTGCTAAGAATTTGCTTAGCAAGCTGAGATCACAAGGAGGCCAGGGTTTCATTCGGGTCCCTGCTAAAGGCCTGGCACAGTGGTGTACACCTATAATCCCAGTGATTTGGGGCCTCAAACAGCAGGATCATGAGCTTCATTCAAGCTGGCCTGGGCAACAGAGCAGATCCTGTCTGTATAAATAAATAGACGGGAAGATGTACATGGGTTATATGCAAATACACCATCTGATATTAAGGACTTGAGCATCCTTGGATTTTAATATCCACAGGGGAGCCCTGGAACCCGTCTCCCACAAACACCAACAGAGGACTGTATTTCTCTTTTCCTTAACAAAAAGTAATGTATTTACAGGGTTAAAAATAAAAATCAAGGGCGCTGGACTCCCAAATGGCTGACTACGGTTTGAGTCCTAGTCCTGGCGGCTTGGTTTCTCACTTTCTCTCTCTCTCACTCCCTCTGGTCAAATTAAAAAATAATTATTATAAATAAACGTGAATGAGATAATTATTTAAATACATAATAATAATAATATAAAATAAAAATCAAGGGGCCAGCAGGTGGCATAGTGTTGAGGCACTGGACTCCCACATGGCCGACCATGGTTTGAGTCTCGGACCTAGCAGCTTGCTTCTCACTTTCCTTCTCTCTCTCTGAATGCATGTGCCCTATAGCAAATTTTAAAAATAATAAATGAAATTAATTCTTTCTTTTTAAAAAAATCAAATAACAAAGAAAGGCTGGTAATGAAAAACATCAGCTCCTGGACCTCTCCTAACTTCAACAGCTTCAAGAGGCAACAATTTAGGTTTTAGTAATACAATATCCATTGATTTTCTGCTCTTACCACCTTTCTCTTCTCATATTTTATGGTAGCAGCTTTTAGCTCAATCAATGAAGTGCTCATATTATGTCTACCTACATATTTACTGTGGGACCGAGTAGCAATGTGTGTTTGATTACACTTCCTTTCGTGAACAGCTTCTTGCTTTTTCTGGGTTTCTGCGTGTCTTTGCTTTCCTTTTTCTACATCCTCAATTTCCTTCAGTGTCTCCAATACAACAGCTATTTTGTTTATTTCTTCTACGAGAGACAGCCCTCCCCAACAGGTCTCCACAGTGATGCACCCCTGGTCTCAGTCATCTCAGACCAAGGGCACATGTGTGCACACCCAGCAAGCTCAGGGAGGTCCTGGGGTGTCAGTTGAGACTTTCCTATGTGGGTCCAACTGCATTACATATTACATACATTGCCTTGCTGCCTGGCCTGTATTCTGGAGGATCTTTACCCTTTTCTTCCATGAGTGAGAGACTGCACCCCCAAAAGGGTCACCACTGCATGACATGCCCACAGCCTCAGTCATTCCTGGATCGTGGATATGTGTGTACCCAGTGGACTCAGGGAGGGCTCTAGGCTTGAACCGTGAATCTTCCCATGTAGAGTGGCCTCACAGAGCATCATGTCTTACTGCCAAATATTTTCTTTCTTTTTTTAAATCTAATTTTATTTTAGTTAGTCCAGAGAGGGACAGAGTGTGTGTGTGTGTGTGTGTGTGTGTGTGTGTGTGTGTGTGTGTTGGGGGCGGGAGGGCAGCGAGAAAGCAAGCCACCAGGTCTGGGATGCAAACTGTGGTTGGTCAGGTGGGAGTCCAGCGCCTTTAACCACCACACCACCTGCCGGCCCCCTAAACAGGTTGTTAAGACATCTTATTTTCAGGAGCATTTGTCTATCTTTCTTAGCACCTCTAGCATTTACAACAGGAAATCTGAGGTTATCTAGTGTCTAATCACTTTTATTTTTCTAAGAGAGATTTTTGCTATAGGGTGCATGCGCTCGCTGGAGAAACAGAGAGAGAGACAGACAGACAGAAGGCAAGAAATCACCTCCCAGGGAGGCTGGCCACTCCACAATCCCTTCTCCTCCGTCCTCCTCTCGGGATTTTGGACACGCATGTACACGCACCCAAGCGCGAGTTTTAAGTCTCTGGGTTCAGGACTTGAACAGTGGTCAGCCATGTGGGAGTCCAGCGATGTAACCATTATGCCATCTGCTGGGCCCCACCATTTTTTTTAAGTAATTATTTTATATAATTTATTTTAATTTGACCAGAGAGGAACGAGAGAAAGCAAGCTGCCAGGTCTGGGACTCAAACCAGTCAGCCACGTGGGAGTCCAGCACCCCTTAACAACTATGCCACCTGCCAGCTCCCTTTTTTAATGTATAATTTGGACTTATTTTTTCCCCAGAGGGAAGTTTTCCAGTTCTCTTTTTTTTTGGGGGGGGGGGGAGGTTTATTGCTCCAAGGCGCATGTGCTTGCCAGAGAGACAGAGAGCGAGAAATCACCCCCGAGTGGGGATGGCCACGCCGCAATAGCTTCTCCTTCATTCTCCTCTCAGGATCTTAGGCACACACGCACACGTGCCTGGCATGAGTTTAAGCCACCGGGTCCGTGACTGGAACTACGGTCGACTACAGGGGAGTCCAGCGACATAGCCATTTCATTGTTAGTCCGGACAGTTTTTCAGTTCTTAAAGACTCAGCTCCTTAAACGGGCTTTGCTGGAGGGTGAGGGGCAATATCTGCAGGTCTAAATCAGGGACCAGCAGATGGCGTAATGGTTACGTCACTGGACTTCCATATAGTCAACCACAGCTCAAGTCCCAGACCCAGCAGCTTAAACTCACATTGAGCACGTGTGCGTATGTGCTCTAAACCCTAAGAGAATGGATTGTGGTGTGGGCCATTCGCCTGGGGGGTGATTTCTCACTTAATGTCTCTCTGGTGAGCACATGCACCCTGTAGCAAAAATCTCTCGAAAATAAAGAAATAAATCAGAGTGGGGGCCCTCGGTCTGAACTTCATGATCCGTTCCTGACTCCCTTGCTATGGATGGCGCAACTCACAGTACGTAGCTTTACATACAGCTTGAGGAGCACAGGGCATCAAAGACACTTGCTTCAGAGATGTCCCTGCCGGCTGCGGCCTCTACTATGTTTTAGATGACAATTTTTTTTAGTTATTTTAACTTTAATTTTACCAGAGAGGGACAAAGCAAGAGAAAGGGAGGGAAAACAAGAAAGCAAGCCGCCAGGCCCAGGACTCAAACCACAATCAGCCATGTGGGAGTCCAGCGCCCTTAACCACCACACCACCTGCCAGCCCCTGGATGACAAACTTACTAGCTTGTCCTTGGGCATGCAGAGGTCGCAGTTTATGCAGCAAGTAGGCTGCACGTGGCTGCGGCCCTTTGTGGCACGACTGTTGTTTCTTTTCTCCGTCATCTTGGAAGCGAGGCTGCGACTGAAAATCAACTTCTCAATCTACCCATGAATTTCTGTCCTTTAAACATTCATCAGTGTGTGTGCATGTACACAAGACAGGACAACTTCCCACAGGGTCTGGTTTCGATGCCATCCTTCCATCCTCCAGCCTATCAGATCCTGGGCAGTCATACACACGCCTGGCATGCTTCAGGCTGACTGACCAGGGATGTAAACTGCACAACATGTGGGATACAGCTTCTTTTTTTAAAATAATTACTTTATTATTATTTTTGAATTTGACCAGAAAGAGAGAGAAAGCAAGAAAGCAGGCCACCAGGTCTGGGTCAAACTGCGGTTGGCCCTGTGGAGTCCAGCACCTCTAACCACCACAGCACCTGTCGGCTTCCAATAGCCCAGTACAGCTTCTCGTGAGCAGCATGTTACCACTACACCATGGAACTGGGCCCACCTATTATGTTAATTTCCAGGGCAGCAGGTGGTGTGATGGTTAAGGTACTTGGCTGCCACATAGTTGGCCGCGGTTCAAGCCCTGGACCCAGCAGCTTGAAAATCATACCAAGCACATGTGCATGCATGCGTGCCACAAAATCCCAAGAATGGAAAGGGGATTGTGGTGTGGCCATCCCCCCGGGGAGGTCCTTTCTCACTTTCTCTAGGTAGTGTCCTATATCAAAATTAAAAACAAAAAACTGCATGAATTAAAAAATGTTGACCTATAATACATTTGTACCTTAATTTCCATTTTTTCTACAAACTTTTCTTAAATGTCACTCATATGTACTCACCATAGCCACAAAGCACCTCCCAGCAGCGCATGGTCATAACATGATCCTCTCTTCCATTTCCCCATCCTGTCAGGATTTGGGACATGCGTGCACACACATGGTTGTTTCTCAAGCCATGGGGGCCTGGATTGGAACTGCCATGTGCAACCAAGTTCCCCATGCTCAGTGTTTATGCACTGCTATGGGAGCTGGCCTATTTGTTTTCCTGTTTATCTTGTCTCCTTGTTGCAGTCTATTCTCAAATGCCTAGGTATCCTCGGTTGTGTTTGAAAACTGAGGCAGTTAAGCAGCAGACCGGAATCCTGCTTATCAGGTCTAACAGACTGCCCTCAGGTTAGCAAGGAAAGTTTGTCTTCAGGTTGAGAAACTCCCAAAAGACAGAAATAGGTTTCCTCTTCTAGACAGCAAAGCCCAGCTCCTAGGCATCCTGAATGAGTAAAGGGAGGCTGTTCTCTTTTCCCCTGGGGTCGCAGGCTCCGCTCGCTACAGGGTTCTGCAAGGCCGATGGTTTCCTTCCCAGTGCTTGCAAGGCTCGTGCTCTCACCACCGAAGTGCTGCAATCCCAACTGCTGACAGGCCCTCTTCTGTGCTTGTTCGCTATCCCTCTACGACGAGAAGTATGAAGCACACGTGCTGAAGTGTGGGCCCTGTCCAGCCTTCTGGGCTACCCAACCACATCCCCACACCTCACTTCATTTTCTCTCAACATCTGCTTTTTGTTTTTTAGTTTAATCTATTTACCTGTTGTGATGTTTTGGGTTATAATGGTCCAAGACTTGAACAGTGGTCAGCCACGAGTCCAGCACCTCAACACCAAGCCTCCTTCCCCTCAATCTAACTCCTGATGCAGGTAACAGCTTCCCTTTCCCAGGGCTGCAGCCTCTGCTGAGCAGCCTAGTCCCCTCCATTAATTTCACACACACACCCCACCAAAATAGGGGTGTGAAGAGCCAGGGATGTGTGGAAGGTGGAGAAGATGGAAGATGGAAAAGGGCCTGTGCAGTTTCCTTACCTCATTTACTTTCATTTTTTCACTCACCAGTGAGAGGGAAAGGGAGAAATCACGCCCTCCCTCCCGGGGGTGGATGCAACAATTCCTTCTGCTACATTCTCTTCCTGGGATTTTGGACAAGCATGTGCTTTAAAGGGGCTGCCAGGTGGTGTGGTGGTTAGGGCCACTGGACTCCCACATGGCTAACCATAGTTCAAATCCCAGACCTGATGTCTTGCTTTCTCACTTTCCCTCTTGCAATGTCCGTCTCTAGTCAAATTTAAATAAATACATTGGGACTACCAGTCGGCGTAATGGCTGTTGCTGGACTCCCATGTAATGTTTTGAGTCCCAGGCCTGGTGGCCTAAACTCACGCCGGGCGCATGTGTATGCTTGCTCAAGATCCCAAGAGAATGGGACCAGCAGTTAGCATAATGGCTATGTCACTGGACTCCCATGTAGTCAACCGCAGTTCGAGTCCTAGACCTGGTAGCTTAAACTAATGCCGGCCACATGTGTGCGTGCCCAAGATCTCAAGAGGAGACTGGAGAAGGGACTGCAGTGTAGCCATCCCCCCTGGGGGGTGATATTTTGCTTTCTGTCTTTCTGACAAGTGCACGTACCCTATAGCAAAAACCTCTCCAAAATAATAAATAAATCAGGGACCAGCAGTTAGCATAATGGCTATGTTGCTGGACTCTCATGTAATCAACCATGGTTCACGTCGCGGATCCAGTGGCTTAAAACTCACACCGGGCGCGTGTGCGTACATGCCCAAGATCCCGAAAGGAGAATGGAGAAGGGATTGCGGCATGGCCATCCCCCTTGAGGGGTGATTTCTCGCTTTCTATCTGTCTGGCGAGCGCATGAGCCCCATAGCAAAGACATCTCCAAAAAAAAAAAAAAAAAAAGAACCAAGCTATCTGCTGCCCCCCCCTTGCCCATTTTAAACAGCTGTATTGGGGACACCTTCTACCTTAGGTTACAAAGGCATACCTGAACAACTTAAAGCACAGCAGGTCTACCAAGCCAGGTGACCACTCTTTGGAGGAGACATGAGAACAGCGAACAAGAAACCACGGTGACCACTATCAACAGGAAATTAACTTTATTTTTAAATCCAAAGGGCCAGAACAAATGAGACTCCTACCCTTCCTTGGAAGGCAAACTCAGTGGCCAAGAAGGATGGGGAAGAGGATGACAGCAAGGGGGTGGGTGGGGGCACGTCCAAACACAACAGCCTGAGAGGGCCTCTTCACTCTGGCGCAGCCTCCATCAAATACCCGTTTTCCGGAGCAAGATATCCGTCGCCACCCTCGGACTCCAGATACATGTCTCGACCATCATTGCCCAGACCCTCAAGCCCGTTGTCCTGGCCACCACCCCCACCCCCACCCCGGGTCTCCTCTCTGCTCCGTTCCCCACCCCGTTCCCCTCGCTTGTGCTCGCGATCACGGTCCCGGTCCCGGTCCCGGCGCCTCTCCCGCTCGCTCCGGTGGCTCCGACGTCGTTCTCGGTCACGATCTCGGCCCTTCTCCTCTGGACCATCAGGGCCGTCAGGGCCAAGCTCCCCAGGAGGCCCGTCATCAGGAGGTGCATCACCAGCCTCAGAGGCCTCTGCCATGTCGCCGCCACCACCTCCACCACCACGCAGCTCCTCCTTGCGCTCCCGTTCTCGACGTGCCCGCTCCCGACTCCGGCTGCTCCGCCGCTTCCGGTCCCGGTCCTTGTCCTTGCTTCGTTCCCTGGATCGACGCCGCTCCTCCTTGTCCCGACTCCGTGAGCGCCTCCGCCGGTCCCGAGAGCGGGAGCGTCGCCGTTCCCGTTCCTTGTCTCGATCGCGGCTTCTCTCTCTACGCTCCCGCTCACGGTCCCGGTCCCGGTCCCTGTGTGGAAGCGGGGAGGGGCCGGGCCTGGATGAGGTGGGCAGAGGTGTGTCACAGGGCTCCCCCAGGTTACCACCCCAGCCCAGGAAACTCATTGCCCAATCTTACCTCTCATCATAGCGGGACGTGTCATCACGGCCTGAATGCCGGATATTCACGTCAGCCCCACCTCTTCTGGTGCCACCAAGGCCACCTCCTGGGGGCAGGGTGGATGAACAGAGGGTCAGTCTGGACAGGTCAGGGCCCCAAAGGAGTGAGTGAAAAGGAGTCTCAAAGCAAAAAAAAATGTAATTACGGCTTCACCAAGCACCTGTATTGATGTCTCTGGGCTCATCATCACCCCAACACTCTCGTCACAGGATAATCATGTGTTACAAGACAGCTATGCATCAGACATTAAATAACTTCCACAAAGTACCATTTAGGGAACAACTTGACTAGAACCTGAGTTTGACCCCAAACTTCAAATTCATCAACACTAGGGACAATGCAGCCTCCTCTACACTAATCTCAGTGAATCTCAAGCCAGGAACCTTTCTCTCTCTCTGTCTTTTTTGGAGAGATTTTTGCTATAGAGCACGTGTGCTCACCAGAAAGACAGAGAGACAGAGAGACAGAAAACGAGAAATCACCCCCCAGGGGAAACGGCCACACCGCAATCCCTTCTCCTCCATTCTCCTCTCAGGATCTTAGGCATGCACGCACACACGCCTGGCGCGAGTTTAAGCCATCAGGTCCGGAACTCAAACCATGGTCAGCTACATGAGAGTTCAGCGACATAGCCATTACACTAACTGCTGGTCCCTCTCTTCTTTCTTTCTTTAAGAGGGTTTTGCTATAGGATGTGTGTGCTCACCAGAAAGAGAGAGACAGAAAACAAGAAATCAACCCCCAAGGGGGATGGTCACACTGCAACCAACCCCTTCTCCTCTCAGGATCTTGGGTATGCACACACACATGCCCAGCATGAATTTAAGCCACTAGGTCTGGGACTCTAACTGCGGTCGACTACAAGGGAGTCAAGTGACATAGCCATTACACCATCTGCTGGTCCCCTCATCTTTTAAAAAAAAATTTTTTTTTAAATTTATTTATTTAATTTAATTTATTTATTTTAATTTGACCAAAGAGGGACACAGAGGGAGAGAGAAAAAGTGAGAAAGCAAGGCGCCAGGTCTGGGACTCAAACCATGGTCAGCCACGTGGGAGTCGAGTGCCCTTAACCACACACCACTTGTTAGGACCTTTCTATGAAACCTGTTTCTGAGCCTTTGGGGGCTTCCCTTGTCTAAAGTCCAAGCTCCTTGTCAACTGGCTGAAAGAGCCTGCCACGGCTGGCCCTTCCTTCACTCCAGCAGTCTGCCTTTCAGACTCCTCACATTCTGCACCTTCATCCTGCCTGTTTCTAGGCATAGGCCTCTTGTTTCTAGAATGATCTCACCTTCCCTGTCTAGGTAACTCCTACTCAGCCTTCACGGTAGCCCAGATATTTGCTCAGAAAGCCTTCCCTTCCCTCCCAGACTATCACTCTCTACTACAGACTTACAGTTTCACACTGTCTTCTATCAAAATTTTGAACTTGGCGGGACCAGCAGTTAGCGTAATGGCTATGTTGCTGGACTCCCACGTAGTCGACCGCGGTTTGAGTCCCGGACCCGGCGGCTTAAACTCACGCCGGGCGCGTGTGCGTGCGTGCCCAAGATCCCGAGAGGAGAATGGAGGAGAAGGGATTGCGGCGTGGCCATCCCCCCTGGGGGGTGATTTCCTGCTTTCTATCTCTCTGTCTCTCTCTGTCTGTCTGGCGAGCGCACGCGCCCTATAGCAAAAACCTCTCCAAAAAAAGAAAAAAAAAAAAAAAAATTTGAACTTGGTGTTTGAGTGGAATCCTATCTGCCTCTTCCACCAGGTACTATGAAAGCAGGGATAATAATTAGGTAATGGTAATGGTGGACACGTACTTGTCAGGTGGATAAACAAAAAACTCCAAGGAGCAGATGGTAGCCTCAGTTTTCAGGTGGGGAGACATTCTCAGATAACAGCTAACGTCACTTGCCCATGGGAACTCGCCAAGGAGGCTGCCAGTACTCTCTGTCTACAGACCTCACTCTTCCCAAGCACTCTTCTGTACTGCTTTCCTGCCTAGAAGGAGGCTTCTGTGAGTCAGGGTTGAGCTCCATACATGAAACGACTCTTTTAACGAGGGTGAGAGTGAAGAGCCTTCCTGGATATCAGGGAAAGTTGCAGACATTAAAAAACAGGGATCAGGGACCAGCAGTTAGCGTAATGGCTATGTCGCTGGACTCCCATGTAGTCGACCGCGGTTCAAGTCTCAGACCTGGTAGCTTAAACTCACGCCGGGCGCATGTGCGTGCGTGCCCAAGATCCCGAGAGGAGAAGGGATTGCGGCATGGCCATCCCCGCTGGAGGCTGATTTCCTGCTTTCTGTCTCTCTGTTTCTCTCTGTCTGTCTGGCGAGCGCACGCGCCCTATAGCAAAAACCTCTCCAAAAAAAATAAA
Source organism: Tupaia tana (assembly GCA_026018925.1). NCBI lineage: Eukaryota > Metazoa > Chordata > Mammalia > Scandentia > Tupaiidae > Tupaia > Tupaia tana. The sequence goes on from JAKSZU010000018.1 coordinate 57,949,583, forward strand.
CAAAACAAAACAAACAAACAAACAAAACAAGGATCAAGCAACTGACTGTGGACCTGGAGTGTCATAGGCATGGGTCAACCAGACTAGTGTTTTTCAAGTTCCAGATCCTGACCCACAAATGGGTTATACCATCAATATGATGAATGGAAACCAACACCTTAAAGAATGTAAGAAAAACACAGCCTACGGGCTGGTGGGTGGTGTGGTGGTTAAGGGCACTAGACTCTGGCATAGCCAACTGCGATTTGAGTCCTGGACCTGCTGGCTTCCTTTCTTTCTTACTCTCTCTCTCTCTCTCACTGTCCCTTTCTGGTCAAATTAAAATAAAATAAATAAAGTTAAATAATTTTTTTGAGAGATATTTGCTATAGGGCGCGTGCGCTCTCCAGACAGACAGAGAGACAGAAAGCGAGAAATCACCCCCCAGAGGGGATGGCCACGCCGCAATCCCTTCTCCTTTTGGGATCTTGGGCACACACGCACATGCGCCCGGCGTGAGTTTAAGCCACTGGGTCCAGGACTCGAACCGCAGTCGACAACGTGGGAGTCAAGTGACATAGCCTTTACGCTAACTGCTGGTCCCAATAAAATAATTCTTAAAAAAAAAAAAAAAAAAAAAGATGGGGCCATCAGGTGACGTGGTGGTTAAGGACACTGGACTCCATGGCCACCCGCAGTTCGAGTTCCAGACCTGGTGGCTTGCTTTCTTTTTTTTTCTTTTCTTTTCTTTCTTTCTTTTTTTTTTTTTTTTTTTTTTGGAGAGGTTTTTGCTATAGGGCGCGTGCGCTCGCCAGACAGACAGAGAGAGACAGAGAGATAGAAAGCAGGAAATCACCCCCCAGGGGGGATGGCCACGCCGCAATCCCTTCTCCTCCATTCTCCTCTCGGGATCTTGGGCACGCACGCACACGCGCCCGGCGTGAGTTTAAGCCGCCGGGTCCGGGACTCGAACCGCGGTCGACTATGTGGGAGTCCAGCGACATAGCCATTACGCTAACTGCTGGTCCCTTTTCTTTCTTTTTTTTAAGTTTTGTCTTTTATTTTTCTTTCTCAGATTAAATTCACATTTTACATAAAGTCCCCATTATGATGTATACAATATACATATATATATATAATTTTCAACAGAGAACTCTACATTTTTTTGGTGTTAAATGTTTCTTCCCTTTGCCCCTCACGCCCACTCTCTACCACCCACTCCCCTCCCTTACAGCCTCTGGTATCTACATTTAACCTTTCCACTATCATATCTTCAGATGCGGCTTGCTTTCTCATTTTGCCTCTCTCCCTCTGTTCAAATTAAAATAAAGTTAAATAAAATATTTAAAAAGAAAGAAAGAAACACAACCCAGCTGCAGTGGTGCAAGCAGTGGGGTGCTACTGCACAACACTAGAGCCACATAGGAGGCCAGGGTCTGGATCCAGGATGGACCTGAACATGCAACCAACCTGCTATCCCAGCTGGCTAAGGGAGGATCGTATGGCGAGACCCCTATCAGGCACCTCTCAATCAATCAATCAATCAATCCCTTAAAACACATAAAGCAGAGTATAAAATAACACTATGCACCAGATGAAGAAAACATACGGCTTCATAGAATTTGTGTTTGGGTTGTACATGTCCCTACACTAGGTACTGGCTAACACTATTAAAAGTCTGAATGCCAACCAAACTAGAAAATCCTGAGAGTCTAAGATTCCCCCACAATAGGAATACCAGAGCCTTAAAACCCATTCCTGGGACCAGCAGGGGGCATGATGGTTAAGAACGCTGGACTCTCACCCACATGCTGACCACGGTTCGAGTCCTAGATCTAGCAGCTTGCCTTCTCACTCTCCCAACTTACTCCATCCCTCTCTGGTCAAATTAAAATAAACAAGCTTAAATAATTTTTTGGGAAAAAAAAGTAACCTACTCCCACTCTGAGAAACCACAGTACAGTAAGAACTTGCCTACTCAGTCCAGAGACCCAACAGATGCACGTGTTCAGACCAGCACAGTCAAGTGGAAAGGGAAAATGGACAGCTCAGGAGGCAGAAGCAGAAGTGGAGGGTAGTGACCACTACCTGGGATATCTGCCCAGGAATGATCTGTTCTCTGAACTGTCACTTGATCTCACCAAAGTCACTTCTCAATAGACATCCAGGGAAGACAGGACCTCAGCTCAAATCCAGACCCACACTGAGCCGATTAGATGGGTCTACTCTGAAGTGAAGAGACCTGCCCAGGACCGAGTGGCAGGGAGGTGTACCATGCCACCTGGGGCAGTGCGAGAAGACACAGGAGGTTGGTCCTCCTGGACAGAACACAGGCAAAGCCATGCTGCAGGATACCAGGGATGGGCTGCCCCAGCTCCTGATAGCTGTAGGGTTCACGACCAGGTCTCTGTGAGCTCCACCAGCATCACATGCTTCCGGACTCAAAGACATCCGTGATCCTAAGCCCAGCCCTTTATGTTTCAGGAAGCTCATATGTCTTTCTTTCTAGAGAGAGGTCTTTGCTAAAGGGCATGTGCGCTAGCAAGAGAGAGAAGACAAAGACAGAAAGCAAGAAATCACCCCCGGGGGGATGGCCACACCGCAATCCCTTCTCCTCCATTCTCCCCTTCTCCTCCATTCTCCTCTTGGGATCTTGGGCACGCACGCACACGTGCCCAGCCTGTGCTTAGGCCACCAGATCTGGGACTCGAACCATGGTCGACTACATAGGAGTCCAGCGACATAGCCATTACGCCAACTGCTGATCCTGGTATTTCTGATACTTGCAACCAGAGATTTGGGCTGAGATGGTGAGTGACAACTGGACAGGCAGGCAGTGAGGACTATGGAAGGAGGCTCAGAAGGCAGGGCTGCCTGTGTCCTGCTCCTGACTAGAAGCTGGTACGCAGCTGGCAGTCGAAGTGGCAGTCGCTGGCTAAATCAACAGGTCAAAGAACACACAGTAAGAGCAAATGAGCAGAGCACAAGTGAGTGAGCAAGTGACACTGATAAGCCCCACCCTGTGCCACCACAAAAGCTGGGCACCTGGTACGTTGAGCTCAGTGAACTCTGAGGGCATCCCCTCAGCCTAAGAGAGTAAACAGGGCACAAAAGGGGAAACCCACCGACTGGTAAGCACACAGGCCTGCCCCTGGGCCTGCCCAGCCTCCCGAGGCCAGCGCCCTTGCTCCTCACCAGCAGCCCAGACAAAGGAAAAGGATACCAGAAACAAGAGGGTGATGAAGAGGATAAGATGGAACAGAGGGAGGATGATTTGCCAAATGGGCAAACAGCAGGAAAACAAGAAAGCAGCAGAGGCTGGGCGAGAACGAGGTCCCCAAGCCCCAGTGTGGACAGGACGTGCTCACCTAGCCGCCGGGGCCTCCAGCCCTTCACAGTTCTGCCCCTCTCCACATCCACCAGGACCCTCCTGCCATCGATCTTCTTGCCGTCTGCGTGCTTGTAAGCGGCTGCAACAGATGTGGGAGAGGGGAGGGGAAGAGTCCCCAGAAGATCCTCTAGTCAGGACAGAGCCCAGCTCTGCAGATCCCCACCCCACATGTCCCCATCATTGCACACGCGCACACGCACACGCCCACCAGACAGCCAGGCAACTGACAGCCAGACCCACCCTCTCCCAAACCGGTGAGAGGCCTGCTCCATCTCATGCCTGCTTCCTGCTTAGCGACACCCCATCACTGGGGGTCAAGACATCCACCCCACCACCAAGCCCCTGGCTCCCAGGGCCTTCCTATTCCCACGATGGAGCAGCCCCCTCTTACCAGGGAGGCCAAAGTCGCTGCAAAGAAACCGGAGGTTAACTCAATGCTGGACTCTGCTGTGGGGAGGGGGCTCCTCCACAACCCCAGGCATGCACCCTAAAACATCATGCTGGGACAGGAGGCCCAGCGGGGCCACTCTGTACCCCAGTTCACACCAGTTTTCTTTTTCTGTGTGTTTTTTTTTTTGGGGGGGGAGAGGGTGAGTGTTGGGGGAACAGACATCAGAACAGAAAATGAACCAGAAGGGGATGGGAGAAGTCTTTAGGACACAGCAGGGAGCAGAAAGGAAGCATATGTGCTCCCAGGGGGCCTGGAAGGGCCCCCACAGCAGGGAGAGGGGAAGTGGGGGCATCCTGGGGAGACGTGCGGTGCTGCTGAGAATCCCTGCCTTACCTGAGACAGCTGACCCTGCGCCCCTGCCCCCATCTCTCCCTCCACACCCCCGCTCAACACATGCTGGGGGCCACCCAGCCTGAGCTTGTCAGGGAAGGGTGAGGAGCAGAGGAGACGGGGGAGAGGCTGCGGCTACTCTTTGGCAGGGCGCAGCAAAGGGCAAGGCCCGTGACCTGGCCTGCATTCACGGATGGGGGGACCTACACCATGGGGGGCCACCAAGAATCCAAAAAGTCCCTGATCCCACCCCTGACCCTGGCCTAAGGGGCTGTGCTCAACCAACCACAATACCCTGCCCCACCCCAGCCCGCTCCCCCCCAAATAACAACCAGAGGAAGAGAAAAAGGTGCCATTTACCGATGCCGGCCTTGCGGGTGTCCAAACCGAGCGGGATGGGGGGGGCTCGGCAACTCCTGGGGGCCTGGCGCAGAGGCGGGCTTCCCGGGGGGGGACACGGGACCGCTTACCTGGAGCCCCCAAGCTTACCTGAGCACGCGCACAGACCCCACACCCACCACCATAGGACCAACTAAAGCTACAGGGGAGGGGAATGGGGGGTTCTAGGAAGCCCCAAAAGGGAAAAGAACACATCTCCTGCACCACCTGGAGACAAGTGGGGGAAGTGCTAGACCCACAGCACCTCCTGGAGGCCTCCAAGAGGAGGGGACCAAGGATTAACATCAAATCCAGGGGCTGCAAAGTCCTAGGACTACCTTCTTCAATTTGAAAAGGCTGGGGGGGAGGGGTGCCTTAGCAAACCTGCTGCCCTTGCCACTCCCCAACAAAGTCCACACGAAATCAGGCTCGCACCCCGTCCCTCCTAGCACCTGGATGACTCCTCCACCTCCACGCACTCCCGCCCGCCAGCTGGTCCAGCCGGAAGGCCGGTACGCAGGTACAGACCACAGGGGACAGGCTTGGGAGTCCAGAAGATGGAGTCCGCCTAAGCTCCCAGAGGAGGGGCCGCTTGGCCCCTGAACCCAAAAGGTGGCCAGGGAAGGAAGTTAAGGACGGGTATCACAGTCGAGCAAAGGAACCCTGCTCAGGCTCAGTTTCCCAAACCCCAGAAGAGGCCCAACCCGGAGGAACAGCAAAGAAACATGTGAGCGTGCCTGTCCAGGCTTCACGTTCTCTCTCTCTCCTTTCCCTCTCTAAATCTCTAGATTGTGGAAGGTTCTCAAGTGAAAATCTACAGCTGTGTGCAGCCTGCCTCTGGCCCTCCCACACCCCAAGCCCCAGTTCCATGCACTTGGGGAGGGGGCTCCTGATCAGCTCTTGAGAGAGGCTGGGCACCACAGCCAGACCCCTTGGGAGGTTTCAACCATGCTAAAGAAACATGGGGGCAGAGTACCCCAAAACGAGCAGCCAGAAAGACTCTCCAGGGCCCCCAGTGATAGCCCCACAGGAGTGAAGGGTTAAAGGGTTCCACACGGAACCCTGGCCCCCGTGCACCCCATCTTCATTACTGCTGCCATCACGTTGCTGATGTCAGGAAGCCAGGAGGGTCAGGGTCCAGGTGAAGCCCTACTGGAGAGGCCAGCTGCCTTTCCCATTGGGGTTCACCCTGCCCCTCCTGGGACTGGCAAGATTATCAGAGTGTATGGATCGGGGATGGGAGGGGCAAGGGCACCCAAACAAGGAAAGGGCTGTGGGTGCAGGGAGGCTGAGGGGCAACTGGGGGGGGAGGAGGGAGGCCTCGCTGCTCCTGAGCTGCCTGGCTAAGCTGGGCTGTGTGCGGTGCTGAGTGATCTTACCCATGATACAAACCCTTATACCAACCATACACTGAGGTGTTGTAAGGGGAGCGTAAGCATCAGCTGCAAGCCAGCTGCGTGGTGGCTGCAGTGACAATAAGAACAGTCAATTAATACGGCGGCCCCTGGACACGCCGCAGCCCTGCCCACCCCCACCCGCCCATCCCTGCCCACGTGGACGCCGCCGCAGCCTCAAAGGGAGCTCGGGAGCTGTGGGGGCAGGTGCTGAGCACGCCTGCCACTCCACTGCCCACTAAGGAGCAGGGTGGGGGCCGGGGGAGGTGAAGGGTCGGGTGGCCCAGCCCCAACTCTACTGAGGGGAGGGAGAGGGCAGGTTCAAAGGCCAGTCCTCATTCCAACCTGGGTGTCCCCAACACTGGTGGGGGAAAAATGGGGAGAGGCTCCCCAAGAATCCGACCCCTCCCCCCCACCTCCAGCTGGCCCCAGCCCCCATCCAGTTCCCTCCTTGCCCCTGAGGTTCAACGTGTGAGACTTACCTCCCCGGGTTCACACACACACACGTTGTGGGGGATTTGGTTTTTGTTTTTTTAAAAAACACGTATATAAAAAAAAAAGATATATCAGAAACAGAGGGAGGAGGAGAAGAGACACAGCAAATGTCAAGTGTGTGGGGGGGAGGAGGACAGACACGGGGAAGGGCTAGGGGGCAGAAGGGAGAGAGGGCAGAGGGCAGGGCCGAGGTGAGGGACTCACAGTGCATGTCTCGCTCATGCTCGTACTCGATGAAGGCGTAGCCCCGGGGCTTTCCTGACCGCTTACTGTAGACCATGTGTATCTGCGGGGCAGGTGGGGGCAAAGGGCAGTCAGGGACAGACATCCGCCACCCCAGAGAAACCACCCACCAGGCACACAGCTGGCATGCCCAGCCCTGGGTGACACAGGCTTCAGACCCGCCTTCTGTCCTTCCAGAGCCCCATTTACGCTGTCATGGCCGAGCAAACGGCACAGTGGAAACCGGAGGGGCACAGAGGTGCCTTCTTGATGGAAAAGACTTCATTCTGAAGCCTTAAGAATGAACAAGGATAGGGGCTGGCGGGTGGCGTGGTGGTTAAGGTGCTGGATTCCCACAAGGCCAACTGCCGTTCGAGTCCCAGACCAGGTGGCTTGCTTTCTCACTTTACCTTTCTCTCTGCCTCTCTCTCTGGTCAAATAAGAAAAATAACAACAGGTAAATAATTCTTTAAAAAGAATTAACAAGGGAGCAGTGAGGTGTCAGCTTGTCCAGGAGAGCAGCAGAGAGGCTGGAGACGCAGAATGGCAGGATGGGGATTGAGCCTCAGGAGGCCACACAGGCAGCCAGGTGCAGGGACATTAAGTGTCCCCAGGTGAGGCCGAGAAGCTGGCCTCTGAGAAGCTGAGAGGGCCACGGCGGGCAGTCCACGTGGAGTCGAGAGGGAACGTGGGGCTGGGCAACACAGGTCTGCGTGCCAGCCAGGCAAGGGCTCAGGGCAGAGGAGGGAAGGGCCTGAGTGGACCACCAGCACACGAGAGCACGGCAGCCTGGAGAGCATGGCAGGGATGGCTCTCGGCACAGGACGGCACAGGGATGGGTGGGGAAGGGCCAGCTGCAGCAAGAGGCCCTCTGTCCACATAAGCTAGGGAACCACGGAGGCTGCGCACAGAAGAGAGGGGGCAAGACCCCCCGAGACCATGTGTGGACAGTCCAGCAACAGAATAATGCTCCAGGAAGGGCTACTGGGACAAAATAAACCAAGGAAGGCTTTAGGAGGCAATACCATTGGGCTGGCTTCCAGACAATGGCTAGTTCTCCATTCCCATCACTACTGCTCAGTGACAGACTGGGTTCTAGAACTTGAACTCTGGGATTCCATACCCCTCAGATTGCAGACTGACTCTAAGTGGTTTGGCAGGAACAGGGTCAGGGTCAGACTCCATCAAAAGCCTTAAACACCAAGAGCGGGGAAAAAAGCAGATGGCATAATGGTTATATCGCTTGACTCCCATGTAGTCAACGACAGTTTGAGTCCTGGACCCGGTGGCTTAAAACTCATGCCCAGGTGTGTGTGCATGTGTGCCCAAAATCCCAAACGGAGAATGGAGAAGGAATTGTAGCATGGTCATCCCCCCCGGAGGGTGATTTCTCACTTTTTGATTCTCTGGCAAAGCACACGTGCCCTATAGCAAACATCTCTGTAAGAAAGAAAAAAAAAAAAAAAAAAAAAAAAAACCACCAGGGTATCAATTCTTGCAAGACCCTGGGCCCAGAGAGGCCAGTCTGAGTGCAGGAGGACTTCAGCCCTCACTACTGCTCCATGGGAGATGAAATAAGGCGTGCAGCATCCAAATGAAGAAGTGTCACTTAAACAGAGCCTTGCTCTGCAACACGGGTTGGCAGGTACCCTCTGCTCAGAGGACCAGACAGTAGGCATTTCCAGCCTGGAGGGCCACACGGCACCTGCGGCAACTTCCCAGCCCCACCTTACAGCAACAGTAGACAAGTGAGCACAGTGTGCCTGCCTGACCTGTACCTGAAACTTCATTTATAAACAATACAGCTCTCACTCCAAATCAACAGCCGTTACTTCTCTCTCTCTCTCTCTTTCTTTCTTTTTTTTCCAATTTGCCAGTGTGTGTGCTTACCAGAGACAGAGGGAAAGTCAGAAAGCACCCTGCCATGGGGCATTCTTATGCCACAGTCCCTTCTCCTCCATCTCTCCCTCTCTTTGTGATTTTGGGCACACACGTGCTCACAATTGTTCGCAAAGTGCTGGGTCCAGAACTCAAACTGCACTGTTGGCCACGCGGGGATCTAGACACCTCAAGTACCAGACCCCTGGCAGGCCCACTTTTCTTTCTTTTCAGACAGGGCTTTGCTATGCCATGACCTGCCCCAGGCTCTCAAACAGCTAGGACTACAGGCACGTGCCACGATATATTTTTTTTTTTTGGAGAGGTTTTTCGCTATAGGGCGCGTGCACTCGCCAGACAGAGAGAGACATAGAGACAGAAAGCAAGAAATCACCCCCCAGGGGGGATGGCCACGCAGCAATCCCTTCTCCTCCATTCTCCTCTCGGGATCTTGGGCACGCACGCACACGCGCCCGGCGTGAGTTGTAAGCCACTGGGTCCGAGACGTGAACCGCGGTCGACTACGTGGGAGTCCAGTGACATAGCCATTACGCTAACTGCTGGTTCCCAACGTGCCCACTATATTTTTAAGATGGGCCCCAAATCGAGCCTGGGCCTCCTGTGCAGCTGCAGCCTGGCAGGTAGCAGTGTCAACTAGCTACGTGGCTGGGCCTCACGTCACACTGCCTCTGCTACCCAAGACCTGCTGTGTGTAAATGCCAAGCCCTAAGATAACCCGAAGGGTCCTCAGGGTTTGAGTCTAGCCTTCTCCCTCCCTTCCAAGCTACCAGCCCCTCCTCCATGCACCCCCGAACCAAAGACCCTTGCCCTGACACACTCACTCTTTTGATGGGTCCATACACCTCAAACTCTCTTCGGAGCTTGGATTCTGTTGTGTCATAATTCTACAAGGAGACAGACATAACATTAAAGGGGAGAGGGAAGCTATCCCAGAACCCTTGGAATGTGCCCCAGGACCGCCGCCCTCTGTCCTTTGTCCCACACCCAGGCTCCCGGCAGCCTGGGGTTCCAGGGATGGAGAGCTGGGACTTACCACTCTAGCCACAAACAGAGTCTTGAAGGCATCACCCTGAGCATTGGGATCATTGTGAGGGTCCCCTGTGCAGGAAGAAGAGAATCTGTAAGACGAGGACTACAGTCTGGGAAGCAAGTCTTGGGGAACAAGGAGAGCTCCAAAATCTAGGCCTTCAACAAGCAGCAATATGAGCAAGGCAGACAGACAAAGGGTCTGAGGCCAAGAAGACGGAATTGGGCAGGCTCTGACTACAGGACAACAGTTGGTGACCTTGGGCATGACCCTCTGAACCGTGGTTCCCCTGAATTCACACCCATCGTGGGCTGTCAGAGTGGCTGACAAACAATGACTCAAGCTGACAGTAAGTGGCAGGCGGGGGTCTCCTAAGGGCCCCACCACTCTCAGATGGAGGTGATCCATGAAGTAACAGGACCCGCCAAGCTCAGCTCTGGAGAGGCGGCTGGTCAGCACTCCAGGTGCTGCAGTTCCTCTCCTCACATGGGGCCACACTGCCACCCACTGGACACAGACTGCAACTACAACCCATGAGGAAACTAGCCCAGGTAACCGAAGACAGGGAATGGGAGGAGAAAAGAGGAAAGCCCCACCACACCCCTGCATTCTCCTCTGTGCCCTGTGACCTATAGCCTGTGGAAGGGAGCCAAGACTGCTGCTGGAATAAAAAGAAGGGACTGGCTTAGATCAGATTACTGCAGCCTGCTACTTCAGGGCCAACAATTGCCCTATTCCTCTACTGGTATTCCTCTGGCCACCGAGGAATACCAATCCCCACAGAGGAACCCAGAATCTATTAAAAAAAAAAAAAAAATTCTGGCCAGCCTAGAAGCACAGGCTGTGGGGTTTCACTGTGATGCTGGAGTGAGATGGGGCGGCCTGGGGTTTGGATCCTGGGTAAACTAAACACACCAGATATGTCTATAGTCCTAGGCTCGGGGAGGACCTTTGGGCTCGGTCTCTCTTCCTTTCTCATTAAATAGACAAACTTCATGGGACCAGCAGTTGGTGTAACAGATATGTTGCTGGACTCCCATGTAGCCAACTGTGGTTCAAGTCCCAGATCCAGTGGGTTAAACTCATGGTGGGCATATGTGCATGCGTGCCCAGAATCCCTAGAGAATGGAGAAGGGATTATGGCGTGACCATCCCCCTGGGAAGTGATTTCTCGCTGTCTCTCTGTCTTTCTGGCAAGTGCACGGGACCTATAGCAAAAACCTCTCCAAATAAATAAATGAACAAACTAACCAACCACCTCCACCCACTATTTCATAGGCTGTTCCGGGTTATGATGAGTCAGGCTTGGGAATGAGTCCTTTCCCCAAATATGCAGGCCCCAGCATACCTAACGGTCTCCCTCCTGCCAGGGCCCTAGAGACATTCTGCTCACTGCCTAGGGGAGGCGTTTTTTTGTCTGAGTAGTGTTGCCCTCAGAGGGCCAGCCACTCTGGGAGGACCATAAGAGACATGTTAATCTTTTGCTGAGCACACACCAAGGCCCAGACACGGTGCTCGATGCTGAGGTGTACCCGTCACCACTTTGCAAATGGAAGCAAAACAAATGAAACCTGAGACAGTAAAAGGGAAGGTCACTGGTCAGGTGTCAGGGTGCCGACAGGCAGGCTGTATACCTCCATTTGGCCTCACAGCCAAGCTTCCTAACATCTGGATGATAGTGTTGCAAGAAACCAGAAAAGAAAGTCTCAGACCTGGTTCCTACTAAAAGGTTTAGCTATAAATATGAACTAATTAGGAAATTTCTATTTATTACTTATCTTAAAGAGTTTTTTTTTTTTTTTTTTTTTTTTTTTTTTTTTTTTTTTTTTTAGAGGCTTTTGCTATAGGGCACATGCGCTCGCCAGAAAGACAGAGAGAGAAAGAGAGACAGAAAGTGAGAAATCACCCCGTAGGGGGATGGCCACGCCGCAATCCCTTTTCCTAAATTCTCCTCTCGGGATTTTGGGCACACATACAGGCGTCCAGCATGAGTTCAAGCCACTGGGTCTGGGACTCGAACCATGGTCAACCACATGGGAGTTCAACAACATAGCTATTACGCTAATTGCTGGTCCCAATTTTAGAGATTCTTTTTGTTTTAAAAACAAAAAAAGAGAGGTTTTTTTTTTTTTTTTTTGCTATAGGGCACATGCACTCTCGCTGGAGAGACATAAATAGAGACAGAGAAAGTGAGAATCACCCCCCGCCCAGTGGTGATGGCCATAACTCAATCCCTTCTCTTCCATTCTCTTGGATATACATGACCCGCATGAATTTTTCTTTAGTTACTTAACTTTATTTATTCATTCATTTCATTTTAATTTGACCAAAGAGGGACAGAGAGAGGAGAGAAAAAGTGAGAGAATAAACTGTCAGGTCTGGGACTTGAACTGTGCTCAGCTATGTGGGAGTCCTTCGCCCTTAGCCACCACGCCACCGGCTGCCCATGACCAGCATGATTTTTAAGCCACCAAGTCCAAGACTCAAAGCGCAGCCAGGCATGTGGGAGTCCAGCAACCTTACTGCTACATCACCTGCTGATCCCAGGAAACTTATTTACTATTTTTACTTCACTTTATTTCATTTTAATGGGGGAGAGGGAGAAGGAGAGGAAGAGAGATAGAAAGAGAGGAAGCAAGCAAGCTGCCAAGTCCAACACTAGAACTGCAGCTGGCCATGTGGGAGTCCAGTGCCCTTAACCACCACACCACTTGCCATCGCCGCTCCCCCCGCCCCGAAATTTCTTTTTTTTGGAGAGGTTTTTGCTATAAGGGCACATGTGCTTGCCAGAAAGACAAACAGAGAGAAAGGAAGCAAGAAATCACCCCCGACAGGGGAATGGTCACGCCGCAATCCCTTCTCCTCCATTCTCCTCTCAGGATCTTGGATACGCACGCGCACGCACCTGGTGTGAGTTTAAGCCACCGGGTCTGGGATGCGAACCGCGATCGACTATGTGGGAGTTCAGCGACATAGCCATTACGCTAACTGCTGGTCCCTCCTCTCAGGATCTTGGGCACACACACACGCACCCGGCTTGAGTTTTAGCCACAGGGTCTAGGACTCAAAACCATGGTCAACTACGTGGGAGTCCAGCAACATAGCCATTACGCCAACTACTAGTACCCCCTGGAAATTTCTTAAAAAGCAAAGCTTGGGGGCCAGGAGGAGGTGTGGTAGTTAAGGTGCTAGACTCCCACATGGCCAAATGAAGTTCAAGTACCAGACCTGGTAGCTCGCTTTCTCATTTTTCTCTTCTCTCTGGTCAAATTTTAAAAAGTAGTAATAGCAAATGATATTAAACAAGTAAGTAATTCTTAGGGGGAAAAAAGGCAAAACATGGGACCAACAGGTGGCATGGTGTTTAAGGCACTGGACACTCCCACATGGCTGACCATGGTTCAAGTCCTGGACCTGGTAGCTTGCTTTCTCACTTTCTCTCTCTGTGTGCCTCTCTCTGGTCAAATTAAAATAAATGAATGAATAGGAACCAGCAGTTAGTGTAATGGTTATGTCGCTGGACTCCCACATAGTCGACTGTGGTTCGCGTCCCAGACCCAGTGGCTTAAAACTCACGCCGGGCACGTATGCGTGCGTGCCCAAGATCCCGAGAGGAGAATGGAGGAGAAGGGACTGCGGCGTGGCCATCCCCCCTGGGGGGTGATTTCTAGCTTTCTGTCTCTATTTCTGTCTCTGTCTGTCTGGCGAGCGCACACGCCCTATAGCGAAAAACCTCTCCATAAAATAAATAAAATGAAACTAAATAAATCTTTAAAAAAATTAAAAAAAAAAAAAAAAAAAAAAAAGCAAAAACATGAGCCCAACTTTAAGGGGAATCCAAGGACTGAATCATTTGAAGGCACTCCATCTTTATATCCCTCTAACCAAGGCCATCCTTCATCCTTGTTAGTTTTCTGGGCCCAGGTCTCTCTCTCTCTCTCTCTTTTTTTTTTTTTTTTTTGGAGAGGTTTTTGCTATAGGGCGCGTGCGCTCGCCAGACAGACAAGAGAGACAGAAAGTGAGAAATCACCCCCGAGAGGGGATGGCCACGCCGCAATCCCTTCTCCATTCTCCTCTCGGGATCTTGGGCATGCACGCACTCGCGCCCAGCTGAGTTTAAGCCACCGGGTCCGGGACACGAACCGCGGTAGACTACGTGGGAGCCCAGCAACATAGCCATTACGCTAACTGCTGATCCCGGGCCCAGGTCTCTTGATCTGCACTGCCTCACCCTCAATCTCTCAATCTGCCAGCAGGTAGTTACTGAGCACCTACAAGGTGCTTGAAACTGCTGAAAGTTGGGATTTGGCAGTAAAAGACAAAAGACACCTCCCCTTTGAAGAGCTCCTATGCCAACAGAGGGACTCAATGGAAATAAGAAGGTTGCATAACTACATCAGATGATGACAGAGGTAGGAAGAGGTGATTTTTTTAATTTAATTTTATTCATTGTCATTATTATTATTATTATTTTTAAGTTGATCACAGAGACAAAGAAGAAAATGAGGAAGTAAGCTTCCAGGTCCGGATTTGAACTGTGGTCAGCATGTGGGAGTCCAGTCACCTTAACCACCATGCCACCTGCTGGCCCAATTTTTTATTTTTTGAGAGATTTTTGCTATAGGGCATGTCTCTCACTGGAGAGACAGAGAGAAGCAGAAAGTGAAAAATCACCGCCACCCCCCCCTCCCCCCCCGCCGGGGGTGTTGGCCACGCTGTAATCCCCTCCTCTATTCTCCTCTCGGGATTTTGGACACGGGCACACACGCACCTGGACTGAGTTTTAAATTGCTGGTTCTGGGACTTGAACTGTGGTCAACTCTGTGGGAGTCCAAGACATAACCATTACACCCTTGGCTGGGTCTCAGAAGAGTTGACTTTTAAATGGAAAGGTTAGGAAGGACTCTGGGATGGCAACACATGACTGAAGACCTGAAAGTATCACAGCAGCAAAAGGAACTATGCCTTGCCAATACCAGGAAGTAGCAGGTCTAACAGTCCTGTGGGAACAGTCAGGGAGACCATGAATGCTACCTGAGGGAGTGCACGAAGGCCAAACATGAGATGAACTTTCTGACTGGCAGCCTGAAGATGCACAGCAGAAAAGGGTGAACCCAGGACCAGCAGTTAGCATAATGGCTACGTCGCTGGACTCCCATGTAATCGACCGCGGTTCGAGTCCCGGACCTGGTGGCAAAAGGGTGAACCCCAGGACCAGCAGTTAGCGTAATGGCTATGTCGCTGGACTCCCATGTAATCGACCGCGGTTCAAGTCCCAGACCTGGTGGCTTAAACTCAGGCGTGTGTGTGTGCATACCCAAGATCCTGAGAGTAGAATGGAGGAGAAGGGATTGCAGCGTGGCCATCCCCCTGGGGGGTGATTTCTTGCTTTCTGTTTCTCTGTCTCTTTCTGGCAAGTGCACGCAACCTATAGAAAAACCTCTCCAATAAAACAAAGACAGACAGACAAACAAGGGGGAACCCCTTTCCAGTCTCTACATGATCTCCTTGTAGTTCTTGCTTGTCCAAGAAGCCCCAGTGCAGTCAAGGCAAGATACTTACCCAAGTACCTAAAGAAAGACCACGTTAGCAGAAAGGGTGGCAAAGAGTTCACGCCGCCAGTGGCCCAGTCAGTGTATGCAAGCATGCAGGCTGTACCCCCACTCTGCGGGGGGCCCATCCTTACGAAATCCATGTTAAAGGGCTTAACCTGCCCACAACAGAGGCTCAAAAGACAGGACCAAGGAGTTGAGAACCCTCATTAAGCTTTCAGATACTCAAAGAGTATCTCAGAATTCTCGCTGTTAGCAGTCAAACCTCGACATCCTATTTTTCATCTCGAGACTGGAAGTAACTGGGGCCAGGTGGCTGACAGTGCTAATGCAGCTGAACCACATGGGAAAGATCCTGGGTTGGTGTCCCAGGACTTCCCTGACATCTGGATATATGTCCAGGACCCAGGCTGGTGGAGACTGAGTATGGATCACGGTATGAAGACCCTGTCAGGAGATTGTTTATCACGTTCTCTCTCTCATGGGAAAAAACAATTTAAAAAAAATGGGGAAGGGTCCGGCTGGCAATGTAGTGGTTAGGGTGGCTGGATCCCACATGTTGACTGCGCAGTTCGAATCCAGGTTGATAGCTTGTAAATAATGCAGGGTGTGTGCACACGCATGCCCAAAATCCACAGAGAAGAATGAAATAGAAGGTATTGTAGTGGGGCCACCCCCCAGGAGGTGCTTTCTCTCTCTCTCTCTCTCTCTCTCTCTCTCTCTCTCTCTCTCGGAAGCATATATGCCCTGTAGAAAACTACAAAAAGAAGGGGAAGAGCAGTAACGAGCCAGCACAGTGGCACATGTGCAATCCCACCCACTCGGAGCTGAGGCAGGACCGCGACTTTGAGCCCAGAATGCACAACACAGTGTGACTGTGACAAGCCAGGAGCATGAAGCGCATCAAGTGCTCAGCAAGAGTGAGCCCGCGGAGGGGAGCTGCAAACGGTCACGAGGCACAGCAAGCGTCTGCAGTCGAGGACAAGTGTATAGGGCATGGATGCCCTACACTGTACTGGATGTGTTATTTTCCTCTTCTATTATGAAAAAGTTCAACACTTAAGGGAAGTAGAGGGTAGTATAATGAACTCCCATGAGCTAGCCTCAGTTGTCAACATGTGACCAAACTTGTTTCATCTCTATCCTCAACTATTTTAAATCAACTCCCAAATACCCCATCATTTTGGTTTGTAATGAAGACTTTTGAAGAAACGATAACATAGTAATTAATCCATAAGGTCCTCTAGCTGCCTCCCCCTTTTTCCTGACATTTATTTGTTAAAGAAACTGGTTCACAAGCTTGTCCTGAACAACTTCCCACACTCTGAATCTGGTGTGAGAAGGACTGAATGGTGGGCTGGGAAAGGACCCTGGTCTTTACCCCAAGAACAGACGATGCTGTTAGCAGAGACACTCAGAACAGTACTTAGAAAAGACACAGTAGGCTTGAACCGGAGAGAAGCAAAGATAAGCCACTTGAATTGTTACTGTGCTCTCCAGGCACGGGAGGACCTGGACAGTGGTGCTGGACATGGAGAAAAAGTTCAGATTTGTGACACTGAGAGTAACAAGGGCAGGTCTTGGTGACAGGCAGGAGAAAGAACAAATTAAAGGTATTAGGAACCAAAGTGGTAACAACAGTGGGGTCACGGTTTGCAGAGATGGATGCCCATATCCCAGAGAAGGAAACATCCGAAGGACACCAGGTGGTCTGGACAGTCTGGCAGCCCTGAGAGCCAGTGCTCAGAGTGCTCTCAGCTAGAGCCTGCCCCTCAGGTCAAGTATTTGCATACGCGCTCTGAGGAAATGAGTTTCAGAGGAAAGTGACTCCCAGGTGTAAGAAAAACCCAAGCCAACTGATTATATGTCCTCACTAACAATCAAGGGGCCACTGAGGTTGATATTTGACCGTCTTAAGAGTTTGGTTCATGGCTACAAGGCACCTGCTCCTACTTCAATTCCTCCTATACCTGGAGGGCCAGGGCATCCCCAACTTACCAGGACTGACTGACCTGCCCACATCTCACTATCTCAGACCATCATTCAGTGGGACTATGGGAGCTCCTCAAGTGGGCTCCCCTGCAAGAGGGGACTGAGGTACCAGGATCACTCCTACCTCACCTCACACTATCCTACTTAAAAGTCTAAACAAGGGACCAGCAGATGGTATAAAGGTTATGGCGCTGGACTCATGAGGTCAACTGTGGTTTAAGTCCTGGACCCAGCAGCTTGAAAATTACACTGGGCACGTGTACATGCATCCCAAAAATCCCAAGAGGAGAATGGAGAAGAAAACACTGCAGTGTGGCCATCCCTCTTGGGGGATGATTTCTCACTTTCTGTCTGTTTTGCATACACGCCCTATACCACAAAAAGCCTCTCTTAAACAAAACAAAACAAAACACCTAAACAAAATAATTTTGGCAAGTGTAGGGGACTAACTAGGTGAACTAACCATCCTGCTTCCCTCACTATAGGCCTTTGGAAGAGCAAGGTCCTGGGTGTGACCAGGGAAAAGGAATACAAAAGGATCTGGGGGAGAAGAGCAGTGAGGAGGAGTGAGAGACTTACACATTTTTAGCTCCGTCTCCACTTCTTGCTGTCGCCGTTCAATCTTTTCCCCGTCTCTGTTGGGAGAAAGGGAAAGTGGAAAAGTGAACACAAGACAGATCTGATGTCCAAGACCATCTGGAGAGAGTGGCAAAAAAGACATCGGGCTGGGAGATTAAAAAAACAAACAAACAAGGGACCAGCAGTTAGTGTAATGGCTATGTCGCTGGACTCCCACGTAGTCGACCGTGGTTCGCGTCCCGGACCCGGTGGCTTAAAACTCACGCCGGGCGCGTGTGCGTGCGTGCCCAAGATCCCAAGAGGAGAATGGAGGAGAAGGGATTGCAGCGTGGCCATCCCCCCCTGGGGGGGTGATTTCTCGTTTTCTGTCTCTCTGCCTCTGTCTGTCTGTCTGGTGAGTGCATGTGCCCTATAGCAAAGCCTCTCAAAAAACAAACAAACAAACAAACAAAAAAACACTCACCTTTCTCTCCATGCGTTCCTCCCGGGTTTCTGCACGAGTAGGAGGGGGGGCATCTCGAGGGTCCTGGGAACAGGAAGAGAGGTGGCAGGTTGGAAGGGACTGGGGAAAATGGCAAGAACACCTGCCAAGGAAATAAGCATCTCAGCCACAAACCCCCCACCTCACCCCTATCTCCACAAACAAGCAAATAACACTGCCAGTTCTAAGCCACATGTGAGGCAGGGGAGTGGCCCAGACCCAAAGCATGGTCCACTGGCCAATACTGCACACAAGCTGTGGCTGGTCTGTTACAAAGTAAGCACCAAAATTAGGAGTAAGTATTCAGAAACTTTACAACAATTTAATGGAGCAGTTTGGTCTTTCATTTTGCCGGTCCTTCTAGAAAAATAAAAATAGATCTGTCATTTGCCACAGGTGGTTTGAGAAGCAGTGGCACAGGTGACATCTGGCTTAAGACCAGTCTCAGGGGCCAGCAGGTAGCATGGTGCTTAAGAAACTGAATCCTGGGAACCAGCAGTTAGTGTAATGGCTATGTTGCTGGACTCCCACGTAGTCGACCGCGGTTCGCGTCCCAGACCCGGTGGCTTAAAACTCACGCCGGGCGCGTGTGCGTGCGTGCCCAAGATCCCGAGAGGAGAATGGAGGAGAAGGGATCGCGGCGTGACCATCACCCCTGGGGGGTGATTTCTCGCTTTCTGTCTCTATGTCTCTCTGTCTGTCTGGCGAGCGCATGTGCCCTATAGCAAAAATCTCTCAAAAAAAAAAAAAAAAAAAAAAAAAAAAAGAAACTGAATCCTACATGGTCGACTCCTTGATCCGAGTACAGACCCAGTGATTTGAAAAACATGCCTGGAGCATGTGTGTGCATGCCCAAAATCTAGAGAAGAGAAAGAACTGTGGTGGCCAGTGGTGATTTCTCACTTTCTCTCTGGCAATTGTATGTACCTATAGCCAAAATCTAGAACAGATACAAACAAAGGGAAAGAAAACAGTCTGAAGCCTGTCAGTGGCACAGTGGTTCCAACAGCTGGATTCCACATGGCCGAAAGGAAAGGCTGAGTCCTAGATCCTGCAGCACGTGTGAGACCTCAAGAGGAAAATGGAGAAGGGACTATGAAGTGGCCACCCCACCCACCAGGGGTGCTTTCTCACTTTCTCTGTCTCCACTGAGTACACATGTCCCATAGTAAATTAAGGAAAAAGTCTCAGAGGGCCCTGCTTTTCACAGCTCCTAGGACCATTCACAACGAACGAAGTGCCAGAGGATGTGATAGAAGTGCAGTGGTAGGAGGGACCCTGGTGGAGCACCAGGGAAACAGAACCAGGGAAAGCAACTGTAGCAGTGCAGGGGCCCAGGGCAGACAACTGGACACCACTAAGGACCCAGTAGTTCTCAAGAGCCTCTCCAACCACTCATTCACCAGTAAATGGTGCAGGACCCCATCAATGCCACTGGCCCATATCCATTCAGTTAACTGACTGGCTGCTTCCTAAGTGCCACCAAGGTTGGCAAATTCCCGCAGACATCACATTTCTGTTATCAACACTAACTTCTGCTCTGTGACTACCTCCACTTCCTTCTGCACTTCTCCACCCAATGCCAGGGATGTTCCTATGACTTCCGGCTGTGTGCCAGCATTGTCCAGCTGTGCTGTGATTCCTCTAAGAGGTGAGCATCGTTATTCTGACTTTACAAATGGAAGCTGAGGTCCAGGAACCTAAGTTCCTTATTCATGTTTACCCCACACGTGCAGAGCTGAAATCCCCAAGGCTGTCTTAAGCAGTCCAGTACACACTGTGCTCTTTATCAACTACAAAAAACGGTAAAAACTATGATAACAAACACTAACATTTACTAACTGTTTAGTGCCAAGCCTTTCGATATAATTTTTTACTGCTTGATTCTCTATCAAATTATACAGATGCTACTATGACTTTTAAACTAAAAAATCCAATGCACAGAGGGCTCCATTCTGAAGCCTCAACCACCACCGAATCTTTAGAGAAACCATCCTAGGGATGTAGTTTCGGCCCCACTCAAGATAGGAAAAAAGAATCAGAGTACGTCATCTGCCTAACCACACAGCTAGAAAATGGCTAGAGATTCCCAAATCCTTCCCTGCTCCCAACACCCAAATCTCCTAGTCTCCTCAGTGAACTCACCTCAAACTCGCGATATATGGCGCAATGCCACAGTAAGGTTGATTGTGGTGTTTCTCATGTGGCAGTTTCTCCAGGGGTGGTAAGTATGGGATGGGGTCACGGGGAGCAAAGAGGGCCAGAAGGTTGGGTGGCAGGAACTGGGTCATCTTGCCAAGTCTGGGGGAAGAAAAGGGACAGCCTCTTAGTTAGGGTAAGTGGATAGAGACAAAACCCCTGTTACCCCTTGATGGACAGAAAGAAAAATTGAAAAAAAGAGGAAAACAGGAAAGGAGTTTCAGTATCAAAAAAGATGTGGGGGGATGTCAGGAGATGGCTTGGTGGTTAAGGGTGCTGGACTCCCACATGGCTGACCACAGTTCAAGTACCAGACCTGGCAGCTTGCTTTCTCACTTTCCCTTTCTCTTACTCTCATTCTGTCCCTCTCTGGTCAAATTTATAAATAAATATAAAGTTAGATAAAATTTTTTTTTATATAAAGCACGGGCAGGGAATGATCCTATGCCACAGAGGCAAGCAGTGAATCTAAGTGAGAAAGCAAGTTCTTGAAAGGAATGGAGGTGAGGGTAAGACCACTGAGAGACAGGTAAACAAGCACTGTTTTGAAGGGCTCTGAGTCCTTAACTCTGGGAGTCCTGATCCCAAAGCCCTGTGGGGCTGGGAGAACTAAGGATCCCGTGGAGAGAGGTCCAAATCAATGGTGGCTGGTGGTCCCGCACCTGGGAATCAGAACAGGGGGTCGCAGGGAAGTCTCCGATCAAGGGGAGTCGCAAGCAGCAAAACCCCCCATCTAGGGCTTGTGGGTAATAGTGTGGGCCCCCATAGACGAAAGGAATTATGGGTAAGGGTCCAGGACACCACAGAGACGAGAAAGAAAAAAGACGCGCCGCAAGGGCCTGTGGGTAGGGAACCGCGGGAAGGAACGTGGGAAGAGGGCCTGGGTGTCCAGAGGACTCTGGGTACGGGGTGCAGAAAGGTGCCGCGGCGAGGACGCGGGAACGGGGTCCGGTCACGGGGAAGGGGACTAGGGTCCACCGCAAAGGCCTGTGGGTAGCGGCCCCGCAGACCATAAGGCCAGTCAGTCACACTCACTCGCCGCGCGGCGCCCTCCTCGGCCTGGCGTCGGTCCGGGGGCTCGCGGCGACTGCGGCGACCCCTCAACAACGAGGACTCCTGCTCCGGCTTGGACTCCGACAGCGCCCACGGCCGCCTGCTTCTGTGGCCTACCCAGCGCGCGCACCAGGCCGCAGCTCACGAGCCCGCGCGGCCTCGGCTGGCGACTAGAGGAGGGGTGGGTCCCGGACTCAAATCCCTCCGCCGCCGTACTGCGCACGCGCTGCGCGAGTCGCGCTCTACCCACACACCCGGGCCCGGCGCCGCCGCGGGCACAGCGCACGCGCGCGGTCACTACCCTGCCTTCCGGCGCCTTGAACTTCTTGGCCACAGCGGGCGGGAGGCCACAGTACGCACGCGCACTGAGGACCAAGCAACCCTCTTCTACCTCGCGCTCTAAGCTCCAACCGCTTCTGTTCGCGAGACTCCTCGCGCTGCTCCGCCCCTTTCCTAGGACACTTCCCGAATCTTTCGCGCATGCGTGTTACAGGGATGACTGTGTACATGTCCCTCCGCCGCCTGGCAAAGAGTCCCTTCGCGAATAGTGGGATTGCGTTGGTGCCTAATTCATTCACTCAATAGCTTCGTCGAACCTGTCGTGTGTCAGACGCTGTTTAGGTTCCGGGAATACATCTTGTGCCTAAGGCCAAGACTTTTCCTTCTTGGAGCTTACATTGTACTGGAGGAGAGAAAAATACAGAATTTCGTATAGTAGTGGCACAATGAAGGAAAATAGGGCAGAGTAAGGGGGGTCGGAAGGGTGGTAAGGAAGGCTCTTCTGAACAGGTAACCTCTGAACAAAGGCCTGGTGGAAGAGAGAGCTGGGGGGGCTTAGGAAGACGTGCACAGGTCTCGGGCCGGCAGGTGGCGTGGTGGTTAAGGGCGCCGGCTGCCGGCAGTTCCAGACCCGGACCTGTTGGCTTGCTCTCTCGCTCTTCCCTCTCTGGCCAAATTAAAATAAATAAAGTTAGGGGCCGGCAGGTGGAATAGTGGTTGAGGCGCTGGACTCCCACGCGGCCGACCACGGTTCAAGTCCTGGACCTGGAGGCTTGCTTTCTCACTCTCCCTTTCTCTCTGTCTGTCTCTGTCTGGTCAAAATTGAAGAATAATGATAATAAATGCAATTAAAAATTTAATAAATAAATAAAAGTTAAATAAAAGTAATTACTAAAAAAGTGCAAAGATCTCACCCAGAGAGCTGGCAGCGTGTTATTTAGGGCCCGTAGACCTGTACAGGGTTAGGTGTTTATTTTTTGATGGATTCAATTGCCTGATAGTAACTACAAAAAAAATTACTGTAAATTTCAAAGTACTAATTTCATGTTTCAAAAAATATGTAAGGGGGGGGACCAGCAGTTAGCATAATGGCTATGTCGCTGGACTCCCACGTAGTTGACCGTGGTTCGAGTCCCGGACCCGGTGGCTTAAACTCACGCCAGCGCGTATGCATGCATGCCCAAGACCCAAGAGGAAAATGGAGAAGGGATTGCGGCGTGGCCACCCCCCCGGGGGGTGATTTCTCGCTTTCTGTCTCTCTGTCTCTGTCTGTCTGGCGAGCGCACGCACCCTATAGCAAAAACCTCTCAAAAAAAAACAAAAACAAAAACTAACTCTGGGCGCGTGTGCGTGCGTGCCCAAGATCCCTAGAGGAGAACGGAGGAAAAGGGATTGCAGGGCGGCCATCCCCCCTGGGGGGTGATTTCTCACTTTCTGTCTCTCTGTCTCTGTCTGTCTGGCAAGCGCTTGCGCCCTATAGTGAAAACCTCTCAAAAAAACAAACAAACAAACAAAAAACAATGTAACGGGACCAGCAGATGGCATAATGGTTACCTTGGACCCCTCGGTTTAGAGATCCCAGAGGAGGGGTGGAGGAGAATGGGATTTCAGCCTGGCCACTCCTGAAGGGGTAGGGGAGTGGGGGGGGGGTAGTTTCTCACTTTTTGTCTCTGTCTCAGGCGACCACACGCACCCTATAAGCAAAAAAGCTCTCTCTAAAAAAAAAAAAAAAAGTAACATAAGAATATACACTTTTGGGGGCCAGCGAGTAGCAATAGTAGTTAAGGTGCTGGACTCCCACATTGCTGTCCACGTGGTTCCGTCTAGACCTAGCAACTTGAAAATCAAGGGGGGCCTGCATTCCTCTGTGCCCAAAATCCCCAAAGGAGAAGGGATGGCAGCATGGCCATCCCTCCTGGGGATGATTTATCACCAGCTTTCTCTCTGTTTCTGTCTTCAGTGAATACACACCCTCCATGGCAAACCAACCCCCCCCCCCAGAAAAAGAGAGTATATTACTTTCTTTCTTTTTCTTTTCTTTTCTTTTTTTTTTTTTTGAGAGGTTTTTGCTATAGGGCGCGTGCGCTCTCCAGACAGACAAGAGAGAGACAGAAAGCGAGAAATCACCCCCCAGGGGTGATGGCCACACCGCAATCCCTTCTCCTCCATTCTCCTCTTGGGATCTTGGGCACACACGCACACACGCCTGGCATGAGTTTTAAGCCACCAGGTCCGGGACACGAACCGCAGTCGACTACGTGGGAGTCCAGCGACATAGCCATTACGCTAACTGCTGGTCCCAAGAGAGTATATTTCTAAGAAGTATTTTAACAGCAGGGGGGCCAGCAGGTGGTGTGCTGGTTAAGGGCACTAGACTCCCACATGGCTGACCCTGGTTCCAGTGCTAGACCTGGCAGCTTGCTTTCTCATTTTGTCTCTCTCACTCTTTCTTGCTTTGTTTTAATCTGGTCAAGTTAAAATAAATAAGTAAATAAATAAAGTTAAATAAAATAATTTGTTTCTAAAAAAGGTATTTTAGGGTCGGCAGGTGGTGTGGTGGTTAAGGGTGCCAAACTCCCACGGGGCTGACCACAGTTCAAGTCCCAGACCTGGTGGCTTGCTTTCTCACTTTCTCTCTCTCTTTCTCTCATTCTATCCCTCTCTGGTCAAATTAAAATAAATAAATAAAGTGAAATCAAATAATTCTTTTTTTTTTTTTTTTTTGAGAGGTTTTTGCTATAGGGCACATATACTCGCCAGAAAGACAGAGAGAGATAGAGAGACAGAAAGCAAGAAATCATCCTCCGGGGGGGGGGATGGCCATGCCACAGTCCCTTCTCCTCCATTCTCCTGTCGAGATCCTGGGCACACACGCACACGCGCCCGGCGTGAGTTTTAAGCCACCGGGTCCGGGACGCGAACCGCGGTCGACTATGTGGGAGTCCAGCGACATAGCCATTACGCCAACTGCTGGTCCTGGGAGTCCAACGCTTTTAATCACCACACCACCTGCCAGCCCCCATTTTTTTTAAAAGAATTATTTTATTGAGGCCAGTAGGTGACGTGGTGGTTAAAGGCGTTTGACTCCCATGTGGCCAACTGCAGTTGAGTCCCGGGCCTGGAAGCTTGCTTTCTCACTTTCCCTCTCTGACTCTGTCTCTCTCTCTCTCTGGTCAAATTTAAAAAATAAAAAAAAAAAGTATTTAACCTCATTTATTTATTTATTTTAATTTGACCAGAGAGGGACAGTGAGAAAGTAAGCTGCTTTTCTATGGGGAGTGGAAATCACATCCCGGCCTCCCACATGGCCTCAGCTTGTACAAGCTAGTGCAGCTGATCCAAGCCCTGAGATTTTTTTTTTTTTTTTAGTTTTTCTTTTGTAGAGGTTTTTTTTTGTTTGTTTGTTTGTTTTTTTTTGTTTTTTTTTTTTTTGCTATAGGGTGCGTGTGCTCATCAGACAGAGAGAGAGAGACAGAGAGACAGAAAGCGAGAAATCACTCCCCAGGAGGGGATGGCCATGCCACAATCCCTTCTCCTCCATTCTCCTCTCGGGATCTTGGGCACACACGTACAAGCGCCCGGCGTGAGTTTAAGCCACCAGGTCCGAGACTCGAACTGCAGTCGACTATGTGGGAGTCCAGCGACATAGCCATTACGCTAACTGCTGGTCCCTCAAGCCCTGAGATTTTGACCTCACTCAAATATTCTGTTCTCCAACCATCTCTCACCTATTGATTGCAACAGCCCCTACTGATCCTGGCTACACCAAGTGTTATGTGGTGGGGTGGTGGGGTAGAGAGGGTAGGGGGCTGGCTGGGTAAGGGGCTAGATTTTATTTGCCGTGATTTAGGAAGTAATGAAAAGGTTTTGATTGGGGAAGAACATGACGTATTTGACATATTTCACATTTTTTTAGAGAGAGATTTTTGCTGTAGGGCATATGCGCTTGCCAAAGAGACAAGAAGCAAGAAATCACCCCCTGGGGGGGATGGCCACATCACAATCCCTTCCCTTCCATTCTCCTGTCAGGATCTTGGGCATGCACACACACGCGCCCGGCGTGAGTTTAAGCTGCTGGTCCAGCACTTGAACTGTAGTCGACTATGTGGGAGTCCAGCGACGAAACCATTATGCTGTCTGCTGGTCCCCCTATTTCACATTTTAGAAAGATTATTTCAACTATGGTGAGTCAAATCATAGGGAGGGACTGAAGGAGAAGAGGAGGTGGTCAGGAGGCTACAGGATTCTGGGAAGGGAGTGACAGGCCAGGATGGCAGCAGTGGGCTGGGAGGGTTAGGGGTCACTTTGAAGGTAGAGCTCTTATTCAGTTTCTGTATTAGAGAGTGCGGGGGTGGGGGGGAGGGAAGTTAGAAATAAGATCATGGGGGCCAGAAGGTGGTGCGATAGTTAAGACGCTGAACGCCCACATGGCCAGCGGCAGTTCAAGTCCTAGACCTGGCAGCTTGAAAATCACAGGGTGGCACCAGCAAATGGTGTAATAGTTACGTTGCTGGACTCCCACATAGTCGACCACGGTTCAAGTCCTGAACCCGGTAACTTAAAACTCATACCGGGCACCTGTGCGTATGTGCCCAAGATCCTGGGAGGACAATGGAGAAAGGATTGTGGTATGGTCATCTTCCCTGGGGGGCGGGAGTGATTTTTTGCTTTCTGTCTCTCCGTCTCTTGTCGTCTCTCTGGCAACCATACATAAACACCCTATAGCAAAATCCCCACCCCCCACCCCCCCCCCGCCAAGAAAAGAAAGAAAATCACACTGGGCACTTGTGCGTGCGTGCCCCAAATCCTGAGAGAACGGAGAAGGCATCACAGCGCCCGCCCCACCGGGGGCCGAGTTCTCACTCCCCCTCTCTGTCTTACCGTCAGGCACGTGTACTCTATGGCGACAACCTAAAAAAAAAGTTCGTGTAGAGCGGGTGGTCAGAAAAGTCATGATGTATATTTGCATGTTTTTCTCTACAAAAATATGTCATGACTTCTCCGACGACCCTATATATATATAATCATGTGAGCTGGCACCGCAGCCTAGTGGGTAAAGAGAGCCAGATCCCACATAGCTAACAGCAGTTCAAATCCTGGTCCTGGCAGTTTGAGGAACATGCTGGAAGTGTGTGTGAGCACCCCAAATCCCAACGGGGGTGGGGAAATGGAGGGAGAGGGGTCGTGGCGTGGCCACCGCTCAGTACAGGGTGGCCTCGCATTCTCTTTCTGTCTGGCAAGTGCCCGCAGCATCTGGAAATTTTAAAAATAAACAAAGTTTTTTTTTTAAGAATTGTTGGGACCAGCAGTTAGCGTAATGGCTATGTCACTGGACTTCCACGTAGTCGACTGCGGTTCACATCCCAGACCCGGTGGCTTAAAACTCACGCCGGGCATGTGTGCGTGCGTGCGTGTGTGCCCAAGATCCTGAGAGGAGAATGGAGGAGAAGGGATTGCAGCATGGCCATCCCCCTGGGGGGTGATTTCTCGCTTTCTGTCTCTCTGTCTCTCTCTGTCTGTCTGGCGAGCACACGTGCCCTATAGCAAAAACCTCTCCAAAAACAAAAAAAAGAATTATTTTATTTTATTTATTCATTCATCTTTTCTTTTAATTTGACCAGAAAGAGACAGAGAAAGAGAGAGAGAGAGAAAGTGAGAAAGCAAGCCACCAAGTCCAAGACTTGAACTGTGGTCAGCCACATGGGAATGTCCAGCACCTTAGCCACCACGCCACCTGCTAGTCCCACAAGTAAATTTTAAAAAGAGAAATTTTCAAAGTGAAGTTAATTTTCCCTTAACAAAAATAGTCCTCACTCCTAGATTCGGAGACTGAACAGCTCAGTGATTGACAGAGCCATTGGGGAGACTTGGAAAAGTGTGGGACTGTTGAGAAGAAGAAGAAGGTCAGGATTTGGACATGTCAAGGATGCCTGCTGGCGGGACCAGCAGTTAGCATAATGGCTAAGTCACTGGACTCCCATATAGTTGACCATGGTTCAAGTCCCGAACCTGGTGGCTTAAACTCACACCGGGCGCGTGTGTGTGCGTGCCCAAGATCCCGAGAGGAGAATGGAGGAGAAGGGATTGCGGCGTGGCCATCCCCCCGGGGGGTGATTTCTCGCTTTCTGTCTCTCTGTCTTTCTGGCGAGCGCACGCGCCCTATAGTGAAAACCTCTCAAAAAAAAAGGATGTGTGCTGGGAAGCATGCTGGTCGGCCCTGTGCTGAGGACAGAGCCCCACAGCCTGGCAAGTAATAACCGACTGACCTCGGCTCCGTGTGTGGCTGCAAGTCCAAGGCCGAGGGTCTGCACTGCTGAGGGTCTTCTTGCCACCTCCAAACATGGTGGAAAGTGTCACCTGGCAGAAGAGAGGAAGGAAGGAGGACACCCTGATCTTTACCGAGAACACACTCCCGCAGTGACAGCATTTGTCCATGCCGCGAAGGCAGAGCCCTCACAACCCAATCACTTTTTTTTTTAAGAATTATTTATTTAATTTTATTTATTCATTCATTTTATTTTAATTTGACCAGAGAGAGACACAGACAGAGAAAGAGAGAAAGAGGGAAAGTGAGGAAGCAAGCCACCAGGTCCGGGACTTGAACTGCGGTCAGCCATGTGGGAGTGTCCAGCACCTTAACCACCATGCCACCTGCTGGTCCCCATCATTCAGTCATTTTCATTTGATCAGAGAAAGACAGATATATGGAGGGAAGGAAAGTGAGAAAGTAAGCCACCAGGTCTAAGACTCGAACTGTGGTCAGCCATGTGGGAGTGTCCAGTGCCTTAACCACCACGCCATCTGCTGACCCAACCTCTTTTTTTTTTTTGAGATGTTTTCGCCATATATATATATATATATATATATATATATATATATATATATATATTTGTGCTCGCCAGACAGACAGAGAGACATAGAGACAGAAAGCGAGAAATCACCCCCCAGGGGGATGGTCACACGGCAATCCCTTCTCCTCCATTCTCCTCTTGGGATCTTGGGCACGCACGCACACACGCCTGGCGTGAGTTTTAAGCCACCGGGTCCGGGACACAAACCACGGTCGACTACGTGGGAATCCAGCGACATAGCCATTACACTAACTGCTGGTTCCCCCAACCTCTTTTTTATTTTTAAAGAATTATTTTATTTTATTTTATTCATTGTCATTATTTTATTTTTTATTGAAGTTGACCAGAGAGAGACAGAAAGTGAGAAAGCAAGCTGCCAGATCTGGGACTCAAACTGCAGTTAGCATGTGAGAGTCCAGCTGCCTTAACCACCACACCACCTACTGGCTCCTTTTAAAAATATTTATTTATTTTATTTCATTCGTTGTTATCATTTTTTAATTTGACCAGAGAGAGACAGAGATACAGAGAAAGGGAAAGTGAGAAAGCAAGCCACCAGGTCCAGGACTTGAACCACAGTTGGCCATGTGATAATCCAGTGCCTTTAACCACCACACCACCTGCCGGCCACCCCCAATCACCTCTTAGAGGTCCAACCTCTAAACTGTGGTTTGGGGATTCGTTTCCAACCCATGAACTTTAGGAGATTCATTCAAACCATAACAGAGGGCCAGCCCATGGCATGGTGGTTGAGGTGCTACATCCCATATGCTCAACCGCACAGTTTGAATCCTGGACAGGGGCTTGAGAAACACCAGCTGCATGTGTGTGCTGGTGTGCCCAAAATCCCGAGAGGAGAGAGAAGTGATTGCGGCATGGCCATCCCTCCTGGGGAGTGATTTCTTACTGTCTGTCTCTCTCCTGTGAGTGCATGTGCTCTATAGTAATTTTTTTTTAAAGAACTACTTTATTTAACTTTTATTTATTTATTTATTTATTTTTGGAGAGGTTTTTTTCGCTATAGGGCGCGTGCGCTCGCCAGACAGACAGAGAGAGACATAGAGACAGAAAGCGAGAAATCACCCCCCCAAGGGGGATGGTCACGCCGCAATCCCTTCTTCTCCATTCTCCTCTCGGGATCTTGGGCACGCACGCACACGCGACCGCGGTCGACTACGTGGGAGTCCAGCGATATAGCCATTACGCTAACTGCTGGTTCCCTATTTATATATTTTTAAATAATTATTTGATTTAACTTTATTTATTATTATTTTCCAGTTCGATCAGAGAGAGACAGAGAAAAGAGAGGGAAGGAAAGCAAGAAAGCAAGCCGCCAGGTCCAGGACTTGAACCTCAATCGGCCATGTGGGAGTCCAGCGCCTTTAACTACCATGCCACCTGCCGGCCCCTATTTATTTATTTATTTTTAATTTGACCAGAGAGGGACAGAGAGAGAAAGTAAGAAAGCAAGCTGCTAGTCCGGGACTTGAACTGCAGTCGGCCATGTGAGAATCCAGCACTCTTAACCATCACACCACCTGCCAGCCTCAGCAACTTTTTTTTCAAATGTAAACCATAGCAGATATCCAAGCAGAGACTTGGAGTTGAGAGTTGGAATATGTAAGTCTGGGAGTCAGAGAGTTTGGGGCTGCAAACCTAAATTTGGGAGTCATTGGGAGAGATGGTACTCGGAAGTCCCGGGACTGAATGAAATCAAGGTGAAGGGAGGAGGCGCACGGACTGAGTCCCAGGGTACCCCATCATTGAGTTCAGGCAGAGGGGAAAATCAACCAGGAGGCTGGAGGGGGAGGGATGTCCAGAAGGAAGGAGTTCGTCCAGCAGGGGGCAGTGTTCAGTGCCAGTTCCACAGAGATGCACTACGTGGGTCTTAGCTGAGGTTTGGCAAAGAGAGGACAGGTGAAGGGGAGACCTCAGACACAGAACATTTTATTTAAAAATTTTTGACAGAGGGGCTGGTAGATGACATGGTGGTTAGGGGTGCTGGACTAATACGTGGCCGACTGCGGTCTGAGTCCCAGACCTGGAGGCTTGATTTCTCACTTTCTCTCTCTCTCTTGCTCTCTCTCTCTCTCTCTCTCACACACACACACACACACACACACACACAGTCCTTCTCTGGTCAAATGAAAATAAGTAAATAAAGTTAAATAAAATAATTCTTTTTTTTTTTTTTTTTGGAGAGGTTTTTGCTATAGGGCGCGTGCACTCGCCAGACAGACTGAGACAGAGAGACAGAAAGGGAGAAATCACCCCCCAGCGGGGATGGCCATGCCGCAATCCCTTCTCCTCCATTCTCCTCTCGGGATCTTGGGCACGCACGCACACGTGTCTGGCGTGAGTTTTAAGCCACCGGGTCAGGGATGCGAACTGTGGTCAACTACGTGGGAGTCCAGCGACATAGCCATTACGCTAACTGCTGGTCCCTCTTAAATATTTTTTGACAGAGGGTGTGTGTGCTTGCAGTGGTGGTAGATGTGGGGCATAAGAAACCATCTTCCTGGGTCAACAGGTGGCATGGTGGTTAAGGCACTGGAATGCCACATGGCCGACTGCGGTTTGAATCCCAGATCGGGCGCCTTGAAAATCACGTGAGTAGCACGTGTGTGTGTGTGTGTGTGTGTGTGTGTGTGTGTGTGTTCAAGTCCTGAAGGGAGAATGGAGGAGAAGGGCTTGCAGCATGGTCAACCGCCCTGGGGGTGCTTTCTCACTTTCTCTTTTTTTAGACAGATTTTTGCTATATGGTGCAAGCACCTGCCAGAGAGACAGTGATAGATAGCAAATTAAAAAAAAAAAATAACACGGGACCAGCACGTGGTATGGTGGTTAAGGCACAGAACTCTCACGTGATCTTTGGTGGTTCTGGTATCGAACCTGGAAGCTTGCTTTCTCACTTTCTTTCTCTCTCTCTCTCTGGTGACTATATATGCCCTATAGCAAGTTATTTAAAATAATAATA
The DNA here is from genome assembly GCA_026018925.1 of Tupaia tana. Classification (NCBI taxonomy): domain Eukaryota; kingdom Metazoa; phylum Chordata; class Mammalia; order Scandentia; family Tupaiidae; genus Tupaia; species Tupaia tana. The sequence continues at coordinate 57,981,112 of JAKSZU010000018.1, forward strand.
AAATAAAACAAAAAATTCTTAAAAATAGGGGCCGGCAGGTGGCATGGTGGCTAAGGGTACTGGACCCCCAGATGGCCAACTGCAGTTTGAGTCCAGGACCTGGCAGCATGCTTTCTCATTTGCCCTCTATCTTTCACTCTGTCCCTCGCTGGTCAAATAAATAAATAAGGACCAGCAGTTGGCATAATGGCTATGTCACTGGACTCCCATGTAGTCGACAGCAGTTTCAGTCCTGGACCCAGTGGCTTAAACTCACGGTGCGTGCATGCCCAAGATCCCAAGAGGAGAATGGAGGAGAAGGGACTGTGGTGTGGCCATCCCCCCTGGGGGGTGATTTCTCACTTTCTGTCTCTCTGTCTCTCTCTGTCTTTCTGGTAAGCACTCACACCCTATAGTAAAGACTTCTTAAAAAAAAATAATAAAATAAAAACAGACAAATAGGGAACCAGCAGTTAGCGTAATGTCTATGTTGCTGGACTCCCATGTAGTCAACCGCGGTTCGCGTCCCGGACCCGGTGGCTTAAAACTCACGCCGGGTGCGTGTGCGTGCGTGCCCAAGATCCCAAGAGGAGAATGGAGGAGAAGGAATTGCGGCGTGGCCATCCCCCCTGGGGGGTGATTTCTTGCTTTCTCTCTCTCTGTCTGTCTGGTGAGCACACATGCCCTATAGCAAAAACCTCTCCAAAAAATATATATATTTTAAAAATTAAAAAACAACTTTTTAAAAGTAGAAGTGTGGGGGACCAGCAGTTAGCGTAATGGCTATGTCGCTGGACTCCCACGTAGTCAACCGCGGTTCGAGTCCTGGACCCGGTGGCTTAAACTCACGCCGGGCGCGTGTGCATGCGTGCCCAAGATCCCAAGAGGAGAATGGAGGAGAAGGGATTGCGGCGTGGCCATCCCCCCTGGGGGGTGACTTCTCACTTTCTATCTCTCTGTTTCTCTCTGTCTGTCTGGCGAGCGCACGCGCCCTATAGCAAAAACCTCTCCAAAAAAAAAAAAAGTAGAAGTGTGGGCCAGCAGGTGGCATCGTGGTTGGGATGCTGGACTTCCACATGGCCAACCATGGTTTGAGTCCTGGACCTGGTGGCTTGTTCCCTCATTTTCCCTTTCTTTTTCTCTCTCTCTGGTCAAATTAAAAAATAATAATGATGAGGGACCAGCAGGTGGAGTGGTGGTTAAAGCACTGGATACTCCCACATGGCTGACCACAGTTTAAGTCCTGGACCTGGTGGCTTGCTTTCTCACTTTCCCTCTCTCTCTCTCTCTGGTCAAATTAAAATAAATGAATGAATAAATAAAATTGAATAATTATAGAAAAAGAATAATGATGAATATTTTTTTTCAAATCTTATTTATTCATTAATTTGTTTGAATTTGACCAGAGAGAGAGACCCACAGAGAGAGAAAAAGTGAGACAGCAATCCTACAGGTCTGGAACTGAACCACGGTCAGCTATGTGGGAGTGTCCAGAGCCTTAGGCACCATGCCACCTGTTGGCCCCTTGACAAAAAAATTTTTTTTAAAAAAGGTAAAGGTGCACACACACACACACACACACACACACGGGGACACAGGAAGTGCTACTGCTGGCAGGTCAACCTCCTGTCCCCGAGGTCTGGGGGTTGTAGAGGGGTGGAAACTGGTTAGGTCGTGTGCAATGGTGGGTGGGAATGAAGAAGTGGTGGGAAGAGCCTTCAGGAACACCAGACCCCACCACGATGTCACCTGACTCCAGGAAGAGACCTGAGCTCATGGAAGGAGCCCTGGGTTGACTTATGGGAGCTTCTGCCCCCACACAGATCACCGAAGCACAAAGTGGTCAGAGACCCACTGAGAAGGGGACAGAGAAGAGAGGAAAGAGAAGACGGGACTGGGAGGCCCAAAGACCATAGACCCAGCGAGGACAACACAGAAACCGCGGGGAGAGGTAGCACCCCCCACCCCCAAACAAATGGAGACAGGAACAGCGTTGAGAACTTCGTTACAACCCTTGTGCCTCTCTCCGCGGCTCCAGCAGAGGGCGCGCGGGACCTCTTTCCCTGGAGCAGGGAGACCAATCTCCACTTCCCCCCGTCTATCCTATGGGACTATTTTTACGCAGTGTCACCAGACACCGGTGGCTTAGAGGCCATCATCCGTCTGCCCTCTGGTCCCTGAGGATGACCCTGCGGCAACTCCCTGGCCCATCCCCCACCCGCCGCTGAGGGCAGGCCCAGTCTCTTCTGCACTACTCAGGGCTGCAACTCAGGCCCCCCAAGTGCAAGTGGAGACCTGGCAGACTCCAGAGAGGGGATGTCCAGTGGTTTACAGCTGCCGGAGCAGTCCCGGAACAGCGCACCTGGACAGCGGTGGCGAGGAGTCACGGTCAGAGATTCGGAGAAAGGTCTCTGGGGACCCTGGGTCCTCTAAAGACCCTAAAGCAGACACAGTTGGTCACAGGGAAACAAAGGAACTTAAAGGGGAGCCCTGGAGAAACCCTGGGACAGAGAAAAGAGATTCAGAGAGACAAGAAACAGAGATCAAAGGAGACAAGAGATAAAGAGGCAGACTGTGCCAGAAACAAGAGCCAAAAAAAGGACAGAGGGGACCAGCAGGTGACAGGGTGGGTAAGGCACTGGATTCCCAAAGGGTGAACTGTGTGGTTTGAGTAGGGCACCCGGCGGCTTGATACATGCCACTTACATTTGTGTGTGTACCCAAAACCCAGAGAGGGACAGAGGAAAAGGACTGAGGCAGGGCCGCTGCCCCAACCCCCTATGCTTTCTCACTGTTTCTCTGTCTCTGTCTCTCCCGGGGGAGCGTATGTGTCCTATAGCAAAAACACAAAGGAGGAAAAGACTAAGAGGCAGAGGCTGGCAGAGACTCCGCGGAGCGACCAACCTGAGATAAGTGACCCCCACAGAGACACAGTGATGACAGCCAGACGCAGAGACACGGAGAAAGGGAGAAAGAGGACCCCGACCGAGGGCTTGGGATTTCATACAAAGCCAGACTGGCCTGTGGCTAGAGGGGCTGGTTCTCACATGGCCAGCCCTGCCGCGGGAGCCCCAATCGCAGCGTGACAAGCAGCAGGCCATGGAGCGCCCGCGGAGGGAGCAGGGTAGACTGTGGCCTGAGCATGCCCATTGGGGGCGCTTTCTCCCCCTGTCTCTCGCCGGCCCTCTAGCAAGTTTAAAAATACAAAACAAACCACCAACAGGAGACACACGCTCAGGCCGAGACCCGGGACGGGGCAGGAAAGGGACCCAAAGACGCCCAGGCGCGGAAAAAGCGCAGCGCGGCGGCGGCTGGGGGAAGGGCCCGGCCCCGGCAGAGGGCGCCCTGCCGCCCTCTGCCCCGCGGGGTCACCGCGCCCCCTCCCCCGCGCCCTGGCCGCACCGCCGGGCTATTTTTACGCTCGGACACCGGACACCGGGCTGGGGAGGCGGCGGCGGCGGCCGAGGCGGGGCCGCGCCGGGCCGGGCGTCGGGGCCACACGTCCGCCCGCGGGTCGCCCGGGCTGCGCGCGCCATGGAGCCGCCGTGCGGCTGCTGCGAGCGGCTGGTGCTCAACGTGGCCGGGCTGCGCTTCGAGACGCGGGCGCGCACGCTGGACCGCTTCCCGGACACGCTCCTCGGGGACCCCGCGCGCCGCGAGCGCTTCTACGACGGTGCGCGCCGCGAGTACTTCTTCGACCGGCACCGGCCCAGCTTCGACGCGGTGCTCTATTACTACCAGTCGGGCGGGCGGCTGCGGAGGCCGGCGCACGTGCCGCTCGACGTCTTCCTGGAGGAGGTGGCTTTCTACGGGCTGGGCGCGGCGGCGATGGCGCGCCTGCGCGAGGACGAGGGCTGCCCGGTGCCGCCCGAGCGCCCCCTGCCCCGCCGCGCCTTCGCGCGCCAGCTCTGGCTGCTCTTCGAGTTCCCCGAGAGCTCGCAGGCCGCGCGCGTGCTCGCCGTCGTCTCAGTGCTCGTCATCCTCGTTTCTATCGTCGTCTTCTGCCTCGAGACACTGCCCGACTTCCGCGATGACCGCGACACCTCCGGGCTGGCTGCGGCGGCCGCCGCTGGCCCGGTGAGAGGCGGGGCCTGGGCGGAGAGAGGCGGGGTTTATCGGGAGGTGGGCGGGACCAAAGGGGCCTGGCCAATCCTAAGACGGGGCAAGGGGCTGTGTGGGCCTAGGGACCAGTCCCGACCTCTAAAAGCTGGGCTGGCGGCCCGGGCCCAGGATCCCAGTACCGCCTTGCCTATCAGAAGGCTGAGTTGAGGCAGGTGAGGACCCCCACCCTCCTAGGCGCAGGTTGCAGGGGGCAGGATGACAGGAACATGAAAATTGACGCTGGGGGGTGAAGGAGCACCTGCAGAAGTCCAAGCTCTGCGGCAGGCAGTGACCAAAGGAAAGCAGGGCCGGAGCGGAGGGACCGGGCCAGAGGGCTGGGTGCGAGGAATCAGGCCCAAGGACAAGGACGGCAGGGTTAGCGTGGTGAGAGGAGGAGTCTGGGGGCTTGGCGTCCAGAGTCGGTCTTTAACCATTTGAGTCTGGGTTGGGGAGCTCAAGGATAGGCAGGGCACAGTGCATGGGACCAGGCCAGGGAGCAGGGTTGGAGAAGGGAAAAGGCTGCACCTTCTCGAGCATCATTTGGGAAGTCCTCAGAGTAAAGGGCAGGGATCACCTCTCCAGCCCCCCATCCGGTAGGAGACCAGAGTCGGAAGTCCAGGGACAATTCCTGGGGTCCTGGGAAAGATGGGAACACAGCCAGGTCACTGGGGGCCGGAGACAGCGGCCCCCGGCCAGCCTGCAGAAGGCATTTTGACAAAGTTGAAGGTTGCAGTGGGAGATTTGACAAAGAATAAGGCTGTCCCCAGGTCCCAGCCCTGGCCCACCCCCCCATGAGCCCTCTCCTCCCTGCAGCTGGCCGCTCGGCTGAATGGCTCCAGCCCCGTGCCCGGACCTCCGCCCCGCCTGCCCTTTGACGACCCCTTCTTTGTGGTGGAGACGCTGTGCATCTGCTGGTTCTCCTTCGAGCTGCTTGTGCGCCTGGTGGCCTGCCCGAGCAAGGCCATCTTCTTCAAGAACGTGATGAACCTCATCGATTTTGTGGCCATCCTGCCCTATTTTGTGGCACTAGGCACTGAGCTGGCCCGGCAGCGGGGGGTAGGCCAACCAGCCATGTCGCTGGCCATCTTGCGGGTCATCCGGTTGGTGCGTGTCTTCCGCATCTTCAAGCTGTCGCGGCACTCGAAGGGCCTGCAGATCTTGGGCCAGACGCTCCGAGCCTCCATGCGTGAGCTGGGGCTCCTCATCTTCTTCCTCTTCATCGGGGTGGTCCTCTTTTCCAGCGCAGTCTACTTTGCCGAAGTTGACCGGGCAGACTCCCATTTTACCAGCATCCCCGAGTCCTTCTGGTGGGCAGTGGTCACCATGACCACGGTCGGCTATGGAGACATGGCTCCCGTCACTGTGGGCGGCAAGATCGTGGGCTCGCTGTGCGCCATCGCCGGCGTGCTGACCATTTCCCTGCCCGTGCCGGTCATCGTCTCCAACTTCAGCTACTTCTACCACCGGGAGACAGAAGGCGAAGAGGCGGGCATGTACAGCCATGTGGACACGCAGCCCTGTGGCACCGTGGAGGGCAAGGCCAACGGGGGGTTGGTGGATGGAGAGGTGCCTGAACTGCCACCTCCACTCTGGGCCCCCCCAGGGAAACACCTGGTCACTGAAGTGTGAGGGGCACCCTCCTTGGAGGGAAGGGGGGAGGGGGAGGAGGGGAGCCCCGTGGGGGGCATTGGTTTGGGAAGTCCTAGGTAAGTGGTGACGAGTGGGAGAGAGCTGAGTCCTGTTGGGTCTTGAGTGGTGAGGGAGGCCCCGTGGGTACCTTAGGGAGCGGCAGTGGGTTCTGCCAGTGGTTCAGGTTGCACTGAACCGTCGAAGCTCGTGAGCCTCTTGGAGTAGCGTTGGGGTAGGCTTGGTCACGTCATTCCGTGAATTTCCCAGGTCCTGGTTGGGTTGGGTTGCGAGTCTGGTTGAGTCTTGTCCAGCTGCACCGGCGTGCAGGGTCAGGTTAGGTGGTCACCGGGCATTGTTGGAAGAATCTTCTAAGGCCATGTTATTTTGGGTTCTGTGAACTTGTGAGTCAAATGATAGAATGTGAGCTTTCTGGGTCATAGCAGGTGACAGTGGGTCGGACCAGAGGCCGGCTGCGTCTCGGGAGGCCAGGTCAGTCGGGTCATATGATTGAGTCCACGCGGCTGCGTGGCCCTGAGCCGTCCCGGTGTGAGTCCTCAGGAATGTTGGCTGGAGTCGGGTGTAGGTGCGCCGACCGCAGGGCCGTGGGGTTGTTCTGCATCAGTGCTACACAGACCCCGGGGCGCAGCGGGAAGAGCCTTGTGTTAAGAGCAGGTGTGGCGGTGTGGATTCTGGGGGTGCGCTGAGCCGGCTGCCCAGGGCTGAGCTCCGTATGCAGAGATCCAGGCGTTGAATCCGAGGGGCTCCAGGTGAACTGGGGGGTGGGGGGGACGTAGACACGCCCATTCCCTCCCCAAGTCTGCTTCCTGTGGCTGCCCAGAGCTCTCTGTCTGACCTCCCCTGTAGTTTTACTCTCAGACACGGAGAGTGAGCTGCGGGGGTGCAGGGGGAAACTTCTCCGTACACAATTGATAGGGGGCAGACCCCAAAAGGGAGGGACAGAGACCCAGAAAGAGGAGGAGCTGGAAACACAGAGAAGAGTGGACAAAGACCCACAGAGAGAGGAGCAGACACCCACGTCAGCCCGCAGAGCTTTAGAGAGTGGGACCCCCAAACAGGCAGAAAAAGTGAGGGCCCCCAGCCTGAGAGAGGCAAGCGTCTCTCCGCAGAATCCTAAAGCGATCCTAAACCAGGCAGCTCAGCAAGGCCCTCAGATGCCCTGGGGGAGGGGTCTCATTGTTTCAGGGGGAACCGAGTATCAGAGCAGGGGAGGGGCCTCCCAAGGTGCGCAGCACGTCTGGGGGCCAGGACGGGGGAGCTAGGACTTGTGGCCGGCCACCTGACTCCAGGCGTCCCTGTCAGCCTACCTGTACGCACGGGTCCCCCAAGTCCAGTAGCCTCATTTCTTACAGAGGAGGAAACCGGGGCTCACTGGGGAGGCCACCCAAGGTCACACAGCCAGAAGGGTTCAGAGGTCTTTCAGCACTAAGGGGCATTCAGAGGAGGGCTGCCTACGGGCCAGGCGGCCCTCAGAGCACTTTACTGGGGTTCACTGATTAAAGCCCATTCAGCCTTGGCCAATGGTGGTGTGTTTTTGTTACTGAGCCGTGAAGTACACTGTGCCCAGAGGGACCAGGGTGAGAGGTCAGAGGGGAACCGAGTGGAGTGCACACCTCTTTCCAAGACCCCCTTGGAAGTTCAAAATGCAGCTAAGGCGTTCAGTTTGCAAACCCCTGCTTTACTGCAACCGCTTTTTTTTTTTTTTTTTTTTTTTTTTTGAGAGGTTTTTGCTACAGGGCGCGTGCGCTCACCAGCCAGAGAGAGACAGAGAGACAGAAAGCGAGAAATCATCCCCCGGGGGGATGGCCACACCGCAATGCCTTCTCCTCCATTCTCCTCTCAGGATCTTGGGCACGCACACACACGCACCCGGCGTGAGTTCTAAGCCACCGGGTCCAGGACGCAAACCACCGCGGTCGACTACGTGGGAGTCCAGCGACATAGCCATTACGCTAACTGCTGGTTTCCTGCAACCACTTTTTATATAAGGAGGGAATAATAGTAGTTGTGGGAAATGTTTGATAGTGGCTACAATGTAACCACTTCTCTCCTCATTGGGAAAGCCACTTCAGAGACAGAAGGGGAGAGAGGCCCCACAGTGACAGTCTGGCAAGCGCAGACCCCAGCACAGGGACCGAGGAGACAGGTCAGAGAGGACAGAAGCCTGGAGACAGGACCCAGAGCCATGGCAGAGACCTGACGGCCAGAGAGGGGAGGGCAGAGGGGCGATGGGGGTCAGAGACTCAGGAGTGGGGACAGAGACCCACGGAAGGGGGACCAACTCTGCAGGGAAGAGTGATCCAGAGGGAGAACGAGGACCCAGAGGAGGAGCACAGATGGCCCGAAAGAGGGAAACGGTGGCCCAAAGAAAGGCAGATAGAGACCCCAAGAAAGAGGAGGACAGAGATCCAGAGAGAGGGCAACAGAGATGCCAAAAGAGGAAGACAGAGACCCAGAGAGAGGGGGACAGAGACTTAGAGAGAGGGAGCCAGAGACTGGTCCCATTAGTTTTCTTTGAAAACCCAAACTCACTGCTACTGCCCCATCAGGGACTGGAAGTGAGCGTCCCCTCATAGGAGGTGGGGCGGGCTGGGTGCTTAGGGGTGGGGAAAGTGGAGAGGTCAGAGCGGTGACCTGAATGACAGAGACTGGGAAGTGGCTCTTCCCCGCCTCCCATAAACAACCAAGCAGCCTTGGCTGGAATGAGGAGCCGGGGAGCACCCTAGCCCGGGGACACCCCTCCTGCCACCTTGCCATGCTATATTTAGCGGAGGGAGGGGGGGTGCGGGATGACCCCCCAAGGTGGTGTCAGTTTTCCTTCTGAGAATAGCTCAGGGGAGGGGAGCCGGAGTCCCAGGGCAGAGGCGCATGGGGTGAAGTCTTGGTCCTACCACTGGCCCAGGACTCCAGCTCCCGCCTCACCCGGTCTTTCTTAGGGTCTCTCTTGGGGACTCTGACCTCCCCTTTGGGGGTCTATCCCCTTCTCGTGGGGTGTCTGTCCTCTTTCCGTCTGGGTCTCCGCTTCTCTCTGGCTGTCTTCCTCCCTCTTCAAGGTCTCTGCCCCCACAGATCTCTGCCCCCACAGGTCTCTGCCCACCCCCAGGTTTCTGCCCCCCCCAGGTATCTGCCTCCCAGGTCTCTGCCCCCCAGGTCTCTGACCCCCAGGTCTCTGCCCCCCCAGGTCTCTGCCCCCTAGGTCTCTGCTTCCCCAGGTCTCTGCCCCACAGGTCTCTGCCCCCCCCCAGGTCTCTGCCCCCAGGTCTCTGCCCCCCCCAGGTCTCTGCCCCCCAGGTCTCTGCTCCCCAGGTCTCTGACCCCCCAGGTCTCTGCTCACCCCAGGTCTCTGACCCCCCAGGTCTCTGCCCCCCCAGGTCTCTGCTCACCCCAGGTCTCTGACCCCCCAGGTCTCTGCCCCACAGGTCTCTGCCTCCCCAGGTCTCTGCCCCCCCAGGTCTCTGCCTCCCCAGGTCTCTGCCCCCCAGGTCTGCCCCCCAGGTCTGCCCCCCAGGTCTCTGCTCCCCAGGTCTCTGCCCCCCCAGGTCTCTGCTCCCCAGGTCTCTGTTCCCCAGGTCTCTGCCCCCCCAGGTCTCTGCTTCCCCAGATCTCTGCCCCCCAGGTCTGCCCCCCAGGTCTCTGCTCCCCAGGTCTCTGCTCCCCAGGTCTCTGCTCGCCTTTTCTCCATTCCTGTACCTCCCATCCCATCATGCTCTCCATCGGTCACTGTCACTGTCCCCTGTGTCTTTTAGCAGGTCATTTCTCGTCAAACATACCTTTGTCTGCGTGGGAGACTATAATACCTTGAGATTCTCTTATCTGAGCTCAGGACAAGACTCTCCCCAGTCCCCACCCAGGAAATTCCAGGAGAGAGGACTCTGTGGGAGCGCCCCCACCCATGTCTCTGGGCCTTGGGCCTTATCACTGCCCCGGCCCAGCTGGTTAATGTCTGGCATGGAGCTCCTGGGAAAGCGTGGACGAGAGCCGAGGGTGGGAATCTGCCCCGGGATTGACACTTCACTGGCAAAAAGCTGCAAAGGAATCTCAGACCCAGACTCCTGGGGCTAATGCACAGGGGGCTGGGGGCTGGATTCCTGAGTCCAAGGAAGGAGGGGCTGGGGAGGAAGGGGCTGGGGTCGGATTTTTGGATACGAGGGAGGAAGGGGCAGGAGGCTCGACTCCTGCGGCTGAGAGGAGGGGCTGGGGACTCGGACTCCTGGGACGGAGAGAGGAGGGGCTGGGGGCCCGAACTCCTGGGTCTAGGGAGGAGGGGGCGGGGGGCTGGACTCCCGGGACTGAGGCGGGGCCGGGCTGAGCGAGCCAGGCCAGGCTTCCGAGGTCTCGGCACGCGTGTGCAGGCGGGATCCCCCGGCCCCTCCTCCGCCGTCGGGCGCCGCCCCGCCCCCGACCCGGGCCCTCCGGAGCGCGAGAGGCGAGGAGCCGGCGGGCCGGCGGGCGTCCCTGCAGCCAGCAGCGGGAGGAGGAGCCGCCGCCGCGCCAGGGGCTGCCGGGGAAACCGAGAGCGCGCCCCAGGTAAGCGCCTCCGCGCCTCCTCCCCGGGGATTCCGGCGTCCGGGTGGCCCTGCCCCCGGGTAGGGAGGGACGGGGGCGGGGCCTGCGGGGCGGGGCTTGGCGGAGAAACTGAGGCAGGAGGGAAGTGTCGCAGATCTGCAGCCGGTTCCCCGCAGCCGGGTCTCAGGAGTCCCGACCCCCAGCCCAGATCTGCAGGAGGAGCCGGGGAGCCCACGTTGCTGAGTACCGGGGAAGAGGGGCCTGAACTCCAGCACTCCTGGGTCTGAGGGAGGAGGCAGCTGGGGACCCCGGGTCCCGGTGCGAGGGCGGAGGCGGCTGGGGACCCAAACTCCTGGCCCTAGTGGGTCAACCTGCGCCCCTCTCCACGCCCACCCTTCCCATTTCCCCATCTCCGAGCCGGGCCGGCCACTCCAGGTATGTGCCGAAGTCTTGGGCGGGCCCTGGCCTGTCCCGCGAGGAGGGAACATTCCAGGAAGCAGCCTTGGGGACCCAGGGCTTCTGGAGTGTGGGCCCTCGGGGACCCGGGTGTCCGGGCCAGCCCTGCCCCCGCCGTCTGGGAGACGAATGGGCCGAGGGGATGTAATCTTTTCCAGCCTCCTTTATAAGCGACTCCCCGCTCCCTTCCCCTCCCTCTCCCCCCATCTGCTTCCCATCCCAGCTAGGCGCCGTCACCTGGGCAGGGAAGGGGCCTCAGGGAAGGGGCGGGGCCTCGACTCTTGGGTACCCTACGCTTTAGGAGGAAGGCTGGGAAAGGGATGTTGGGGGTCAGGCCCCCCTCCCTTGGTGACTCTATAACCCACCTCACCTTTCTTCCCCTAGGTGGTTGCCCCCTCCCTCTCCTGAAATGTCGGGGAGGAGGGGGCCACCTGCGTTCTCCACAGGGGCCCCCTGGAGCCTGGGGGCCCCCAGGCCTGGAGCACGGAGGTGGAGGAGGTGCTGACAGATCGGGTAACCGCTGGCTGCTTCCCAGTCCTGCCCATGCCACCCCTTCCCAGATCCACCAGCTTCCAGAATGCTGTAGAGACCTGCCCCCAGCCTCTCCCGGCCCTGGTCGCCCTTGCTGCCGGGAAACGGAGGCCCTGCCTGCAAGAGCAAGTGTCTTTCTTGCAGGCGTCCTGGGGCACTTGGGTGTCCCCGAAACCTGGAGTGTCCTCCACCTGCAGGGTTAGGGTCCCTCAGACTGTGGAGACAGGATGGCTGAGTGGGGTTGCTCAGTGAGGGTTCAGGTCCCACCTCTGCTGCTTGTGGGCTGAGTGACCTGGGGCAGGTGGTTCACTTCTCCGAGTGGATACTCTCCCTTTGCTGGCTCTTAAGTAATAGTAGCTGAATTCGTATTAATCTAGAAGTTGGTTGTTACCCGGGTCCTAGACTATAGGGCCTCCCGGGGCTCTAGAACCAGGCCACCCCAGTTTTAGGCAGGACGCCCCTGCGGTTTCCAAAGTCTGTCCTCCCCTAAGTCTCTATCCTCTTCTCTCACTCTGGCCTCCCTCTCTTCCAGGTGCTGCGAGACATGCTCCCCCACCCCCCATGCACCCTCCCCATCCTCCTCCTCTCCCTCCTCCCCAGTGTTCCAATGGAGCCCCATCCTCCACCCTCGCCTCTGCCCCCCTTTCTGGCCCCTGAGTGGGACCTCCTGTCTCCCCGCGTAGCCCTATCCAGGGGTGCCCCCACTGGGCCCCCTCTGCTCTTCCTTCTGGAAGCTGGGGCCTTCGGGGAGTCGGCAGGGGCCGCAGCCAACCGCAGTCGGCGTGGGGTGAGCGAGACGGCGCCAGCGAGTCGCCGGGGCGAGCTGGCCGTGTGTGATGCGGTCAGTGGCTGGGTGACAGACCGCCGCACGGCTGTGGACTTGCGCGGGCGCGAGGTGGAGGTGTTGGGAGAGGTGCCCGCAGCGGGCGGCAGCCCCCTCCGCCAGTACTTCTTCGAGACTCGCTGTAAGGCCGATAGTTCTGGGGAAGGTGGCCCCGGTGGGGCCGGAGCGGGCTGCCGGGGTGTGGACCGGAGGCACTGGGTGTCTGAGTGCAAGGCCAAGCAGTCCTACGTGCGGGCGCTGACCGCGGATGCCCAGGGCCGCGTGGGCTGGAGATGGATTCGAATCGACACTGCCTGTGTCTGCACGCTCCTCAGTCGGACTGGCCGGGCCTGAAGCCCCAGCCCAGGAACTCATCGGGCAGACAACCAAGAGAGCCAGCTGCTGAAGGACCTAGGGGGCAGCTTGGCTGCTCCAAGGGCTTTCATTGGGGACCTCGACCTCGTCAGATGATCACAAAATCACAGCTCTCTGACTCTGAGAGCTCAATCCATGCAGGACGCGTCATGAAACCAAATGGGGTTTCTAAGGATGAATAGGAGTTCTCCTGGAAGAACCTGAGGGTAACAATGATGATGATCACAATAATGGCCAGTGTTTGCTGAGTGCTTAGTATTTATCAGCTGTAACACAACCCCTCAGGTCAACGCTTGCGGACTTGACTGCCGGAGAACTGACCACCTGGTCTCAGAGGACATTGCCTTGCCCATGCTGGGGAGAGGGACAGGAAGTATGTTAAGAAGTGGGTGGAGAGGGTAGAAACGAACATGCAGACAACAGGCCAGGGAACCTTGAAAACACGGCCCATGGGGACCAGCAGATGGCATAATGGTTACGTTGCTGGACTCCCACATAGTTGACTCCAGTTCAAGTCCCAGACCTGGCTGCTTAAAACTCATCCCAGGCACATGTACGTGTGTGCCCAAAATCCTGGGAGGAGACTGGAGAAGGGATTGTGGCATCTTTCCTCTCCCCCCCACCTGATTCTTGCTTTCTGTCTCTTTGGTGAGTGCACAAGGTTTATAGGGGGGAAAGAAAAGAAGAGAAGAGAAAAGAAAAGGAAACATGCCCCACACAAGGCCTTTTGGTATGAGTCGAGGGTTCAAATGAGAACTTACTTTGCAGAGGGGCAACTGTTTTGAGGTAGTGAGCCACTGTTCCCGCCACCCCGGGAAGCACTAGCCAAGGGGAATGGTGAGTGATCGGGGCGCTGGGGAGCTACAGTCCCGTGTCTACCCCCTTCTCTGTTCCAGCCTGTAAACCACATTGGGGGAGAAAAAGAAAAAAACTAACAAAACCACCCCTTAAACGCGCCCAGTTTAGGGGCCGGCTCCGTGGTTTGGTGGTGATGCACTGCTCCAGAGAAGCCGGGCCTCACGTGGCAGCCTCAGCTCAGTTCCCTGGCCTGGTCGTCCTGTCATACTCGGGCACGTGTGTGAGTGCCCTGGGTCCCCCGGCCAGAGGATGAGAGGAAGGGGCTTGCAGTCAGGGACCCGATGGAAGGTGCCGCTCAGTCATGCACACACATATATGTGCACACGCCCTCTTACCATGAATAAGGGGGTGGAGATTGAGAGGTCACAGAAAAGGGATTAAAATAATTTTTAAAACATTTTGCCACAGGGTGCTTGTGCTTGCCAGAGAGAAGAAGGGGAAGTGAGAAATCACTCCAGAGGGGAGATGGCCATGCCACAATCCCTTCTCCATTCTCCTCTTAGGATTTTGGAGTGATTTCCAAGCTGCCAGGTCTGGGATTCGAGCTGTGGTCAGCCATGTGGGAGTCCAGTGCCTTAACCACACTACCTGCTGGTTTCCAAAAAGGGAAAAATCTTTTAAAAATTGTCTAGATTGAGTAGGACGTGAGGTTCTGACCAGCTGGCCAGCCCTCTGGCTAGGACCCGGGCTAGGACACTGACAGGCTTTGAGAAGGGTCCTCGGTATGGCTGGGGGTGGGGGCAGTCAGTGGGACCCGGGCCGGGCTGCAGAAGGCAACCTCTGCTTTCCTTGTCTGAAGTACGGGCTGGTGGGACGAGATGCGAGGCCGAGGCAGAGGCCTTGACCAAAAGCTCTCTATGGTGAGGAAGTTACAAGAGAGGGAAGGGCAGATCCTGCTCCTTCAAAATATTTCACCGTTCCTCCTGCTTGACGTATGTTCCCACTCTGTCACCCCATGCCTGTCACGTGTTCTATTAGGTCCAGCTCTGGGCTAAGGACCCAGACATCGCACATCTTCCTGGGCCCCCAGGGCACAGTGGGGCTGACTGCTTTGGTTTCTCCTTGTTTTAGACCTGTGGTCCCCTCTCTTTTTTTGCTGTCTCTAACTTCCGGCGTCTCTTGTCTCTGAGCTGGTATCTCTCTCTGTCCCTGTCTCTCACTCACCATCTCTCCCCACCCGTGTGTATGTCCCCCTCACTTGGCGAAGCTCTTCCGCACCGTCCTCTTTCTTGCTAGGTATTTCCCTGTGTATTTGTGGGCTGTCCCCCCTTCGCCCACCCCTGTATTCAGGCGGGCAGGATGGCCAACATCAGCGCCCACGTCCCTAGCAGGCTTCTGGAACTAGTTAGCAGAGGTGGGCAGACTTGCCAAGGGGAGAGGGAGGGTTTGGACCCTGTGCAAGTGGGGGTGTTTCTCACAGGTTCCCTGATGTGCTGGGGGGGTCTCTGTCTCTGTCTGCAGGCCCCTCCTCCCGTCTCTGTCCCCTTCTCTCTGCTGCTCTGCCTCACCCCTGTGATCTCCGGGTCCCTGAAACTTTGAATTTCTGTCTCGGCTTCCTGTTCTGCTCCGTCTCGGCCCTCCTCTCTCGGAGCCCCTGGCCTGCTCCGCATGTTTCACTGTTTCTGTGCCCCTGTTGGGGGTCTCTGTCCTCTCTCAGTCCCTGTCTCTCTTTCCCCGGGTCTCTTTCTCACTCTATCCATCCACATACCTGCAGGCCCTTCATTGGCTAAGCTCAGGGTGGGCGGGTTCTGTCACCCGGGGCAACAGCCACAACAAGTTTGCTCCTGCCGGGCTCCGGGTGAGGGGGCGGGACCATGGCCGGCCGGACTCTGGCTCTGCGTTATGGGCCCTTGTGGTCCCCCATCTCTGAAACCGAGGTGCCGGGATCCTGGCCCAACTGGCATCTCACCAGCAGCGGAGTTGCCCACCACCTCGTCCCGCCTGCGCCCTTCCCCCCGCCCACCGTGCAGGTGAGAGGACCCTAGCTTGGAGGGTCCTAGGGGTCCCCCCAGAAACCCGAATGCTACGAGAAATGAGCTCGGGGCTGGGGCTTGGACTAGTGTTCGGAGGAGGGTCCTGACACTCAGGGAGGAGGGGCCGGGGAACCTGGATGCCTGGACCAGACAGCCGGCGGGGAGAGGTTTGAGCTGGAGTGGGGCTCCCGAGTCCCTGCAGCCGACGTCCTGCCCCTTCTCACCAGTCCACGGTGGCCAAGCCCCTACCCCCGGCCGCAAAGCAGGCTCCGCACATCGGGGCTTTCGACGAGGTCATCAGCAGGTGGGAGACGACCTCGGGCTCGGCTTTCGTGCCCAAGAACCACGGCGGGCCCTATGCGCAGCCCAGGGCCCCAGAGCCTGCGGACCCCACGCGGACTATGGGGATCAAGGATTTAGGAGAAAAGGTGAGGTTCTGAGATGGCGGTGCCTGCGGGGGCCGGGGCCTGGGACCGCCCTTGGTCCCCTGTGCTCTGACATCAGGTCTCTGGGCCGCCCTCCCGCAGCTCAGACACCGCGGCTGGCGCCACCCTCTGACCATAAAGCACCAGAGCAGCGAGACTAGGGCGCAGTACACGGGCTGTCCCGGCCTGGAGCAGCGCGCCACCTCCCACGCCGGGACCCTGCCCCTGGAGCTCGCAGACCACCTCCGCGGGGGCCCTTCCCAGGTAGCGGAGTGGAGGGCGCGGGCGAGAAGGGCCGAGCGCGGAGCGTCGGGGGCGGGGGTCGCAGCGGCTCTGAGGTTAGGGACCAGACTAGGGGATCCTGAGGAGGGGCCGGAAGATTTATGGGTATTGGTATTTTTAGTTTGAGGGCGTGGCTAAAGGATTTGGGCGGGACCTCCTGGAGACTCGAAATCCCCGCCCTCAGGCAGGTGCCGAGCTAGACAGACCGCTGCGGGCGGAGGACCCTGCTCGAGGTCTCTGCTCCCGGGGGCGGGACTAGAATGTTCTGAGACGAGACCGTGGTGAGAAGTGGGACTAGGCTTTTCTGGGGAAGAGGAGGTAAAGTGGCGTTGTTGCTGAAGGTGAGGCTGAACTCTAGTTGGCGCTGACCACGGTTCGAGACTGGGAGCGGAACCGAGAAGACTTTTTTGTGACTGGGTGTGTGTTGGGGCGGGGGCAAGCTTGGACTTGAGTTTTTTGAGGGACAGAAAGTGTTTGGATTTGGGGGAATGAGGCTGGGGAGGGTTCTGATTTGGGGAGCGAAGCTAAAGTAACCTGGCACGGGACTGGTCCCAGAATTCCCATTCTGGGACGAGGTGTGAGGGCCTGGTCCGGCACGGCTGCTGAGTCCGAAGAAGAGCAATTCTGAGCTGCGGAACGGAGTATGAAACCCTCTTGCTCATCCGTCCTCCCCAAATTTCCTTAGGCTTTAATCCCCTGGACCAGGAACCCCGAGCTGGCCGGCCGGCCTTTCGCAATCTCTGACCAGGGCGTCCTGGACCGCCATCAGCCCTATCTGACCACCTCGGCCCGGGACTTCCGGTTCTACTCGAAGTGAGCCGGCCCTCGTCCGCACTGCTCTCGCGCTCAGCTCCCGCTTAGGCCGATGCGGAGGGGACCGGGCGCCCCCTGGTGTGGTTCCCCTTCTGACTGAGTAGTTACCGCTTTCCTGCACTCCTAAGAACCGACGTCAGACCCCAGCCCTCTTTTAGCACCCAGGGGCAACCCTCAGGAACCTGCTACCGGGACAGGGAGCCTGCCGAGCGTCCGAGGGGGGTTCTGGGTCTGGGGGTGAGGCCCTGAGCCTCTTGGGCGGGGCATCCTTCGTCACTGAAGCCCCTAGATACTCCTGCCCAAGGATGTGGAAACGTATTTCCAGTCCCTTTAGCTCAAGGACGCAGGAATCCAGGCGTCCCCCGTCCCGTCCTTCCTAAGCGGTCCCCAGCGCCAGCAAATGTGCCCTCGTCTCAAAAAGCAGGATCTCGAGAGTCTGCAATCTTCTTAAGACCCGGGGCCTGAACCTCAGCCTCGTCTCAAGAAAATTTAGCTGTGTCCTCCCCATCCTGCCTCCGTCCCATAGGAAGGAGCTGTCCGGATACCCCCGCAAAGATTTGCTGACCTACTGGAGCTTCCGGGAGACGCCCCAGCTTAGGGGTTACAGCCCGAAGCAGTCGTGCTCCTCTCGGCTGCCTCGACCGCCGCAGGTCCGCTTGCCCCGAACCCGCCCAGTGACGCTGGCCGTGCCGCACCGCGGGGCCCTGTCTCTGGCTCAGGAGTCCTACACCAATCCGCTGCACCCACTCCGCCGGTTCGACCGATTTTGCCCGCTAGAGGCGCCCTGGGGCGGCCCGCACAAGAAGCCCCTACCGGGTATCTATAGCGTGCCCAAAGCCTATCGCACCGAGAACTCCCGCTATGGCAGCTCGAAGCCGGAGCTTGTCTGAGCAGCCGGGCCCCGCCCCGCCCCGCCCCCTGGACCGTGGGGCGGGGCCAGGAACAATGCGACCAGTGGGAGGAGCAGGGCTCGGGAGCCCCCGCCCACTCACGGGCCACGCCCCTCAGGTCTATGGTGTCGCCTGGAGAAACCCAGACACGCCTACTCATTTCCCTTGGGGTGGCGGGTGGCGGTACTGAGACCAGAAAATGGACCTTGAGGCTGGTGGCCCAGCGGGAGGGGACATGCCCCCTGCGGGAGATGGGGGAGGGGCTTACCTTTGGCCAGAAGTTAAATAGCCTAAATCATGTCCATTTTGGGGGACAGCTCTGGTGGGCTTCATGGTTTCTTGGGGGTGGGGTGTGGGGGAGGTGGGGATCTAGCGAAATCTCTTGCTGGTAGACATCCGGCTTCAAGCGGCCAGCACGGTGGTGGTGGTCGGGGGTCCTTCACGGGTTGGGCAGAATCTATTACAGTAACCGACTCACAGCCCTCCAATAAGGCACAGGAATCACTTTCAGTCTGTCTCGGGTAGAGTTGGGTTGAGGCTTCGGGCGTGGCAACTCTCCGCAGCGCAGAGGCGGCCTAAGACCCCCACTTGGCTCACCCCCGCCCGAAGAGCAGAGACAGGGCTTCACGGCAGGAGCGCGACTGCGGGCTCCTACACGGCTTCCTGCGCCTCCACCAGGGGCTGGTCTAGCGCCTGAAGACAGTCTATGCTGCATCGTGGGCGCCTCATCCTTGGTGCTGAGGGCACTGGGGTGCGGCGCTGTGCGAGCCTGACCTTGCCCTGCACCTCCCTGATCTTGCCGCCTCCCACCCCAGAGTGGATTAGTGTCCAGGTTACCCCTGCATGCCGCCACCACCTGGTGGCCTTGCCGCCCCCACAGCTCACAGGTATAAAGCCAGGTAGGAAGGTAGGGAAGACACCGAGGATGGAGAAGCTCCAGGTAAGATCTAGGGCCCGGGGAGTACTTTCCAGTTCCATCCAGGCCACAACTGGCGAGAAGAGCAACAGAGGTGACCTGGTGACAGAAGTAGCAGCTTCCCACAGGGAGGGGAGCTGGAGGGGTGGTAGTGAGGGTGGGTCTGACATGGGACCCCTGGGGTCCCTTACACTGGCCCTGCATGCAGGTGGCAGGGATGGTGCATGAAGCAGGGCCTGGATGCCTGGGCGTGGCCACGGAGGGCAGAGGTCTCAGACCAGCCTGAGGCACTGCCTTGTCCCAGGGGCTGCTGCTGTGGCTGCTGCTGAGCGGGGGTGGGGCATGGGCATCCGGGGGACCACTGCGGCCACTGTGCCGGCCCACCAATGCCACACTGGCTGCGGAGAACGAGGCCTGTCCTGTGTGCATCACTTTCACCACCAGCATCTGTGCCGGCTACTGCCCCAGCATGGTGAGCCGGGGGCAGCACTCCTAGCCTGAGGACGGTGCTGCCACCGTGTGCCAGGGTGGAAGGGCCAGACCTGTGGAAAACGGGAGATCGCAGTGGGGTGGAAGGGTGGCCTGGACCCTCGGGCAGGGGTTGGGTGTGTGGGTGGGAAGGTGAGGTCCCTGTCACCCGAGGTGGGGTCTGTGGGGGCAGTGGCTCAGGCGGGTCCGTTCCCTGTGCGCCCCAGGTACGAGTGCTGCCAGCTGTCCTGCCGCCTGTGCCCCAGCCAGTGTGCACCTACCGGGAGCTCCGCTTCGCTTCCATCCACCTCCCTGGCTGCCCACCTGGCGTGGACCCCGTGATCTCCTTCCCTGTAGCCCTTAGCTGCCACTGTGGGCCCTGCCGCCTCAGCAGCTCTGACTGTGGGGGTCCCAGAGCACAGGGCTTGGCCTGTGACCGCCCACACCTCCCAGGCTTCCTCGTCCTCTAAGGTCCTCCCCAGCCTCCTACACCCACCCCCAGTTCTGAACCCAGCAGACGCGCCATCCTCCTCCAATAAAGGCCTCTTGATCTGCACTCCGGGCTCTTTCTGTAGGCTCAGGGCGAACACACATACACGCACATGCCAGGTCCAGCATTGAAGCCATTTTATATAAAGTCACAGTGTCAGAACTCTGGTAGAAAGTGGGGTGCGGGGAGGGAGCTCCAGCTCAGGAGGTGTCCATGGTCTCACCTTCTGTGGGGAGAAAGGCGGCCACATGACCAGTTTGGCCTGGAGGGTGGGGCCCAGCTCTCCGAGGCCACCCTCCCCGATTTCCCCACCAAGGGAGACCCTGGACATGCAAGGCAAGGGCAGGGCTGCTCACTGAGCTCATTGAAGAGGAAGGCGTCCTGGTATTCCTTCATGTACTGCGTGGAGCGCGACTCGTCCAGGAAGAGGGAATAGACCCGCTTGATGTCATCCACCTGCACCTCTGTGCCCTGGGGGCAGGGGGAGTGCTCAGCTGGACTCTAGTAAGGGCCACTGCACACAGGCCCCAGCGTGCCACCTTCCACTCCAGGTGGCAGAGGGTGGCAGGTAGGAGTAAGGGTTTTGAGGCAGATGTCTTGGCTTCAGATCTTACTTGGTGACCTCCTGGCTATGGGCCCTAACCTCTCCATCCCTCACCTCTAAATGGATTTATAGCATCTGCTTGCAGGCAACCAGTAATTACTGAGCACCTGCTAACAGCCAGGCCAGGAGGCAGAAGCAAACAGGAGGGTTGAAAAGTCCCTGCTGTTGAAAGTGCCTATTCGAGGGGCCAGCAGGTGGTGTGGTGGTTGGGATGCTGGACTCCCACATGGCTGATGTGGTTCGAGTCCTGAACCTGGCAGCCTACTTTCTCATGAGTACACATGCCCTGTGGCATTTAAAAAACAATAATAATAAAAAATAATATTAAGTAAAAATTATTAACAAAAAGAAGAGAGAAAATGCCTATTCTAGGATGAAATGCAACAGCTCTCGGGGTAGGGGTCATTCCCTCTGTATCTGACCCTCTTCTGCAGAGGCTGACCTTGCGTTTCCGGCACACCAGGCTGGCGGCCGTGATGAGCTGGATGGCATAGCGCAGGGAGGTCTCCAGGCCGATGCGGGTCAGCACGGTGTAGGCGTCCTCACTCATTTCCACGTCCTCCTCCTCGCACCTACAGGGACAGGCAGGAGGGAGTTCAGCCAGAGTCAGGCCTCCGACTGCAGCAGCAGAAGTGGCCAGGCAAGATCCTGGCTGCCCCAGCCTGGGAACTGTGGTGTCTGCATTCCAGCACCAGAGAATGCTGGGACAGAAGAGCCACTGAGGCCTGGGCAGGGCTGGTCCTAAAACCTGGGCCTTCTGGGCCCTCGCAGGGCTCCTTCTCCATCAGTCACTGGTCCCTCCCCCCCTCCCAACAGTGGCCCCACCGCGGGGCAGAGGCCCCTGCCTGGTCAGTCCGCCCAGGGCTCGGTGTCCCATCTGTCCGACAGACCGGACACCAGGTGGCCCGAAGCACGCAGTCTGGTCCCGCCCGCACCGTATGCGGAGGATCTGCTTTGTGTCCTTCTCGCTGTAGGGGGAAGTGGAGACGATGAGCATCCGGTCCAGCAGGTCGATGGGGATGCCGTGAGGGCTCTGGTAGCTGGTGCCCCGGATCCTGAGGGAGGCAGGGAGGGTTGTCAGAGTGATGCTCCCCAACCCGACTCTGTTCCCCCTATTTGGAGTCACTCCCCATCACAACCCACTTGCTGGGCCAAATGCCACTTAACCTTCAGTTCCCAGCTCATGTCACTTCCTGACGCACAGCCCTCCACAGATGCGTCAGTCCCCAAGGGTGCCCTTCTGTGAAGCCGGGGCTGGCTTCAGCCAGAAATCTATGCCAGGATTACTGGCTCAAGGTCCCACGCCCCTGCTCGACAGCTCCAGGGAGAAGGGATACACCCATCTTGCTGCCTGTGCACCAGGACCTGGGCTCGGCAGGCTCCGGGGCAGCCACTCCTCCTACTATAGCAGTGATGTCCTATGAAGTCACTATGACACCTGACTAGCGGATGCTGACCCACTGCACCTGGAGCCCACCTGGGACAGGCCCTGCAAGCATCCGGGCACAGTAACTGTGTCCATCAGCAGGCGCCCCTCTGCACACCACAGGGCTGTGCCCCCCCAAACCTGCTGTGAGCTGAGAGTGCATTTCATACACCTCGCCTACCAAGCCTCACAGCTCAGCCTCGCTCACCTTAGACGTGCCCACGAC
Source organism: Tupaia tana (assembly GCA_026018925.1). Taxonomy (NCBI): domain Eukaryota; kingdom Metazoa; phylum Chordata; class Mammalia; order Scandentia; family Tupaiidae; genus Tupaia; species Tupaia tana. The sequence goes on from JAKSZU010000018.1 coordinate 58,002,901, forward strand.
ACGCACCCTGGCCTACAGCGGGATTGTCTCTCACAAAGCCTATGTCACAATGATGTGTTGCATGTCCCATGTCATTTACTGAACGCTGCACTGAAGGCGGAATACCGAGCAAGCAGCGTCTGCTGAACGCTTCGCTCTCAAACCACTGCGCAGCCCAAACCCTAAACTGTGTCCTCTGCCAAGGGGCCATCTTTACACATCATTTTAGGTGGCTCTGTGTGGTGTTTTGTTTTTAACTTTTGCCAGTGGGCACATGAGTATGTCAGATACTGGTGTGTGTGTGAGAGACAGAGAGAGAAAGCACCCTCTGTGGGGCATGGTCACGGCGCAATCCCTTCTCCATTTCTCCCTCTGGGGATTTTGGGCACACATGCACATGGTGGTTTTTTTTATTTTCTTTCTTTCTTTCTTAATTTTAAAAAAAAGAATTATTTACTTATTTATTTCCATTTGTTGTTATTATTTTTAAGATTTGACCAGAGAGACAGACAGAGAGAGAGAAAGGGAAAGCAAGAAAGCAAGTTGCCAGGTTCAAGACTTGAACCGCGATCAACCATGTGGGAATGCGGTGCCCTTAGCCACCATACCACCTGCCGGTCCCCACATGGTAGTTTTTCAAGCTGCTAGACCCGAGACTAGAACCACATAGTTGGCCACGTGGGATCCAGCCACCCTAACCACCACACTGGCCCGACACCGTAACATAACTGCTATTTGGTGGTTCTGAGCGCCAGTCAGCACGCTCTGTAGGGTCCTGCCTGAGGCAGACCTGCCACACACAGTGCCCCCTCCAAAGCACCGTCTCTCCAGCTCAGGATCGCCAGGCAGGGCAATACTTCAGCACAGCTCCTGGGGCCGATCCCAACGGCAAAGCCACCAGCAAAAGGCACAAACAATGTGACAGACGTGGTACCGAGCAGATTACCAGAGGACTGAGCAGAGCAGAGAGCTGCAGAGCGACCCCTTGTTCAGCCTCAGCCGGGAAGGTGGCGGTGCCAGGCAGCCTGAGGATTCTGCTGCTGTGCATGTCCGCCATGGTTGCAAAGCGCCCCAAATGCTGGTGTGAAGCGAGCAGATGCACCAACTCACATCTGCACGCTGGGGACTGACTGTATTTGCTGCCTCCTCACAGGAGGTGCCCGTGTAGTGCCCACACCCTGCTCTGCAGCTGCTGAGAACCCACTCTTGGCCTTGGGCATCTTCCAACCCCAGCCATCTGGGGATCAAATTCTGGCCCTGCCTCCTTCTAGACAAGAGACCCTGGGCAATTGCAGGGCTTGCTGTCCTGACCAGGAGAGGACTGAGACGATGGTACCTCCTGAGGGCCCAGGGGCCCAGCCTGCCCAGGAAAACTCTGGCCATGGCTGGGCAAAAGAACCTGCCATCTCCAACAGCCATGGCTCCGGCCAGTTCCAGCAGGACACATGGCTCAGCCCTGGAGGTGGCATTCCTGGCCTCCCTCACAGCCAGACGTGGGCACTGAGCAGGCCACGCAATGGGACATGGCGCAGCCTCTGGTCACAGCCTGCCAGGGGTCAGCCTCCACTCTGCGCCCTGCTTCCTGTGGGCAGCAACACCGACAGGGCGAGACGGCCAGGACAAAGAGGAGTGAGGCACTGCCACAGTCAAGGGCCAAGGCTCTCTAGATTTGCTTCATGCCTCAGGAATTTCTCACAGCAAACTTAGGCCAAAAGCCCACTAAGCACTGCACCGAGGAACTACGTCTAAACAGCTAAGCAGTTCGGCGGCCCAGGCAGCACCTGGCAGCTGGCCCTGTGCTGCCCTCAACATGGAAAATATCCCACAGCACCAGGGGTGCCTCAGCACATGCTTTGGGAACCGTAGCCTGAGCAACAAGGCCCAGCCTGGCCTGCAGAGCGGAGGTGCCCGCCACCTGCGAGGGCACTGAGCCAGCAGTCATGGCTACCCAGCACTCGCGCTCCACAGGCCTTCCTTTACCCAGGGGCCACACCAGCCACCCCCACGCAATGCTGTCCTGAGGCCCGGCAGCCGGCTCACCGGGTGATGCCACGGTTGGTGGCCATGATGAGGACAGGCGCCATGTCGCTCTCCAGGGCCCGGTTGAGAAAGGAGAAGCTCTCAATGTCCAGCATGTGAACCTCGTCGATGAACAGCACCTGGAAGTGTCGGGCGGGTGTCCAGTCCACTGCACACCCTCCTCCCAGCATGACTCGCACAGCCCACCCAGGTGCTCATGCACAGCCCACTGCACAGCCCACTCCTCCCAGCACTCCTCGCCCGGCCCACCCGGGTGCTCATCCAGTCCACTGCACACCCTCCTCCCAGCACTCGCACCTGCGCCCGGCACGTCACCGGCCCACCCGGGTGCTCATCCAGTCCACTGCACACCCTCCTCCCAGCATGACTCGCACGGCTGCTCATCCAGCCCACTGCACACCCTCCTCCCAGCACTCCTCGCCCGGCCCACCCGGGTGCTCATCCAGCCCCTCCCAGCACACCTCGCCCGGCCCACCCGGGTGCTCATCCAGCCCACTGCACACCCTCCTCCCAGCACACCTCGCCTCTCATCAGCGGCCCACCCGGGTGCTCATCCAGCCCACTGCACACCCTCCTCCCAGCACTCCTCGCCCGGCCCACCCGGGTGCTCATCCAGCCCACTGCACACCCTCCTCCCAGCACACCTCGCCCGGCCCACCCGGGTGCTCATCCAGCCCACTGCACACCCTCCTCCCAGCACGCCTCACACGGCCCACCCGGGTGCTCATCCAGCCCACTGCACACCCCTCCTCCCAGCACTCCTCGCCCGGCCCACCCGGGTGCTCATCCAGCCCACTGCACACCCTCCTCCCAGCATGCCTCACACGGCCCACCCGGGTGCTCATCCAGCCCACTGCACACACCCTCCTCCCAGCACGCCTCACACGGCCCACCCGGGTGCTCATCCAGCCCACTGCACACCCTCCTCCCAGCACTCCTCACACCGGCCCACCCGGGTGCTCATCCAGCCCACTGCACACACCCTCCTCCCAGCATGCCTCACACGGCCCACCCGGGTGCTCATCCAGCCCACTGCACACACCCTCCTCCCAGCACTCTCACCCGGCCCACCCGGGTGCTCATCCAGCCCACTGCACACACCCTCCTCCCAGCACTCCTCGCCCGGCCCACCTGGGTGCTCATCCAGCCCACTGCACACACCCTCCTCCCAGCACACCTCGCCCGGCTCACCCGGGTGCTCATCCAGCCCACTGCACACACCCTCCTCCCAGCACGCCTCACACGGCCCACCCGGGTGCTCATCCAGCCCACTGCACACACCCTCCTCCCAGCACGCCTCACACGGCCCACCCGGGTGCTCATCCAGCCCACTGCGCACCCCTCCTCCCAGCACGTCTCACACGGCCCACCTGGGTGCTCATCCAGCCCACTGCACACCCTCCTCCCAGCACGCCTCACACGGCCCACCTGGGTGCTCATCCAGCCCACTGTGCACCCTCCTCCCAGCACGCCTCGCCCGGCCCACCCGGGTGCTCACCCCCGGGATGATCTCCGCCTTGCCCTCCTCACGCCACTCGGCCACCTTGGCATTGATCTGCTCACGGACCTCTGACTTGATTTCTCCTGTGTCGCCTGGCAGGGGAAGAGGTGACATTGGGGAATCAGAGAGGACGGGGACCCAGGGCCCGAAGATGACAAAGACAGAAGATGGATGCCAGGGCCAGAGGGAGGAGACTAAGGCAGCAAAGTGACGAGTGGCCTGGGGAGCTCAAACATCCCTGGAGAGGAGGAACGGAGGCAGAACCGGGAGGTGCCCTGCCATCTCCCCTGGGAGAGTGGCTCAGACAGTGACGGGGAAGGGGAGGCCGAGCCAAGCGCATGGACAAAGAACAGAGGCAGCAGGGAGGCCAGGGTGAGTGGGCCGTGCTGGGGAGGGGAGCCTGGGGGCGGCTGGGCTGGGGCCGGGCCTCACCTGAGAAGAGAGCCAGGAAGCCCTGGGTGCGGGAGTTGATGACGTCGATCTCGTGCAGGGACACGGTGTGCACTACCTCCTTGCGTTTCTGCAGCTCCCCATCTGGGCACTGCACGAACTTGGTCTGTGGGGCCAGAGGGCAGGCAAGGGTGTGAAGGGCGGCCCGTCTAGGGGAGAGCAGGGTTTTCTGGAAAGGAGCTGGCAGGCCATGAGTCATCAAGAAACCCCAGGCCCAAGAAGCAGAGTCTCAGGGCATTCAAGGGTGCTGAGAGTCGTGGGGCTCCCGGAGAACCGAGTCTCCGACATCCAAGGGTGACAGGGAAGGGCAGGAAGACCAGCGACATGGCATCAGGGTAACAGGAGGGTCAGGCCCCAGGGGTCATGAGGGTGGAGGCCAGCTCCCAGCGCTGGGGGCAGGACCCCTGCCTGTGCATACCTGGGAACCCATGGCGTCGTAGTCGCGAGCACGTGTGAAGGAGCGGCCCAGCTTGGAGATTTTGCCAGTTGCCTTGTCGATGGTGATCACGTCCCTGTACGAGGGAGGGGAACAGGGGTAAGGCAAGGGAGGGGACTAAGACCGCCCGCCTGGCCTGCAGTCCCCGACCGCTCACCCGGCTTGAACCTTGTCCTTGGTCAGGGACTCGATCATCTTGGTGCCCAGGTCGTAGATAGTCTCCATCTCTGTGGTCTTGAGGGTGAGCTTGCCCACTTTGGAGCCCTGAGGGGGATGACGGCGGGGAAAGGGCTCTTTGGGGGCCGAAATATTGCCCCCAAACTCCCTGAAAAGCAGCAGCCCTATTCTGGCCTCAGTTTGCAAAGTTCAAAACAGGCCGACACTGGTAAAGTCTGAGGGCCAGGGCAGTCTACTCAGTGCTCACATGGCCGTGGCTTTGTGGGTGCACACGCATGTTAAAACGCACCACACAACACACTTTCCACGTGTGCAGGCCCGTCTGCTACAACTCTGTAAAGCTGCTGGTGAAGACAGAGACAAGTCCATAGCCACGGGCAAAATGTCCATTAAGAACAACAGCACAGCCCACCTGCAGGGGAGCTAACTGCTGAGAGGCCGAGCTCAGTGGGCAGGGGCACTGTTCCTGGCCCCCCAGTAAGGGGCGGCAGTGCAGAGCTGTAGGCCCAGCTACTCAGGAGCTGGGCAGGAGGGTGGCCACAGAGCCAGACCCTACATAAATGACGGCTACACAGGCCTGAGGTCTCACGAAATGGCCAACAGGTCCCACTCTTAAGATCCCTCATAAAACCCAGAGTGAAGGTGTCATTGATCACAACAGAAAACAGCTGGGGTCAGCAGGTGGTACAATGGTTACGTTGCTGGACTCCCACATGGCAGACTGTGGTGGTTTAAGTCCTAGATCAGGTGGCTTGAAAATCACACCGGGTGCACGTGCGTGTGTGCCCAAGACCCCAGGAGAATGGATGGCAGCATGGCCATCCCCCCCTGGGGGTAATGTCTCACTTTCCCTCTCACTGTCTTTATTTCTGTCTCTCTCTGGTGAGCCCACATGCCCTATGGCAAAAACTTCTTAAAAAAAAAAAAAAAAAAAAAGAAAAGAAAAGAAAAATCCCACAGCTAAGCAGCAGGAGGCAGACCTGCACACCTCCGCCCCACAACTGTTTAGTCAGACCTTCCCAGGGGACCCACACAGGTGTGCCTCCTTGGACTATACCAGACAGGTTGTCCTTCTGTAGGGACGGGGGCAGGATAAGGGCTGGGATTAGAGGAGGGAGTTAAGGGAGCTGTGGGCTACATCCGTACACAGAGGATGTATCTGTAAATTTCTTGTGTGATAAACATCTTACAAGAAGTACCCTGGCAATAGCTTTCTCTACATGGAAATATTTTCCTACCATATTTTCCCCCTCCGACCACATTTTTATTTATTCTAGCTTGCTATAGGGTGCATGTGCTTGTGGGGAGGAGGGAGAAGAGAAAGTGAGAAAGTAACTTCCAGGGGCAGATGGCCACACTGCAACCCTTTCTCCTCCATTCTCCTCTCAGGATTTCGGGCACGCACACATGCCTGGTGTTTTTTTCGAAGCCACTTGGCCTGAGACTCAACGCGCACCAACCATGTGGGATCCAGCCGTCCTAACCACGTCACCAGCTGGCCCATCTCCTACCACATTTTTAAAACCCAAAATTTAATTGCCAACGGATGCGACTAATTCTGAAGGCTGCTTACAGTTGTTAAAACTACAAGTCGACGTAGCTATGCATTTTATTCCCATGAAAAATGAGGAACAAATGAGAAAAGAGTTGGGTGTCGATTTGACAAAACATGGAAGGGTCAGTGGGCCTGAAGCACAGTTCGGGTCTTCTTCCTATCAGCACTGTGCTAGCAGGTGGGCCTTAATGTATAAAAGAGAACTGCAAACACACATGCACCTGAAACTCGAGGCCGAGGGAAAGGGGCCAACACAAAAGGTCATACTGTCGGACTCTGTTTATAAGAAACGCCCAGAAAGGCGACTCCGCAGAGAGAGACAGAACGGCTGTGGTTGCTGGAGTCTGGGGGACGGAGGGAGGGCCGGGAGCGTCTCTAAAGGGTAGAAAGGTTCTTCCTGGGTGAGGGGTGGTTCAGAACCAGACAGTGGGGGAGGCTGCATGACAATGCGACAGCACCAGACGCCACCGACTCTTCACTTCCAAATGGCTAGTGGTTAATTTTATATCCATGGCTTTATTTTTTTAGTTTATTTATTTATGTCCTTCATGAAAGAAGAGAGACACACATCCCTGATGGGGTCTCATTGTGCCCCAATCTCCACCCCGTCCCCAGCCTTGGCTAGCAGCCATGGATATGTGCCCCAGGTGTTCAGGCTGAGCCAGGACCCAAAGCCCGGGGCATCTCTAGTATCGCACAGTGGCAGCTGGTGTCTGCACCATAACGGCTGGGCCTAGCTGTGTGTTTTTATCTCAGGAAAGAAGAGGAATTTCAGGATCAACTATAAAACTGAAACTTATTGGCAGGACAGGGCCAGCAGATGGTGTGGTATTAGGGTGTCTGGAGCCCACGTGGTCGACTCTGCAGTTCGAATCCTAGATCTGGTGACCTGAAAAACATGCTGGGCACATGTGTGCACGCCTGAAATCCTGAGAGGAGAATGGAGAAGGGACTGCAGCATAGACACCTCCACCCGGGGTGATTTCACACTTGCCCTCCTTCTGTCTCTCTGTATCCCTTTCTGGGGAGCACACATGCCCTATAGCAAAAATTCTAAAAAAGAACAAAAACCTCCCAAACACCTAGAGACAGAGAGTGCTCACCAGACAGAGAGAGAGAGAGAGAGAGAGAGAGAGAGTGAAAGTGTGAAATCACACTCTGGGGGGATGGCCATACTACAATCTCTTCTCCATTCTCCTCTCAGGATTTTAGGTACACATGCTCACATCCCTGGCATGATTTTCAAGCTGCTAGGTCTAGGACTTGCACCACGGAGTAGGCCATGTGAGATCCAACACCTTAACCACCCTGTCACCTGCTGGACTGACTCATAGACTTAAAAAAAAATTATTTATGTAATTGTTTGTAATGGTTTTCAAGTCACCCAGTCCAGGACTCAAACCACAATTGGCCAGGTGGGAATCCAGTGCCTTAACCACCAAGCCATGTGCTGGCTCAGTTTTTTTGTTGTTGTTGTTGTTGTTATTTTTTAAATTGCCAGTGCAGGAGAGAGAGAGAGAGAAAGCACCCCCAGAGGGGCCTGGCTTCACCGCAGCCCCTCCTCCATTTCTCCACCCCATCAGGGTCTTGGGCACACGGGCACTGCCTGGTGTTCTTTAGGCTGCCGGGCCAGGTCTGAGCAGTGGTAGGCCATGTGGGATCCAGCTCTCTATGAACCGCTGTGCCACGGGCCAGCTCCGACCACATAGCAATTCGCTACACTATGTGCCCACTTTTCACGTGTCTATGTACCTGTGTTATTTCTTCGACAAAAAGGTTTAAAAAATCCTCAGCTTAAAAAAGGGAGCAAACCCATCTATGAGGTAAGATGAACAGGAAATGCCTTTGCCTATACCAAGCTGTATATACCCGCAGAGCGGATTTTCGAACCTAACTTGGGAACTGTGACGAACTTCCAGGCCTCCTTGTGTCGTTCCACGGCCAGTTTCGCTCGCTCCCAGGGTCCCTCACCAGTGGATCAACCCATGCTATCACGCGATGGCGCCAACATGCAGCAGGGACGTCCATGGATCCTGACCTCACTGTGGACCAACAGCCCCTGCCTGCATCCCCGGGACCGGTGCTGACCTTGCCAGGGCGGCCTCACAGACTCACCGTTCCTGTCGCCGGCCGATCAATCTGGATCTCCACCACCTCCCCCTCGATGATCTCTGTCTCCTCCCTGGACAGAGAGCAAATCTGAGGACAACCTGATGTTGGGCCTCGGGAATCACAAACTCCCACAAGGCCTTGGGCGAAGGTGAGCTGGCCAGAGCAGCGAGTCGTCCCAGGCACAGCACTGCCTGGCCCTGGCTTACTTGATGCGAACACCGATGGACCTCCGGAAGGCCTGCGTCAGCGCCTCAGTCTTGCTCATCTCCAGGGAGAAGATCTCGCTGCCAGCGATGGCTGTGAACGGGGTGTCAGGGCCCAGGGCCTGCGCCATGCCTGTGGAGAAGGTGGGTGGCTGTAGCACTGAGCCCCTTCCATGGCAAACCAGTTCCTCTCCTACCCTAGGAAGAAGGGTCTAGGCCATGTTGGCCATAAAGACTTGGATCCAAGCTGTGCAGAGCCCTCAGAAGGGGCTGCAGAGGAAGACCCAGTGCCCATGGGCAGAGGGGAAACGTGGGGACAGCAAGGGACAGTAAGCTGTGCCAGGAGACTTGTCCAGAACCCCACATGGCCCAGGGGTGCACCGGGATCTCGCCGGGCCTGTCTCCCAGCAGCTGAGAGCTGCTTACTCTCTGGTCTTGGGGATGGTGAGCAGGGACTGAGGATAGCTGTGAGTTATAGAGCCGGACCATTGAGGTTCAAATGCTGGATCTGCCACTGAGTGCACTTAGTGCTGCATGATCTTGAGACTGGCTCCTGCTCCCCAAGCCAGTCTCCCTGTCCACCAGGATGGGAACTGAACGTGTGCTGGCATGGTGCCGCCCTGCCAGGAGTGATGACGGGGCAGGCAACCATGCACAGTGCTCAGCCGGACCTTGTCACATGGTCGGCGCATCCCTGCACTCCCTCTAAGCGCTGAGCCCTCCCTCCAGTCCTCAGGGCTCTGCCCAGAGGAGCTGGTTCTTTTTTTTTTTTGGAGAGGTTTTTGCTATAGGGCGCGTGCGCTCGCCAGACAGATAGAGAGAGACAGAGAGATAGAAAGCAGGAAATCACCCCCAGGGGGGATGGCCACGCCGCAATCCCTTCTCCTCCATTCTCCTCCAGGGATCTTGGGCACGCACGCACACGCGCCCGGCGTGAGTTTAAGCCGCCGGGTCCGGGACTCGAACCGCGGTCGACTACATGGGAGTCCAGCGACATAGCCATTACGCTAACTGCTGGTCCCAGGAGCTGGTTCTCACAGATGGATGGAGCAACCCCTCCTGACCAGCACGGGGCGGAACTCTTCTCAGCCCCCCTTCCAGAAGAGGGACTGAGGTATCCTCACTGCAGGCCCTGGGGCTGGGTTTGCCCCTGCATCCCGGCATTCTCCAGTCACCCTTGTCCCAGAGCTCAGCGAGGAACTGCTGAGGACATGCCAGCAGACGAGCACTGTGCTGACCCTGTGGGATGCCCAGAACCTTCTCTGCCACGCCGACTGGACTAAGAGCTTCTCCAAGGCCAGCGCCAGGAGACGGGAGATGAGGAAAGGTAAAAGAATGGGAGGAAGGCGTGAGCCTCGCCCGGCTCTCCTGCAGTCTGCTCAGGAAATGCCCAGACACCAGCTGGGCGCGGCGCAGGGAAGACCGCTCCAGGGCGCCTCTCCTGGCCACGGCCTCACTCTCCCCATGGGACAGGAGCCCCCGCTGGCCTGTGCTCCCTCTTCACAGCACACCCTGGGGGAGCATGGGCATGAATGCTTCCCCCAGACTGGGAGCTCCTTGACGTCTAGGTCCTGGTCTCACTCACCCACGTGTCCCAGGGTCAGATCCAAGGCCTAGAACATCACGGCACTGCTTTATCTGCCTGGGCCCACAGTCTGAGCACAGAAGTGGGAGTGGTGGGAAGAAAGGTTGGTCAAGGAAATCTTTGATGAGGCAGAAGCCTGAGTAGGGCTTTGAAGGATGGATAGGAGTTCAAGTTGGAAAAGGGGCAGTGACAAATAAAAAGATCATAAAATGGGACCAGCAGGTAGCATGGTGGTTAAGGGGCTGGACACTCCCACATGGCTGACCATGGTTTAAGTCCTGAACCTGGTGGCTTGCTCTCCCTCTCTCTACCTCTGTCTCTCTCTCTCTGGTCAAATTAAAATAAATGAATGAACAAATAAAATTAAATAAATAGTCCTAAAAAAAAAAGAATCATAAACTGCTAGAGGATGCAAGAGTCTACTGGTTAGCAATGCCCATTTCTCTCTTCCCCTTAGTTCCAGACCCTCATTTTGTTCAGGCAGCAATGGCCCAAATTATTGGGTCGTCAAAAAAGTCAGGACATGGGACCAGCAGGTGGCGTGGTGGTTAAGGCACTGGATACTCCCACATGGCCAACCACAGTTCAAGTCCTGGACCTGGTGGCTTGCTTTCTCACTTTCCTCTCTCTCTCTCTCTCTCTCTCTCTCTCTGTCTCTCTCTGGTCAAATTAAAATGAAGGAATGAATGAATGAATAAATAAATAAATCTTTAAAAAAAAAAAAAGTCAGTACATATTATCTATGTTTTTCTATGCCAAAAATGCACCATGACTTTTCCAATGGCCCAATGGGTAATAGTACTCACATCCAGCCCCTCTTGCAGCAGAGGGGGATCACATGACTAAGCTGTGCTCAGTGAGACAAGAGCAAAAGTAGAGATTTCCAAGACAGCTGCTTAAAGGGCATGAACTCGGGCCAGCAGGGGGTGTGTGGTCAAGGCGGCCAGGTCCTACACGGCTGACTACATGGTAGCTTGAAAACCATGCTAGATACGTGCGCAGACGTGCCCAAAACCCTCAAAGGAGGGAGAAATAGAGAAGGGACTGTGACGTGACCATGTCTCACCTCCCCGCCCCCTCCAGTGAGCACATGTGCCCTCTGGCAAATTAAACAAAACGGGGAACTAACTCTAGGAGGAACACACCCTCATTGCAATTCTTTTTCCTTCCTGATGCCTGAATATGAATGGAAAGGCTGGAGCTTAGGTGGCCCTACTGGAACATGAGGTGACAAACCTGAAATACTTAAACATGAAAGTAAAGAGCAGAGGATGTTGGGGTAGGAAGGTAAAAGACTTCATGAAACTGCCTGATAAGCCCTAAATGGCCCATCTCCAGACGTTTCTAGGTGAGAGAGTGAACCCCGAGTGGTTACGACACCCCCAATTTGGGTTGTCTATTAAACATAGCTGAACCTAATCCTGGCTTACATGGAGGGTGTTACTTGGCGAAGGTTAGGAGAGCCCCTGCCCTACGAGGCCCCTTACCCATGGCAATAGCCGTCTTCCCGGTGCCCGGCTGGCCGGCGATGAGGACTGCTCGCCCAGCAATCTTCCCTTCCCGGATCATTTCCAGCACCACGCCAGCTGCCCGCCGTGCTGCCAGCTGCCCCACCATCCCCTGGGAAGCCTATGGGTGAGAGGCAAGAGAGCACACCGGTGACGTCCTGCTGGGCCCCCACTCATCACCACCACCTCCTGGACAGTGAGATGAAATCAGACAGCACTGGCTGGGACTTCTGGGAAAAGCCATAAAAGCTTTCTCTTTCCCAATTTCTTAACATCAACAGGACTTTGCAGGGGCCAGCTGTGGTGACACAGCAGTAAGGGAACTCCTCACGATGCTGAAGCCACATGGGAAGGTCCTGAGGTCTCCTCATCCACAGTGGGTGAGCACGCACATGGGCCTGTGACCTGGGCTGGCTGAGGTGGCCTTGTAGTGGGTACCTGCACGCATGTGCATGTGCGTGGGTCTGTTTCTTTTTCTCCAGGAATAAATCAATAAATCACTTAAAGAAAGAAACCTCTAAGGGCCTGCAGGTGGCAATGTGCTTAAGGTACTAGATTGTCACATGGCCGACCATAGTTCAAGTCCTAGACCCTGTGGCTTGAAGACCATGCCAGGCACATGTGTGTGTGTCCGAAATCCCAGGAAGCAAATGGAGGAGAAAGGATTGTAGCGTGCCCATGACCCCTGGGGGTGATTTCTCATTTTCCCTCTTTCTGTTTCTCTCCAGCAAGTGTACGGCAAAAATCTTTTAAAAATAATAAATAAAAGAACACTTCAGGGACTGGTAGGTGGTGTAGTGGTTAAGGGCACTGAACTTCCACATGGCCAACTATGGTTCAAGTCCCAGACCTGGCAGCTTGCTTTCTTGCTCTCTCTCTCTCTTTCGCTTTGTCCCTCTCTTGTCAAATTAAAATGAAAAAATAAATAAAGTTAAAAAAGGAATACTCCATATATTGCTGCATTTTACAAATACAAGGGAATTTCAGAAAGTCTGTAAAAAAGTGAATTTAAAATAAGAGTTTATTTTAGTGCAAAAATTTTGGAATCCATGCATAGTTTCTCCGTATCACACATTGCCCATATACTTTGTAAAGACTCCCGCCCCCACAGCCCCACATTCTCCAGGGCTCTGAGCACCAGGCCCGGGGCCTTGCTGGGACGGCCTTCACACCCAGCCCTTTCCTCTACCTGCCGAGGTTCCAAGGCGTCGTCCAGCCCCAGTCCCCGGATGTGAGAGTGAGCACCTGCAAAGGGAGACCTGGTTAGTGGCCAGCATGTGGGTAGGGTGAGGGGCTGTCCCTCACCTCTCTCGTTTTCTTCTTGTCAAACAGGGGCCGGATTGCCATCTCTCCAGGAGGATGGCTGAACACAGAATGCTTGCTAGGAGAGCTGCTGCGGGGGTACATCATGGCCGGACTGAAATCACCAGACCTGGCCCAGCATGTCTGTGTGTCCAGAGCTACCTGAGAGCACTGACAGCCACAATTACTCCAAGTTGACGGCTTACAATGAACTCACGGGCACTAACAGCCACACAAGAACCTCAGCTATTATCACCCTGCCAACAGCCCCAGGTCTGCATTGATATGGCCGGGGGGGGGGGGGGGGGGGGATGAGAGGGGATGCCCCATGATCCAGACCACACAGTGGATGAGAGGCAAAGACAGGACTCCACAGCCACGGGCTGTGTGTGGGCCCCACCTGTGCTTTTAAGAGACTTCTGGCAGAACGGAGTCACACCCGTTCTTACATACTATCTGCAGCTGCTTGTGCAAGGCACGGAAGAGCTGAGTGGCTTCACCAGAGAAAAGACTTGCCCTCCAGCTCTTTAAGAAAAGATGGCCAAGGGGCTGGCAGGTGGCGTGGTGGTTAAGGGTGCTGGACTTCCACATGGCCAACCGCGGTTCAAGTCCTGGGCCTAGTGGCTTGCTTTCTCACTTTCCCTCTCCCTCTCTGGTCAAATTAAAAAGTAAGTAAAGAAATAAATAAAATTTCAATAAAATAATTCTTAAAAGTAAAAAAAAAAAAGAAAGAAAAGAAAAGCTGGCCATGGGCCGGCTGGGTGGCATGGTGGTTGAGACAGTTGGATTCCGCATAGGCACAGTTCACGTCCGAGAGCTGGTGACTTCAAAATCAGACCAGGCATGTGTACGTGTATGCCCAAAATCCTGAGGGGAGAAGAGAATGGAGAAGGAAGGCCATGCCCCATTAGGGAGGGGCTTCTCACTTTCTCCCTCCCTGTCCCTCTCCAGCAAGTGCACATGCTCTATAGCAAAAAACCTATAAAAAGGGACCAGGAGGTGGCAGGGCGGTTAAGGCACTGGACTCCCACATGGCCAACCATCTGGAAATGGTTTGAATTCCAGACTTGGCAGCTTGAAAATCATGCCAGGCACGTGTGTGTGTGCCCAAAAATCCCAGGAGGAGAATGGAAGGGATTGTGACATGGTCATCTCCCTGGACAGGGGTGATTTCTCTTTCCCTCTCACGGTCTCTCTTTGTCTCCCTTGGATGAGTGCATACACCATCAGCAAAAACCTATTAAAATAAATAAATAAAGATGACCTTAACTGCCACAGCCTGGTGGTTAAGACGCTGGATCTCACATGGTTGACCATGCCCTGGTGGACTGAAAACCACACTGGGCATGTGTGTGCATGCATGCCCAGAATCACAATAGGATGGAGAGGTGGAAGAGAAGAGACTGTGGTGTGACCTGCCCCACTAGAGAGTGCTTTCTCTTTTTCCCTCTTCCTCTGTCTTTGTCTGCCTCTGGGAAGTGCACACACTCTCTGGTACATTAAAAAGTTTTTTGGAGAGGTTTTTGCTATAGGGCACGCTTGCCAGAAAGACAGAGAGACAAAAAGCAAGAAATCATCCCCCAGGGGGGATGGCCATGTCGCAATCCCTTCTCCTCCATTCTCCTCTTGGGATCTTGGGCACGCATGCACATGCGCCCAGTGTGAGTTTAAGCCAGAGTCTGGGACTCGAAACACAGTCGACTACATGGGAGTCCAGTGACACAGCCATTACGCCAGCTGCTGGTCCCCATTAAAAAAAAAAAAGTAATAATAAAAAAAAAATGAATAAGGGGTCAGCAGGTGGTGTGGTGGTCTCCCACATGGGATATGCTGGACTCCCACATGGCCAACAGCAATTCAAGTTCTGAACCAGGAGGCTTCAAATTCATGCTGGGTGTGTGTGTGTGTGTGCCCAAGATCCCAGGAGGAGAGTGGAGGAAAAGGGATTGCGGCGTGATCATTTCTCCTGAGCAGTGATTTCTCACTTTCTTTATCACTGTCTCTCTCCTCTCCAGCAAGCTCATGTGCCCTATGACAAAAACCTTTAAAAAAAAACCAAAACTTGGGACCAGCAGTTAGCGTAATGGCTATGTCGCTGGACTCCCATGTAGTCGACCACGGTTCGAGTCCCGGACCCGGTGGCTTAAACTCACGCCGGGCGCGTGTGCGTGCGTGCCCAAGATCCCGAGAGGAGAATAGAGGAGAAGGGATTGCGGCGTGGCCATCCCCCCTGGGGGGTGATTTCCTGCTTTCTGTCTCTCTGTCTCTCTCTGTCTGTCTGGCGAGCGCACGCGCCCTATAGCAAAAACCTCTCCAAAAAAAAAAAAAAACAAAAAAAAAAAAAAAAAACAAAAAAAAAACAAAACTGGTGACCAGCAGTTAGTGTAAAGGCTATGTCACTGGACTACCATGTAGTTGACCACGGTTCACATCCCGGACCCAGTGGCTTAAAATTCACGCCGGGCGTGTGTGTGTGCGTGCTGAAGATCCTGAGCGGAGAACAGAGGAGAAGGGATTGAGGTGTGGCCATCCTCCCTGGTGGGTGATTTCTCACTTTCTGTCTGTCTCTCTCTGTCTGGTGAGTGCACGTGCCCTATAGCAAAAGCCTCTCAAAAAAACAAACAAACAAATAAACAAAAAAAAAAACCTGAACTCCCTCGTAGTCTACTGTGGTTCGAGTCCCAGACCCAGTGGCGTAAAACTCACATCAGGTACATGTACGTGTGTGCCCAAGATCCCGAGAGGAGAATGGAGAAGGGATTACAGCATGGTCATCCCTCCAGAAGGTGATTTCTCACTTTCTGTCTCTCTTTCTATGTCTGTCTCTCCGGCGAGCACACATGCCCTCTGACAAAAATCTCTCTCTCTAAAAAAAAGTTAAATAGCGCATGCACAATAAATTCTCTATTACCCTGTGAATCTTTCATAAATTGATAATAACTATATATTTTTTAAAAATAATTATTTACTTAACTTTAATTATTGATTGATTTTAATTGGACCAGAGAGGGACAGAACGAGGGGGAGGGGAGTGAGAAAGCAATCTGTCAGGTCCAGGACTCAAACCGCAGTCAGTTACATGGGAGTTCAACACCCTTAACCACCATGCCACTGGTCGGCCCTCTGATAAAAACTGTATTAGCACAGTAAAGAAACTGAGACAGAAACTAGCCCCAGGCCACTCAGCGTGGAAGAGCCTGCAGCTTAATCTAGCAATGAGCTTCTAGGACCATGATTGAAGATATAGCCCTTTGCTGCCTCTGAGAGGCGCTGACTGGATGAAGCCACTGAGTGAATGCTCGAGTAAAGCCCCCAGCGAGAGCTGCACCCCGCAGGCCCCTCTCCACCTCCACCCGCTCCTAGGTCCTTGGCTCACTCAGTTGCTGTGTGAGCTGGGCCCAGGGCCTTGGCTGCTCTGGGCTGAAGATGGGACCAAGTTCCAATATGCAGCTGGTGGGGCTCCTACATGACTCTGACTGGATGTAACACATGCAGTCAATGGTTATGTCTCTGCCAGGTCCTTGCTGGGGACACAGCTAGAAACAAGCCAGAACTAGGCCTGTCCTCATGGCCACGTGTGCTGGGTGTACGGGTGTACGGGGCGTTCAGCTCAGGGCCAACCCCAGGAAGCACCCAGCAAACCCCCACTCATGACTTCTGGGCAGGTACCCTTGGGACCCCACAAGGACAGGCTAGCTGGCAGCAGGAAGGCCTGGGGCTGGGCCCACAGCGTGGTCCCCCACGTGCCACCAGGTCCCAGATGGGAGGAGGGATGCGTAGCCCCATCTTTCTCCTACTGTGGGGGCCAGGACAGGTCTGCTCTGTCAGGACATGCAGCAGGCAGGGGTTAGGCCTTAGTCCTAGGCCGTCACTCACCAATGCGCTCGATCCTTGTCACATCGCGGATCTCTGGGACTTTGGTGGTGGCCGTCTGGGGATACAGAAAGAGGTGTCAGAAATCCTTGTGGCCCTGGCTTTCATGGGCGCCTGCTCTGCCCCTCTGCCCCCACTACTTCCCTCAAGAGTCCTTTCCATGACCCCTCACAGGCAGGCGATGGACTAAGCAGCAGACCGCCCCCCACTTACTGCCCCAACTAACGGCTGGCTGGCCTCACCACACTGAGTCCTGGGAAGACCAGGACCGTCTGTCTCACACACAGCCCTGTGCCTGGGGTCCAGCCTGTCAATGTCCGAATTACATGATGAATAAAAGAAGTCCTCCCATGCCCAGGAACTGAGCTCTGGGTGCTGTAAGAACTGGAAGCAATGCAGACCAGGTATCCGGCTGGACGTGGTTCGGCCTTGTCTGAGTCCCCCATCTTTGTCCCTCTTGGCTCCGGCTCTGCCACCTGGCCTGCATGTGCTGACCCTTGGGCCAGCCCCCTCACTGAATTACATCAAGGGCTGTACCCTGAGAGAGGCCCTCACTGACTACCACCCCTGCCAAGCCAGTTCTAAGGCTTCTGGACATTCAGAACAAGGACCTCCCTTTGGAGCCTGATCTCCCTGTGTAATCTCATGTCTGCGAGGGAGACTAATGGTTCTGGGGTAAGGGCTCCCGTGAAGTGACGGGCTCGTGAAGAGCAGGCCTGCGTCTCTTGTGCAGGTTGGAATACCATGCTTATGGTTCGAATAAATGACATACTAAAGTGTTGAGCTGATTCACCTCTTCTCCACGAAGAGAAACCAACCACCACCCCTTCTCTCACATGTAGTGTGTGTGTGTGTGTAGGCACTGCCTAGGCCCATTCAAGAACCCCCTGGATCCATACAGAACCTGCACATGAGTGTTCCCAGCAGTCCCAGTCAGAGAATACAGAACCCAAACGTCCAACTGATGGGTGAGTAGTCTACCCACATGGTGGGCAAGCATCCAGCAGTAGAAAAGAATGACGCGCTGGCCCAGGCTACATCATCCATGAGGTTTGAAACATTATGCTAGGGGCCAACAGGTGGTGCGAGACACCCACATGGCTGGCCAGGGTTCAAGTCCTAGACCTGGCGGCTTAAAAATCACACCAGGTGAGTGTGTGCATGCCCAAAATCATGAGAGGAGAATGAAGACAGGACTGCAGTGTGGCCATCCCCCTGGGGGTTGACTTCGTACTTTCCCCCCCTCTGTTTCTCCCCACAAGTGAATATGCCCTATGGCAAGAAAAAATTGAAAATAAAAAAAAAAAAGAAAATGGGGCCAGCAGGTGGCATGGTGGTGTGGTGGTTAAGGACTCCTACATGGCCTATCGCGGCTGAGTCCTGGACATGGCAGCTTCTTTCTCCCTTTCTCGTTCTCTCTCATCTGCCCCTCTCCGGTCAGATTAAAATAAATAAAAAAAGTTAGATAATAAAATAATTTTTTTAAAAAAGAAAACATTATGCTAAACAAAAGAAGCCTCTCACAAATGACTACATACTGTGACTCCATTTATATGAACCGTCCCAAGAAGGCAAGGCAGAGCAGAGGCAGGTTGCTGGTTGCCTAAGGCCAGGGACAGGAGGTATGGGGTATGGGAAGATTGGAGGATGACGAGTAAGAGGTGTGAGTTTCTGTTGGGGAAGATGACAATTTTCTAAAGTTGATGGTGGTGATGGTTGCACAGCCCTGTGAGTGTAGGAGAAGCCATGAATTGTATGCTTTACCTGGGGGAACTGCAGGCAATATGAATTATATCTCAATAATATAGCCACTTGGGGCTGGCAGGTGGTGTGATGGTTGGGATGCTAGACTCCCACACGGCCGGCTGTGGTTTGAGTCCTGGACCTGGGAGCTTGATTTCTCGCTTTCCTCTCTCTCTCTCTCTCTCTCTCTCTCTGAATAACAATAAATAAATAAATAAAATTTAATAAAGAATTTGGGACCAGCAGATGGCATAATGGCTACGTCACTGGACTCCCATGTAGTCGACCACCGTTCAAGTCCCAAACCTGGTTGCTTAAACTCACGCCGGGTGCGTACATGTGCATGCCCAAGATCCTAAGACGAGAATGGAGGAGAAGGGATTGTGGCGTGGCCATCTCCCCTGAGGGGACATTTCTCGCTTTCTGTCTCTCTGTCTTTCTGGTGAGTGCACACGCCCTATAGCAAAAACCTCTTCAAAAAAATGTTGAATAAAGAATTAAAAAAATAATAAAGCTGTTTATAAAAACAAATAGGGGCCAGCAGGTAGTGTAGTAATAAAGGCACTAGATTCCCACATGGCCAACCACAGTTTAAGTCCCAGACCTGGTGGCTTGCTTTTTCACTATCACTCTCCTTCTCTCTCTCTCTCTCTCTGGTCAAACTGAAGAATAATAATAAAAAATAAAATCAAGTAAACAATTGACAAAACAACCAACCAAACAAACCCAGGGGATTGCTCTTTGAATGTCTATTATTTCCTGACAACTTGGAATATTTCATAATTTCTTTTTCAAATAATTATTTTACTTAAATTTATTTATTTATTTCCTTATTTTAATTTGACCAGAGACGAAGGGGGGATGGAGAGAGAGAGAGCAAGCCACCAGGTCTGGGACTTGAACTGCAGTCGACCACATGTGAGTCCAGCAGCCTTAACCACCACACTATCTGCTGGCCCCTATCTCATAATTTCTTTCCTTCTTTTTTTTTTAAAGAATTATTTTATTTAACTTCATTTATTTATTTATTTTAATTTGACCAAAGATGGACACAGTGAGAGAGAAGGAGAGAGAAAGAGAGAAAGCAAGTCACCAGGTCCAGGATTTGAACCCTGGTCAGCCACATGGGAGTCCAGCATCCTTAACCACCATGCCACCTGTTGGCCCCTGTATTTCATAATTTCTTTCTTTCTTTCTTTCTTTTTTTCTTTCTTTCTTTCTTTCTTTCTTTTTTGGAGAGGTTTTCGCTATAGGGCGTGTGCACTCACCAAAAAGACAGAGAGAGACAGAAAGCAAAAAATCACCCCCCAGGGAGGATGGCCAAGCCACAGTCCCTTCTCCTCCATTCTCTTCTCAGGACCTTGAGCACGCACGCACACGCGCCCGGTGTGAGTTTAAGCCACCGAGTCCAGGTCTCGAACCACGGTCCACTACATGGGAGTCCAGTAACGTAGCCAGTACGTCAACTGCTGGTCCCCCTATTTCATAATTTCTAATAAGGAAAGGGAGGCCCAAGAAGCCAGCACGCTGCCTGGCTCCTCAGCTACCTGCCCTGACTTGCTTTTCTCCCTACAGGTCTCTCTTCTCTTTTTTCCACCAGAACGAGAAGACATACTGGTAACCAGCCTTGGCCAGGCGTCTTCTCAGGAGCCAAGAGTTTAGGCTTGTTGGCAGCTATATGGTCACAACCTTCTCCCTTGCTGTGGAAGTAGGAGGTTGGAACCCAGGAGCATGGGATATTATCCCCAAATTAGTATCAGAAAATGGGAGTGGGGACCGGCAGGTGGCGTAGTGATTAAGGCACTGGACTCCCATGTCGCCAACCATGGTTTGAGTCCCAGACCCAATGTCTTGAAAGTCATGAGCATATGTGCATGGGTGCCCAAATCCCGAGAGGAGAATGGAAGAGAAGAGATTGTCACGTGGCCACCCCTCTGGGGAGTGATTTCTCTGTCTTGCTGTCTGTCTCTCTGGCGAGTGCATGAGCCCTATAGTAAAAATCTCTTAAAAAAAAATAAAAAAGAAAGAATGAAAGAAAGAAAATAGGGGTGGGCTGGGCGGTGGCACGATGGCAGCGCACATCTGTGAGACTGGCCCACAGGGGAGGGTTCTGGGTTCCAGCCTGGTGACCTCCCCAGACACACCAGGCGTGTGTGTGTCCAGGCGTGTGTGTGTCCAGATCGGGTTGGCTGAGGCTGAGAATAAACTGCAGTGGGAAAACCATGGTGGGATGCCCATCCCTCTGTCTTGCTCATGGACAAAATAAAGGTTTTTTAAAAAAAGACTGGGAAGCAAGCCAGGTAACTAACCCAGGTCAAGCATCCTCTCTCGGGGGCCAAGAGTTCAGGCTTCTTGGCTACCACATAGCCGACTGCAATTTGAGTCCCAGACCTGGCAGCTTGAAAGTCATGCCAGACACGTGTGCGTGCGTGTGCCCAAAATCCCAGGAGAGAATGAAGAAGGGATTGTGGTGTGGCCATCCCCCAGAAGATTGATTTCTCACTCCCCCTTACCCCCTCTCCAGCAAACGTCCCTGCCCTTTGGCAAAAACCTTAAAAAAAAAAAAAGACTGGCAACTGTAAGCAAGGCAAAAATAAAAGACATAGATCCAGGATTCCCAAATTTACCTCTCCCAACATTATCAGACCCCTTTCCTGGAACTGCCTCCTACAAGGTCTTTCTTTCCCTTTCACAATAAGCCACTCCTCACCCTGCTGCCCGCTGGCCCCAGTGGAAACAGGTCATTTTAAAACTCAGTTCCCACTGCGTTCCCTGCTTCCACCACTTCTTCCATACTCCTGGGAACTGGGTCTCGGAGGGGAGGCACTGAGGACACTCTCACTGTCCTTTCCTCTTCTGGTTGCTACTTCCCTACTCACCTTCTCCTTGCCATGGTAACAACAGACCCAACTGTGTCCCACCCTTCCCCATCCTGAATGGGAACTAAAGTCCTGGAAGCCCAGCCAGACCCCCAAGTTCAAGTCACAGCACGTCACGTCCCGCAGATGTTTCTTGAGCAGCTGCCAGGCCTGTACACCTGCTCTCCCCTTCACTGTCATTCACTGACGTTCAAAAGCTCACGGGGGAAGTTACTGAACCCTGACAGGGAGACACGCCCCGTACGAGATGCTGGCAATAGGAAAACAGCCACAGCAGTCCCGTGAAAAGACCGCGCCCCCTTGGTTCTCCACACCGTCTCCGCTGAAGGCCCCCTAAGCGACTCCACGCCCTCAAGCACCCAGGACAGGCCCGCCTGCGCGACTCCCTTGGAACCCGGGTGACAGTCGCACGGCTAATGACCAGGCGCTCAGGCGCCGGGAGCCCCGGACGCCCCCGGGAAAGGACCGCGGCGCGGGCCGCCGCCTGCGCCCGGAGCATTCTGGGAGTTGGAGTTCCCGCAACATGATGGTGCCGGACCTGAGATTTCGGGGTCCCGCGTCCTTCGTGTTCCAACCCCTCAGAGCCAGGAGCTCGGAAAACACGCCTCCCGTCTCTCCTCGGACCCAGGAGTCCCGGCTCCAGCGCGCTCCTCCCTCAGACCCGCGAGTCCGAACCCCCAGCTCTCCTCCCGCCTCAGACTCAGGAGTCCGAGCTACCAGCCTCCTCCTCCCTCAGACTCGGGCGTCCGGACATTCAGACCCGTCCTCCTTCAGACCCTGGAGTCTGGGCTTCCAGCACCCTCCTCCCTCACTCAAGAGTGGGGAGTTCGTGCCTCAGTCCTCCGCACGCCGGCACTTACCACGGTTGCCATGATGCTCACCAACCGCCAATGCCCTAGCGGAAACGGAAACGCGGTAAGAACGAGGTGTGCTGGCTCCTCTAGCCTACCAGATCCTCCAAAGACCTCTATGACTCCTCATAAATATGTAAACTTTCCTTGTGAGGGCGTGGCATCCTCCTAGGCTCCGCCCACTCGACGAGGCAAACCCGAAAGACCGGGGTCCGGATATCCTGGGTCCTTTCCCAGCGCCTTATGGCTCCTCCTCCTTTTACCCAATCCCCCTTTGCTGAGGCCGATTGCAAAATTCTTAACACTTCTTTGAGAAACCACACGTTCTCCACGCTCCCTTCCCTCTTCATCCCACCCTCTCCGCCTCCCCACTTTGGGGCCTCCAATTTCGGATTGACAGAGCTGAAGACCAATCGCTCCCGCGCGGCGCAGCTCAAGCCCCGCCCCCTAGAGCAAGCGTCAACTGGCAAGGCGGTGGCTGGACCGAGCGAGCCTGAGCGTCTCCACCAATGAGAAGACGCAGCAGCCCCGCCCCCGGGTGCTGACCAATGGTGCTGGCAGGGGGGCGGGCACTGCCTCCTGGCGGCCGCAAGGTTTCACTGCAGGGCGCTACAGGGCTCAGTGACGCTGCGGCCGCCTTCTGCCTAGGTCCGAGCGCTCCGGGGCCGGGGTGCGGTCGTGCAATAGGAAGCCGTTGCCCGCTTCCCGTCGAGCACCAGCCACCCGGCCCTGCACCCTACTTGGTGCATTCTCCAGACACCTCCGGGGTCCCCCACCTGAGTGCCCCGGAGCCCCCTTTCCGCGTCGGTCATGCCTCTAAACCGCACTTTGTCTATGTCCTCGCTGCCAGGACTGGAGGAGTGGGAGGATGAGTTCGACCTGGAGAATACTGTGCTCTTCGAGGTGGCCTGGGAGGTAGCCAACAAGGGTGAGCACCAGGCCTCGGGTCCTTGAGAAGGGCATTCGGGGATGGGGCCCGGAACTCTGAGTCACAAGGAGATGGAGCTACATGGGAGATTCTGGGTCCTGGGCTAGCAGCCTGTGACTTCTGTGTCCTTGGGGAGGGGCTGGGGTGTGTCTCCTGGGCCTTGGGGGGCGCGGATGAGTCACCTTAAGAGGAAAGGAGAAGGGAAGCCGAGGTCCTGGGTCCTAGAGATTTCCTAGGTAGTGAAGTTTCTGGGAGAACAGAGATCCGAGTCCTGAACTGGGCAGGGGCTGGGGGTCTGGGACTTCTGAGTACACACCCGGGAAGCTGTTGGGCTTTCAGACCTGTGGTCTCAGGTGGTCTTGAGGGAAAAGCTGACTGGGGGATGGGATGCGTGCATGGTGGAGGGGAGACCTGTGGACCTGGCCACTGGAAGATAAAGATGGGAGGGGATAGAGACCCTAGTTTTTAGATTCCAGGGTGGGAGAGAGTTGGGGGCCTGAGCTATTGTCGGTTCCTAGGAGCAGAGGAGTCTGTGGCCTGGGACACATGCATACGTGAACCAGGAAGGCTGGGAAGTCCTAAGTTGGTCAGGGGCTGGGCCCTGGGATGGGAGTGGCTGGGAGCTGCGCTTCTGTGCCCTGGGCTTCACCAGGCCTGAGGCTCTGGCCTTGAAGAAGGCTGGGGCCGGAATCCCCAGGAGTTGGGCAGTCTTGCTTCTCAGAAGAGCAGGGCCTGGGGTTTGCTTTGCTGGATGTCAGGGAAAAAGGGATTAGGTCTCATAGCATGGGAAGGAACCCTCCAAAGTGGGGCAGTGTGTGGCCAGGCACAGCTGCAGGGTGTGAGGCTGGGAGCGTGGACTCCTGGGTCTGGGGAGGAGTCCTGAGAGGCAGGGCCCTGCATGTGCGTTTCCCTAGTCGGGTAGAGGAGACTGGGAGACAGGTCGGCAGGGCCTCTGGGGGGCGGGGAACGACGATTCTCTTGAGCAACTATGAAAAGCCGGGAAGAGGGTGGGCAGAGGGCGGTGAGGAGGAGCTGAGGAGGGAATCCCACCTACTGTGTCCCAGAGCCCAACTGAGAACTTAAGCCCAGACCTTGTAAGCTGGGGCCTCGGAAACCTGGGTTCCCACAATCCTCGGCTGCTGCTGTCCTCGGGGTCCTCGCCCCTAATTCCCTCAGACCCAGGAGCCCTGACCCCCAGCCCTTTCTATCTCAGACCCAGGGGTCAGCCTGAGCCCCCTTTCTCCCTCAGGCTCCTGACCCAGTCCCGTAGACCTGGGGGACTGCCCTCCAGCCACCTCCTTCCTCCTTTGACCCAAGGCCCAAACCTGCAGCTTCCCCCTCCAAATGCAGGCTCCCAGTCCCTTTTCCTCCCAGAGCCAGGAGACTAGGGCCTCAGTGCTCCCCTCATTCTTCACCCTACCCCCTGTCCCCAACCTGTGGCCCCGGACCTCATGCTTTTGGGCCCACAGTGGGCGGCATCTACACGGTGCTGCAGACAAAGGCGAAGGTGACCGGGGACGAGTGGGGTGACAACTACTATCTGGTGGGACCATACACGGAGCAGGGCGTGAGGACTCAGGTGGAACTGCTCGAGCCCCCCACCCCGGCCCTGAAGAGGACGCTGGACTCCATGAACAGCAAGGGCTGCAAGGTGGGCATGGCGGGCTGCACGAGGGGGCAGGGGGCGGGGAGCTGCAGGTGGGGAAGCAGCGGGGGCAGGGGGCAGCCCCGGGAGGAGAAGGTGTGGATAGATGCAGGCTGTGCCTTCCTTGGCGGACACAGCACAGGGAAGAGCGATGAGACGCGTGGGCCGATGCAGGGCCGTGGAGGGGGTGGGTTGGTGCATGGACAGACAGATGGCAGGTACAGGACAGAAGAGATGGAGCCAAGAGGCCAAGAACCTCAGGTCCAGAGAGAGAAAAAGAGCTAGACGGAAAGACAGCCGTCCAGATGGAGCCCAGGGAAGGCAGTCCAGACACGACCCCAAGGATCCTGGAGGCAGGATCCTGGAGGCCAGAGTTCCTGTCCTCTCGCTGCCCGTGTGACCTTGGCTAAGGGACATGCTGGCAGCATCTACCGTGCAGGGTGCTGGACGGGGAGAGGTCATTGTCATAGCGTTTAGCACTGTTCCTGGGGAAGTCGGCACCATGTCACCTATTATCTTTGTCGTCATCAGACTAGTCGCAGACAAGTTGGGAAGAGGTGGACAGGAATGGGTGGAGAGAGACCCCGGGGCCAGAGCGATCAGGAGATAGACCCCAGGCGCAGAAGAGAGTCAGACCCAGGAGGAGAGAGCGAGGTGGAATATGGACGGAGAGGAGAAGAGACAGACAGGCCTGGGGCTGGAGACTGAGAGGGCCAGATCTGGGGACTGAAGAGAGAAGGGGAGGGCCGGCCCCATGGCCTTCTGCTTGAGGGAGCCAGATCCCACATGGCCACCCACACAGTTCGAATCCTGGCCCCAGCAGCTTGAAAGCACTCCGGGCATGTGTGTGCACGTGCCAGAACTCCGGACAGGGCGGAGAGTGGAGAAGGGATTGTGGCATACCTGCGCCTCACTGGGGGTGTTTAATCCACCTCGTCCCTCTGGTGAGTGCATGTGCCCCCACCCCCAGCAAAGAGAGAGAGAGAAGTCGGGGGCGGGGCCATCCTAGGGCCCAGGATGAGGACAGAGGATGAGCACGGAGCTGCCAGCCATGCTTCAAGTGCAGAAAAGCTGGATTCTGGGAGGGAGAGGGAACCACAGTTTCTCTGGTCATTCACAGCCTTGGCTTTGGGGTGGGGTCCAGGATCCAGTTCCGCCATGCCGTGTCCCTAAGGGACCCCAGGGCAGCCCAGGCCCTCCTCCAGGGCAGCTGCTCTCCACGTGCTGGGGGCCTAAGAATAGCCCCCCCAGCAAAAGGGCAGACAACAGCTGGGAGGGGGAGGGGCGCCGGCCGCAGGCTCAGGGCAGGGGACAGCCGGGCTGTGGCGAAGGATGACTGCCGGCCGGTGAGTGGTGCTGTGGCAGCTGGCCCAGGACAAGGCCGTGGGCTCAGGGAAAGGCAGCCAGCTGGAGAGACGTGACAGGGGCAAAAATGAGCCAGCAAGTCTTAGACACAGGGCCACGGGTGGGGCATCGCAGCCCTGCGGCACGCAAGGAGGACAAGCTACGTTAGACAAGGGGCTGCAAGGGCCAGCCTGTGGGGTGGTGATTAAGGCAGCTGGATCCCACATGGTTGATCACGTGTTTTGAATCCTGGGCCCAGCAACCTGAGAAATACACTAGACATGTGTGCGTGCCCAGAACCCCGAAAGGAAGGAGCGACGGAGAAGGGACTGCAGCGTGACCATGCCCCTTCCGCACTTTCCCTCTCTCTCTCTCTCTCCAGTCCTCTGATAAATTAAAAGAGAGAGAGAAAGGGGCCTGCAAAATGGGTCTAACGGCAGAGGAAGGAGGTGACAAATATATGGTGAAAGGGACAGGAACAAGGCCACAGGGAGAAAAATGTGTCAACAAGAACAGAAAAAGAAGCATACGGTGGGAGGAAAGGAATGGCAATTTGGCGTAGTGGTGTAGTGGTTAAGGGTGCTGGACTTCCACATGGCTAACTGCGGTTTGAGTCCTGATCCTGGCGGCTTACTTTCTCACCCTCTCTCTCTGTCCTTCTCTGGTCAAATTAAAATAAATAAATAAAGCTAAATAATTCTTATTTTTAAAAACTTATTTTTTATTTAACTTTATTATTATTATTATTTTCCTGTTTGATCAGAGAGACACTTGGGGTGGGTGGAGAAAGCAAGCCACCAGGTCCAGGACTTGAACTGCAATCTGCCATGTGAGAGTCCAGTGCCTTTAACCACCACACCACCTGCTGGCCCCAAGTTAAATAATTCTTTTTTAAAAGAATTATTTGATTTTATTCATTGTCATTATTTATTTATCTATTTATGTTTTAAGTCGACCAGAGAAAAACAAAAGGAGAGAGAGAAAGTGAGAAAGCAAGCTGCCAGGTCTGGGACTCGAACCTCGTCAGCCATATGGGAGTCCAGTGCCTTAACCACCATGCCACCTGCTGGCCCCTTAAATAATTCTTTTAAACAAATGGCAATGGGAGAAAGCAGCACAGTGGTCGATAAGAGAAATGCGGGCGAGTACAGAAGCGAGAAGCAAGTGGGAAAACGATTAGCAGGTGTTGAAACAGGTGGTGGGCCTGGAGACAGGACGTGTGAAATACGGGTCGGGGTCCTACGGACAGAAAGGAGGCAGTGGGTGGGAGAAGGGCAGCAGTTACAGACTGAGCAAGGGACAGGGCGAGTGTTGCAACAGGGATGGAGAAAGCGTGTGGTGGGAGTAACTTACAGCCAGGAGAGAAAGAAGGCAGGGGTGTGGAGTTAGCAGATACTGGAACAGAGCTGAGGTCCGCCGGGGGTGCGAGCAGAGCGCCCAGCCTGAGCCTCCCCGTGGGCCCCTCCAGGTGTATTTCGGACGGTGGCTGATCGAGGGGGGCCCCCTGGTGGTGCTGCTGGATGTGGGAGCCTCAGCCTGGGCCCTGGAGCGCTGGAAGGGAGAGCTCTGGGATACCTGCAATATCGGGGTGCCCTGGTACGACCGCGAGGCCAACGACGCCGTCCTCTTTGGCTTCCTCACCACCTGGTTCCTGGGTGAGGTAGGCCCCAACAAGGGTCCCGTCTTTCTTTCCACTCCCACGTGAAGTCAATGACCCTCAGCCCCTGGGCAGATGGGGCTCTCCCAGGACCACTGGGAGTCGTAGGCCCTTTAATTCGAGGATTAGCTCTGACCTTTGGGATGTCCAAGGACCCAACTCCTTTCTTCACAGGCCCAAACCCTCAACCCCAGCCCCATCTACCCCAGTCTTCCAAATGGGGATTCTGCTCTGCGGGAGAGCTTGCTCTGGGGGATTCTGGGACTTGTAGTTCTCTAGTCCGATATGGGGTGGGGCTTAATTTGCATATCCAGCCTCTCTGAGCTAGAGATTCTGGTTCCCACTGCTTTCTAGGTTTTCAAAAATTCAGGAAGCTGGGAACCAGCAGTTAGCGTAATGGCTATGTCGCTGGACTCCCACATAGTCGACCGCGGTTCGCGTCTCGGACCCGGTGGCTTACAACTCACGCCGGGCGCGTGTGCGTGCGTGCCCAAGATCCCGAGAGGAGAATGGAGGAGAAGGGATTGCGGCGTGACCATCCCCCCTGGGGGGTGATTTCTCGCTTTCTGTCTCTATGTCTCTCTCTGTCTGTCTGGCGAGCGCACGCGCCCTATAGCGAAAAACCTCTCCAAAAAAAAAAAAAAAAAAAAAAAAAAAAAAAAATTCAGGAAGCTTAGTTTCCCACGCCCTGGGACAGTTTGGGAGCTCTCTGCTCCTAGAGCATTCTGGGAGTCGTAGTTCTTTTTTGTATTGTTTGGGCACAGAAAGCCTACCCCTGACAGATGTGGGATTGCCAGAAATTGTGTCCAGGATTTGGACCCAAATGTTCAGTCTTTCCAGTTTAACCCTGGAGGGACTTCTTAGATTGGTGGGGGGCATCCCAGCTCCCTCGGCCTGCAGATGAGGTCAGCCCGTCTTGGAGGAGAGGGGGTCGCCCCAGTGGCCACAGCCACCTGTGTAGTGGCGATGGTTACCTCTCCCCCGCGTCCTTGCCCGAGTTGGGGATTGCAGCTTCCCTCCATGACACATGGGACACAGCGGCCCCGTCCCTGTCGCCTCGCAGTTCCTGGCCCAGAGCGACGAGAAGCCACACGTGGTCGCGCACTTCCACGAGTGGCTGGCGGGCGTTGGGCTCTGCCTGTGCCGGGCGCGCCGACTGCCGGTGGCGACCATCTTCACGACCCACGCCACGCTGCTGGGGCGCTACCTGTGTGCCGGTGCCGTGGACTTCTACAACAACCTGGAGAACGTGAGCTGGGGGGCAGGCGGGGGACCGCCCCAGCTCTGGGAAGCCCCGGGGGATTGAGCTCTGTCTTGTCCCAGGACGTGAGAGTCCAGCCCCAGCCCCTTCTCCTTCAGACCTGGGAGTCCACCTGTTACCCCCAAACTGCTCCCGGACCCCGAGTCCGGGTCCCCCCAGCCTTTCTAACCTCACCACTCTGCCTTTCCGCCCAGTTCAACGTGGACAAGGAAGCGGGTGAGAGGCAGATCTATCACCGCTACTGCATGGAGCGGGCCGCGGCCCACTGTGCCCACGTCTTCACCACAGTGTCGCAGATCACCGCCATCGAGGCTCAGCACCTGCTCAAGAGGAAACCAGGTAGGGCCGGGCTAGGGTTCCCGGGTGCCAGCGAGGGGGTGACCGCCTGCGCCAAAGCCAATACCTCCATCGTTACTGTGAAGAGCCGAGAACTACAGCTCCCAGAAGGCCCTGGGGCGGTGGCCTTCTTGTCTAGAGGCTGCCTAGCTGTCTAGACTTGGGCTCCTGGGAGATGTTATTTCTTTGATATTAATTTCAGAAATGGTAACATCTAGTATTGGCAAATGTCGTTACTGGGCTTCTGAAAGGAGACAGAGGGTCGTGGACTTAGTTTTTGGCAGAAGCAGGGTTGGAAGCAGGCGTTTGTCCAGCAGCACCTATCAGTGAGTGGAAGGTGAGAACTGCAACGCCCAGAAGGCCTCTGGCCGCCAGCCCCAAATCTTGCCAGAACTTAGCCCTAGGAGTTGGTGGGGGTTGTAGTTTGTCAGTTATTTCATTTCTATGAAAAGAGGAAATGAAGGGGACTTGAAAGTAGTGGATATGTCCTAGGAGAAGCAAGACTTTAACGGTTACCATCTTGGGAAGGTAAAGAGGAGTAGAAACAAAAAGGCCAGCCCCCAGAAGCCCTGACGTGGACCGGATCCCTGACTGGTTGCCATTTGCAGGTGCTGAGGAGACTCGTTGTGGCTGGGATGTACGTGATCTTGGGCAGGAGGGCGTCTGGGGTACCTGTAGCATCGGGGTACGCTGGTACAACCGTGAGACCAACAGCGCTGTCCTCTTTGGCTTCCTCACCACCTGGCTTCTGGGTGGCAGGATAGAAGGTCACCAAGGGAACTCACGGAGCCCTTGGAACAAAAAATTTGCAAAAGAGAAAGGGGTCTTTCCTTTGTACTCTTACTTTTCTCAGAGAGAGAGATTTTTGCTATAGGGCACGTGTACTCACCAGAGAGACAGAGAGACAGAAAGAGAGAAATTACCCCCGGGAGATGGTCACACCACAATCCCTTCTCCTCCAGTCTTCTCTCTGGATTTTGGACGCACACGCACATGTGCCTGGCGTGAGTTTTTAAGCCGCTGAGTCCGGGACTCGAACTGCAATCGATTATGTGGGAGTCCAGTGACGGAACCATTACTCCACCTACTGGTTCCTATATTTCTATTTTTTTTAATTATTCAACTTTATTTATTTTGATTTGATTAGAGAGGGACAGAGCCAGAGAGGGAGAGTGAGAAAGCAATCCTCCAGGTCTGGGACTCAAACCGCGATCGGCCATGTGGGAGTCCAGCATCCCCAACCACCACTCCACCTGCCAGCCCCACCTATATTTCTATTTTTAAAAAATTATTGGCAACCTTGGACT
The DNA here is from genome assembly GCA_026018925.1 of Tupaia tana. NCBI lineage: Eukaryota > Metazoa > Chordata > Mammalia > Scandentia > Tupaiidae > Tupaia > Tupaia tana. The sequence continues at coordinate 58,033,573 of JAKSZU010000018.1, forward strand.
TTACCCTGCCTTTGGCTTCTTTAGGCATCTGGACTATGCCAGAGGGCATGTCCGCTCTCCAAGGAGAGATGAAGAGACAGGGAGAGGGAGAAAGCACCCCCGGTGGGGCATGGCCGCGCTGTATTCCCTTCCCCGTTTCTCCATCCTGTCAGTATTTTAGACACAAACATACCTGGCACGTTTCTGAAGCCACTGGGGTCCGGATTAGAAGGACTAGAGCTATGGCTGACCTTATGGGATCGGCCCCCTTAACCTCTAGGCTGTGGGGCTGGCCTCGGGTTCTGTCCTTCAATAGACCACGTTGGTCGGAGTGAACAAATAAACCAATGAAACATGAGACCTCCCCTTGAACCCCAGATATCGTGACGCCCAATGGGCTGAATGTGAAGAAGTTCTCTGCCATGCACGAGTTCCAGAACCTCCATGCTCAGAGCAAGGCCCGGATCCAGGAGTTCGTGCGGGGCCATTTTTATGGGTACGTGGGTCATATATCTAGATCTTAAGAGAGGGGGGAGTTGAGAGCCGGAACCGCCCAGGTCTGAGGGAGGAGGGCTGGGGGCTCAGCCTCCTGTTTTTGAGCCCTGCAACAACAGGCTGAGTATCAGAGTCCCAGGAGGCCCCGGGTGCCTGCGCATTGTCTGGGACGTTCTCTGCCCCGGTGACTTCTGGGATTGGTGCTGTGAGACCAGGGCCTTGGACTTCACCCCGTGGCTTCTTTAGGCATCTGGACTTCAACCTGGACAAGACCTTGTACTTCTTCATCGCGGGCCGCTATGAGTTCTCCAACAAGGGCGCCGATGTCTTCCTGGAGGCCTTGGCCCGGCTCAACTATCTGCTTAGAGTAAGGCCGGGGCTGCGCAGGGACCAGGTGGGGGGTAGGAAACCGTGTGTGGGTGTGGCTGGGGCAGGGGTTGACCCGGTCCTACATTCTTCTTCTTTTCTGAGACAGATGTGTGCTAGAGAGCACATGCACTCTCTGGAGAGATAGAGAGAGAAATCACCCCCCAGGGGGGATGGCCACGCCGCAATCCCTTCTCCTCCATTCTCCTCTTGGGATTTTGGGCACGCACGCACATGTGCCCAGTGAGAGTTTCAAGCTCTCCAGTCCAGGACCTGAACTGTAGTCAACCATGTGGGGCACTTTAACCACTGCTCCACCTGCTGACCCTGTGTCCTAAAATTCTTCTCTTGTTATAGCATTTTAATTTTAAGTGTTTGCTAAAGGATGTGTGAGCTCGCTGAAAAGAGAGAAAGACAGAGAGAGGGAAAGTGAGAAATTTAAGAGTTATTTTTTTGCTATAGGGCGCATGCACTTGCCAGAAAGAGAGAGAGACAGAGAGACAGAAAGCAAGAAATCACCCCCCAGGGGGGATGGCCACGCCACAATCCCCTTTCTTCCATTCTCCTCTTGGGATCTTGGGCACGCATGCACACGTGCCCAGTGTGAGTTTAAACCACCGGGTCCAGGACTCAAACCATGGTTGACTACATGAGAGTCCAGCGACATAGCCATTATACCAACCACTGGTTCTACTGTAGTAATTTTTAAATTTTTATTTATTTCTTTATTTAGAGATTTTTGCTGTACGGTGCATCTGGTCACTGGAGAGACAGAGACACAGAAATCAAGAAATCACCCCCCAGGGGAATGACTGTGCCACAGTCCCTTCTCCTCTATTCTCCTTTTGAGGCTTTGTGCACACACACACACATGCCTGGCATGAGTCTTAAGCTCCTAGGCCCAGCACTTGAACCACAGTCGACTATGTGGGAGTCCAGCGATGTAACCATTACGCCATCTGCTGGTCCTGTATTTTATTTATTTATTCATTTTAAGAATTAGTTTATTTAACTTTATTTATTTAACTTGACTAGAGAGGGACAGAGCAAGAGAGAAAGTGAGAAAGCGAGCCGCCAGGTCCAGGCATGTGGGAGTCCCGCGCCACCTGCCGGCCCCTGTTTTGAATTTTTACCAGAAGGTGCGTGCCCTTGCTCACCAGAGCAACCGAGAGAGGAGGGAGAAAACACCCCTGCGTGGGTGTGGTCATGCCGCAATCCCTTCTCCCTTTGTCCATCCTGACAGGATCTGGGGCGTGCACGCTCGTGTGCCCCGTGTTTTTCCAACCACCGGGGCCAGGATTTGAATGGTGCAGTAGGCCATGTGGGGTCTTGGTCCCCTAACCACCGCAGCACAGGGCGGCCTGCGTCCTGCAATTCGCCACAGGAAAGAACAGGGCAGGGTCCTCGCGGTCTCGGGGAGGAGGAGAGTGGCCCTGCCGTTCCAGACGTGCTCTGATTCCCGCGTCCCTCCACCCAGGTGAATGGCAGTGAGCAGACGGTGGTCGCCTTCTTCATCATGCCAGCTCGGACCAACAATTTCAACGTGGAGACCCTCAAGGGCCAGGCCGTGCGCAAGCAGCTCTGGTCAGCAGCCCTCGGCTGACACCCTGGCCGTCCCACTCCCAGCTGTGTGCTTTGGGTCCTGGGCTCCTGGGGTGTCACGTGATCAGCCTGCCCCACCGATCCCTAGTGAAGTCACTTGCTACAGACTTCTCCCAGTGCAGGGCAGTGAGAGGTCACAGGCAGGACAAGTGTGACATCAGGACCGAGACTCTGATATTAAGCTGGCTCCACTGAGGCCACAACCTTCGCTGGCTGGCGTTGTGATGTAAGGCAAACCGCCGTCCGAGCCTCAGTTTCTTCATGTGTAAAACCATCCATTCATTAGCCGTTTGACCCCCACTGACCTTCACAGTTCTGGGCCTGGGAACACAGCTGTGAATAAGAAAGATGAATTCCCTGCCATCATGGAGCTTGCATTCTAGAAAATTCCTTTAGGAATGCAGAAAGAAAGGAAGGGAGGAAGAAAGAAAAGAAAGAGTAGGGGGACCAGCAGTTTGCATAATGGCTATGTCGCTGGACTTCCATGTAGTCCACCGCAGTTCAAGTCCCAGACCCAGCTTAATTTTTTTTTTTTCGGAGAGGTGTTTGCTATAGGGCGCGTGCACTCGCCAGACAGACAGAGAGAGATAGAGAGACAGAGAGTGAGAAATCACCCCCCAGGGGGGATGGCCATGCCGCAATCCCTTCTCCATTCTCCTCTTGGGATCTTGGGCACACACGCACACGCGCCCGGCGTGAGTTTAAGCCACCAGGTCTGGGACTCGAACCGCGGTCAACTATGTGGGAGTCCAGCAACATAGCCATTATGCCAACTGCTGGCCCCAACCCAGCTTAATCTCACACCAGGTGCATGTGCGTGCATGCCCAAGATCCCGAGAGGAGAATGGAGGAGAAGGGATTGGGGCGTGGCCATCTCCACTCTCCACTGTGGGGTGATTTCTCCCTTTCTATCTCTCTTGTCTCTCTCTGTCTTTCTGGTGAGCACAGGAGCACACATGCCCTATAGCAAAAAACCTCTCCAAAAAACAAAAGAAGAAAGAGTAGAATATGTGATAGGGGGAACCAGCAGTTAGCATAATGGCTATGTTGCTGGACTCCCACGAAGTCGACCGTGGTTCGTGTCCCGGACCTGGTGGCTTAAAACTCACACCGGGCCCGTGTGCGTGCGTGCCCAAGATCCCGAGAGGAGAATGGAGGAGAAGGGATTGCGGCGTGACCATCCCCCTTGGGGGGTGATTTCCTGCTTTCTGTCTCTATGTCTCTCTCTGTCTGTCTGGCGAGTGCACGCGCCCTGTAGCGAAAATCTCTCCAAAAAAAAAAAGAAGATGTGATAGGGCTGTCAGGACAGGCCGCACTGAGAGAGTGCCATTGGGCAGAGATCAGTAACAAAGTATGCATGTTACGACACTGGATCCCACACGGCCAACTGAACGATTCGAGTCCTGGACCTAGCAGTTTGAAAAACATACCGGGCATCTGCCCATATGTGACCAAAATCTTGAGAGGGGAATGGAGGAGAAGGGACTATGGTATGACCATAACTCTGGGAGTGATTTCTCACTTCCCCTTTCTCTCTACCTCTATCTCTTGCTCTCTCTGATAAGCACACACACCCTAGAGCAAAGTTAAAAAAAAAAAAAAAAAAAAGGAGCTGAGGGAACCAGCTGTGCGTATGTGGGGAACAGAAACTGTGGCGGCCCTGAGGCCTGTGTGGGAGCATGTGAGGAGGCCGCCATGTCTGGAGAAGCGTGTCTAAGGGAGACGGGGTAGGAACAGGCTGGGGCTCGTGGGGACTGCCGGCAGGAGTGACAGCGGACGGAGGCACTGTGGCCCACTCCGCTCGCTGTGCTTGAGTGTCCAGATATTTCTGCCAGAACCTTCCTTGCCTGTTTTTGTAAACTGGGGCCGAGCGGCTCCAGGCCCAGCCCGAGTCCTAATAATAGCTGACATTTCTGGAAGGCTCGCTGTGTGCTGGCCCTGTGTGCCTCGGTCAGGAGCTCAGGGCAGACTTCCGAGGTGGGTTCTAATTTTATCCCCAGCTGACAGACGAGTTACCGCAGTCAGAGAGGGAAGTCCACCTGTCCCTGGTCACACAGCTGATGCCAGGAGCAAGGGACCTGAGCCTTCCAGGGCTTGTTCCCTCAGTGCCCGCTCCCAGCCTGGAGGCCCCAGGGCGTGGCTCCCCCTGCTCGGACCTCAGTTTCCCTGCCGCCCCAGAAGCAAGGTGATCAATGGCGGTGTGTGTGATGTTCTTTCTCTGCTCCCTCCAGGGACACGGCCAACACAGTGAAGGAGAAGTTCGGGAGGAAGCTGTACGAGTCCCTACTGGTGTGAGTGCCCGGCCCTCAGCTCTGCGGTCTCTGGGCCTAACCTCGCTCCGGGCTCAGACGCATGCTCCCGCTCGCCTTGCAGGGGGAGCCTCCCGGACATGAACAAGATGCTGGACAAGGAGGACTTCACCATGATGAAGAGAGCCATCTTTGCCACACAGGTGTGGACAGACGCTTGTGCAGAGATGGGGAGTCAGCAGGGTGTGGCGGGAGGGTGCCATGTCAGCTCCGACCCCATAGACTGCTGGGGGTGTGGCTTTCTCGGGGGGCAGTTCTGAGGTCCACAGCAGGTCGTGCGTTGCCTGAGAACTTCAACCCCCGGAGCACTCAGGGCAGGTTGTTAATGCCACTTATTCCGCCACAGCAGCTGGTGGGAGTCGTGGTTTCTCTGGGCCTCTGGTTGGGTGAATGGAAAATTCAGAAAGTCAGAGGTGCCCCAAAGAATACAGTTCCCAGCTCTCTTTGGGTTGCTCCACGTCTGCCTCCATAAACTTTTTAAGTTTACTTATTTCTTCCATGAGACGTGGATAGAGAGAGACAGGCCACCCCCCAGCAGAGTCGTCACAGTTTGAGTCACCCCCAGTCTCTACTGGCCTGGTTTGTGGGCACGTGTGTGCCTGGCATGTTCGGGGAGGTCCCTAGCTAGGAACCCAGGGCCCGTCCCATGTGGGTCCAGTTTTGTCTTCACTGTCCACCACTTGGCCCCTGGGTGTTGGACCTCTTTAGGGATGGAGCCCAGAGGTCAGCTAGAACACCTAGTCTTCCGCAGAAACACTGGAAACTCTGCAGCAGCTATTTAGCCCGCTTGACCATGTCTCAGTCCCCAAATGTCCCTGACAATTGTAGCTTTTTTGATTCCTGAGGTCAATAGAATTAGGTGGATAGGAAACCCCAGGGAGATCTGGAGATCACAAAAGGAGAACTACAACTCCCAGCAGTCCCTGGGGCCTTCAGGTACCTGGACTCTCTGCCCCAGAGATTTCTGGGAAATAGAGTTCTTTCATTCTCCGGGGACAAGCGACTTTGCTACCTGTGGTCAACGTTGGTAGGGGGATGGGAACCTAGAAAACCAGGTTGCACAAGTAAGATAAGAACTGCTGTTGCCCCCTCACTGTGAATGTTTCTGCCGTGGGGCTGCTGGAGTTGTAGTTCTCGGGCCCTGGGCTCAGTAGCCTGAAGGTGAGTTGAACCTTTAATGAGAGAAGGTGGAGTGGTTGCTAAGATCTCACCGTCGGTCCCAGCAGCCCCCAGGACTTCCTGTTACCGTCTTGGTTTAGTGGCTCTGGGGTCCTCTTTGGGGGTAGAGGTGGGTTTTCATAAGAAAACAACAAGTCCCATCAGCCCCTGAAGCTCGCTGTCATATTGGCGTGTCCGCCCTTATTGACAAGGGGAAGTTAGCGTTTCTTTATTACCAGAGCCAAGAGAACAGAACCAGCATCTGCAGCACCCCTAGTCCAGGGGCAGGTTAGCACTGCCCTGCCGCAGAGACCGCTGGGAATTGTAGTTCTCGTAAGGCTCCCGGTGCTCAGGGATGGAGACTGTGTGGAGGTGAGTAGGAACACAGCCCCGGCACCGTCCTGGGTCTGCTGCCTCCGCGGATTCCCGTGGTCAGCGTGGCTCAGCCCCCTCTCCTCCTCCAACGCCCACCTGCCTTGGTCCCCACAGCGGCAGTCCTTCCCTCCTGTGTGCACCCACAACATGCTGGACGACTCCTCAGACCCCATCCTGACCACCATCCGCCGGATCGGACTCTTCAACAGCAGTGCCGACAGGGTGAAGGTGAGGACGCTGGCCGGGCAGGGATTGGTCGTAGGAGGGTGGGGGTTGGACCCTGGGTGCACACTGGCCACCCCCCACTACTTCCTAAGGGGGATTACTATGTTTAGAAGGAACCCTGGCTTCTGAGGCAAAGTGAGGGGTTTAAATCGTCATGCCGTGTGATTTTTGGCAAGTTGTTCACCATGTCTGGGCCAGTCTGGGGCCTCAGGGGGGTCCCTAAATAAGGTGCTTGGGCTGTGCTCTGCCTTTTCACCGCCAGGTGATTTTCCACCCGGAGTTCCTGTCCTCCACGAGCCCCCTGCTCCCAGTGGACTATGAGGAGTTCGTCCGCGGCTGCCATCTTGGGGTCTTCCCCTCCTACTATGAGCCTTGGGGCTACACGCCAGGTGAGCGTGCCTTGCAGGGACCCTGTGGTCCTGGGGTCCTTGTCAGACCCGTAAGGCCTTTTGTGAGCCCTAGGTTCCTCCTTTCAATACAGGCATGGCAGGGAGACCAGCAGATGGTGTAATAGTTATGTTGCTGGACTCCCAGAGCTGACCGCGGTTCAAGTCCTGGACCTGGTGGCTTACAACTCATGTTCAGCACATGTCCATGCGTGGTCACAATCCCGAGAGGGGGGTGGAGGAGAAGGGATTGTGGTGTGGCCATTCCCTCGGGGGGTGATTTCTTACTTCCTGTCTCTCTGTCTCTCTCTTTCTCTTCCTGTCTCTCTGGCAAGCACACAGGCCCTATTGCAAAATTCTCTCTCTCAAACAAATGAAACAGGCACGATGGGACCGGCCTGTGGTTCTGCAGCTCCCGTTTTTGTGATGCGGTAGCTCCCATGGCGTGACACTAGACTCACGTCAGTCTCAAGCGGGTGTCAAGTTCACACTTGATTTCTCCCCCACGTAACGGCAGCTGGATGCAAAACTGCCTAACACAACCGTATGTGGCGGGGTCTGTGCCCAGCTGTCCCCACGGCCCACCAGCTCCACTGCCTCTGCTGGCTTCGAGTTGGAAATGTTCGTTCGCAGCACTCTCGTTTGAGGACATTTTGCTCTGCCCAGATCTAAGCCTTCATCACATCATGTTCAGTGAAGTTACTTTCATATTTTTTATGCTTTTTTTTAAAGTTTATTCATTTCTTTTCTTTTTTTTTTTTTTTTTTGAGAGGTTTTTCGCTATAGGGCGCGTGTGCTCGCCAGAAAGACAGAGAGAGACAGAGAGACAGGAAGCGAGAAATCACGCCCCTGGGGGATGGCCACGCCGCAATCCCTTCTCCTCCGTTCTCCCTCGGGATCTTGGGCACGCACGCACACGCGCCCGGCATGAGTTTAAACCACTGGGTCCAGGACTTGAACCAGTTGACTACGTGGGAGTCCAGCGACATAGCCATTACACTAACTGCTGGTCCCACATAGTTGACTGTAGTTCAAGTCCTGGACCCGAAGGCTTAAAATTCATGCCAGGTGCGTGTGCATGCATGCCCAAAATTCCAAGAGGAGAAGAAGGGATTGTGATGTTACCATCCCCCCTGGGGTTGACTTCTTGGTTTCTGTTTCTCCAGCAATCATACCTGCCCTATAGCAAAAATCTCTCTAAACACACACACACACACACACACACACACACACACTCATACAAAGTAGGAGCGACTTAACCATCATGCCATCTGCAGGTCCAAACTTTCATCTGTTTTCAAAGCTAAATAAATTCCAAACTTCCTGTAGTGTTTTTATTTATTGCTTAATAATTTAGCAAGTCTTTTTAACAGTGCTTGTATGATAGTTAAGAACTTTGCCCATTTGGTTTCTACTGTGGTTACGCTGTGCATAGGGTTTCTGTGGTTGGCTAATCTATTTTCCCCTGCAAGCCCCATCATATTTCAGCCTGTGTATGCAGCTTACAGAAGCTGTTAGGAACACTTACTCGACAATTATAATAAATTAATCGAGGGGCTTCTTGGGGTTAAGGTATCAGTGAGGCATAGCAGGTGCTCTGTACACAGGGATGGTGGTAACCAGAGACTTTTCCTTACCTCCATCTCAACAGACTAACACTGTGAGCACCAGGATAGCTCTGGCAGAGGAAGGATCGTATAGGCTGTGAGGATAAAGTGAAATGATGGTTGGGAGGCTCACTAAGTTAGCATCCTTATCTTCCAGCTTTAGGCTTTTCTTTCTTTTTTTTTTTTTTTTTTGAGAGGTTTTTGCCATAGGGCGCGTGTGCTTGCCAGACAGACAGAGAGAGACAGAGAGACAGAAAGCCAGAAATAACCCCCCCAGGTGGGATGGCCACGCCGCAATCCCTTCTCCTCCATTCTCCTCTTGGGATCTTGGGCACACACGCACACGCGCCCGGCGTGAGTTTAAGCCACCAGGTCTGGGACTCGAACCACGGTCGACTACGTGGGAATCCAGCAACATAGCCATTATGCCAACTGCTGGTCCCTTGGTAGCACTTTCTGTATGCACCAGGAAAGAGCGCACTTTTGGTGCTTTTATGCCGCTAAGCTGGCTGCAGAGCGGCAAGCTAAGCAGGCCGTTCTCATGCCTTCCTGCAGCTGAGTGCACCGTCATGGGCATCCCCAGCATCTCCACCAACCTCTCTGGCTTCGGATGCTTCATGGAGGAGCACATCGCAGACCCCTCAGCTTACGGTCAGCACCGGGCCCCTGAGGGTTAGAGAAGGGGCATTAAGACCTGGAGCTCATTAATCTTGGGGAGAGGGACGTGGACGCCTGGGTCTACAGAGGTGGGAGAAAAGGGGACGGACTCTTGGGTGCCTGGAGAGAGGGAGCTGGTGCCACAGAGTCCCAGGGAAAATTGGCGTCTCCCCAGGCCCATTTCTGAACCCTAGTCCTGGCCACTGCAGGCATCTACATACTGGACCGGCGGTTCCGCAGCCTGGACGATTCATGCTCGCAGCTCACCTCCTTCCTCTATAGCTTCTGCCAGCAGAGCCGGCGGCAGCGGATCATCCAGAGGAACCGCACGGAGCGCCTCTCTGACCTTCTGGACTGGAAATACCTAGGCCGGGTATGACACCCCCCGCCCCCACTGAAGAATCAGCTGCTTCTGGGACCAGCAGTTAGCATAGTGGCTATGTAGCTAAACTCCCATGTAGCGGGCCGCAGTCCGAGTCCTTAGTGGCTTAAACTCACCCCCGGCATGTGTGCGTGCGTGCCCAAGATTCTGAGAGGAGAATGGAGGAGAAGGGATTGCGGCGTGGCCACCACCATCACCACCACCCCTCCCGGGGGTGATTTCTCGCTGTCTCTCTGTCTCTCTGTCGAGCGCATGCGCCCTATAGCAAAAACCTCTCCAAAAAAAAAAAAAAAAAAAAAAGAATCAGGTGCTTCTGACCCTGAGTCACTGGTTCCTCAGCTCCAAAGGGGCCTTGTCCCTTTAACAAAGTAGTTGATTTCTCCTGCAATCACCTGGATGAGGAGTTCTGAGCTGGGAAATTATTGTGAGTAGGCGTGGCCCAGAAGTTGTCCATTCACAGCTCTGCTTATTTGCATAAGGGGTGGAGCCAGAAGAAAGAGGGCTCCTTTGCATAGAGGCCAACTGGAAGGTGCCCAGCATGTTCATCTGCATAACGGGGGGGCCTGGGTTTGCCATCTCCATCTGCCCGATGGGCAGGGTCCCGTATGTCCTAACCCCCTCCACTTTTTCCCCCTAGTACTATATGTCGGCACGCCACATGGCGCTGGCCAAGGCCTTTCCAGATTACTTCACCTATGAACCCCACGAGTCTGATGCGGTGAGTGGACCCAGGGTCTCTGCTGGGCCTGGAGTTAGAGGTCCGGGCTGGACTCGGGGAGAGGGGGTCCTTTCTGGAGTGGGAGGGTCTCGAGGGCAAGCGGACACCTGGGCGAGACTGTAGGGGCCTCTGCTCACTCCGTGCTTTGTGTCCACATCCTGGTGTGTAGGCCCAGGGCTACCGCTACCCACGGCCAGCCTCAGTACCACCATCGCCCTCGCTGTCCCGACACTCCAGCCCACACCAGAGCGAGGACGAGGAGGAGCCCCGGGACGGGCTGCCTGAGGAAGAGCGTTATGATGAGGATGAGGAGGCCGCCAAGGACCGGCGCAACATCCGCGCCCCTGAGTGGCCGCGCCGAGCCTCCTATGCCTCTTCGACCGCTGGAAGCAAGCGCAACTCAGTGGACACAGCGCCTTCCAGCTCGCTCAGCACCCCCAGTGAGCCCCTCAGCCCTGCCAGCTCCCTGGGCGAGGAGCGCAACTAATTCCCCCACCCAATCCTCCCTGCCTGTACCGCCTCCCTCCTCCAGAGGGTGGGTGGGGAAAGGCATTGCTCCCAAACCCTACCTGGGTCCAGAGAGCGATCCACGCACTATGTGGCTCACAACCTAGCCCCTCCGTACACTCCGGCCCCTCTGGCTCCACCTCGGAGTCTGCACACTCCAGACTCCACATCGCTGTGCCTTTCTTGGGTTCCAGAAGGCAGAATCTGCCCTGGAGTCCTTCAGGCCTGGGCTGGGTCCCAAAGGCCAAGAATCTGCTGTTCCTCCGTGGAGGTTTTAGGAAATCTGGCCTGTTGCTTTCCAGGCTGGGGCTCCCAGAGCCCTTTGCAGCTTGCGGATTCTGCAGCACACTAAGCAGGCCGCCTCCAGGCCGGCTCTGGGGCCATCAAATGCTGGAAACCACATGGTATCCTTGCCAGTGGGACAATGAAGCTGAGTCGGGCACTTTCAGGGTTAGGATAACAAAATGCAGGTGGTCCTCCATTTCAACTCCAGACGGGCTACAGAACAGACTCCTGGTCTAGCCCTTCCTGGGGGGACAAGTTCTGCCAGAGGATCTCTCTGTCCCTTCTCCTGTCACCCCTCCTCCCATTTTAGCCAAACCAGGGGTGGCGAAATGACTTGGCTCCTTATTCCTTCTGGAGAACATGCAGTTCTGGTTTAGACGCCTTTCTGCCCTTTCTGCCCTTTCTGGACCAGACCTTAAGCCTCTCTCCTGGAGTCTGAGCTCCCCCCTCCCATCCTGAGACTCCTCTGCCCTCACCCGGCCTCGCCCACTCAGCCCTTAGCAAACCACTGGGTTCTAGGGCCCAGCTGCTGAACCTGGAACCTCACCACTGTGCTGCCTCCTGGTCCCTCTGCCCTGATCTAGAACCAACCCATTGGCTTCTAGATGCCCCACATTTACCTCGAGGCTCTTCCATCTCCAAGCTGTGCCCTGTCCCCAGCTTCGGTGAAAGGAAGGGGCCTTCACGCGTGCTGTGCTGTGCCTGACATGCTGCTTGGTTTGCAGTGGGGAGGGGGGGAGGGTAGAGAGGGTGTGGCTGGCTCGTGTCCAGAGATGGAAAAATACATCGATATTTAAGAATCCGAGGTGTGGTCAGACCTGAGGGTTTAGGTGGGGCTCGTGGACTTGGGGCCTATCTTCTCATGCTGTCCTGGAGACCTCGGTGGGTGGGCTAAGGCTCCAGTGTTGTTCATAGGAGACATTTCTGACTGCTTAAACTGGACCTTGATTTGCAAGTGACAAAAATTTGGCTCAAGTGATCTTTGACATAAAGGAGCCCTGTGTCTGAGCGGTATGTGGGTAGGCAGTCATGCCTCATGTATAGCTATGTTTTTTAAAGAATTATTTAATTTTATTTATTCAGTTATTTAAATTTGACCAGAGAGAGAGAGAGAGAGAAGGCAAGCCACCAGGTCTGGGACTCAAATGGTGGTTGGCCATGTGGGAGTGTCCAGTGCCTTAACCATCAGCCACTTGCTGGTCCCCACGTGTAGCTATTTTAGTTAAGTGCAGTCTCTCCATAGCAGTGGCCCTGTGCAAGTGTTAATGGCCACCCTTGGGGGCATCTCAGATAGATGGCACTGGCTGAAATAGTTTGTGGGACTCTGGTACCCATACTTTGGGCCTGCTGTCTTCTGGAAGGTTCTATGTTCAGGAAACAATTCTTTTTTTTTTTCCTTAGGTTTCTGCCATATGGTGCATGTGCTCCCCAGAGAGTGAAAGAGGGAAGTCATGGGGGGGGGGGGGGAAGGGAATGGATGACCATGCCCCAATCCCTTCTCCATACTCATATTTTGGGCACACATACCAGGTGTGATTTTTTCATGCCATATCAGGCCTCGAACCTGGTCAGCCATAATGGGAACTAGTGCCTTAACACACCATGCCACCTGCTGGTCCCTCTAGTACTAATCTTCACTAGGCATTATGTGGATCTCTGGACCAATCACAATGCAGAGAACTCAGAGCTGTTTGGATTTGGATGTGTGACTATTGTTCCTGAGTCACTGTGTGTGACAGACAGCAGCCTTGTCCCCAAGAATCACAGAATTGCCTGTGATGACAAAAGGAGTACCAGGTTGAACACTTTAGATTCCTCTTCTACCAGAAAGGGAAGAGGAGGGCCGGCACGTGCCATGGTGGTTAAGGCACTGGACTCTCACATGGCTGACCATAGTTCTAGTCCCAGACCTGCTCGATTGCTCACCCTCTGGCTAAGCACATGTGACCTCTAACAGATTAGAAAAAAAAGGGGTGAGGGGTCAGAACCAGCTCAGCAGTGTTGTGGGGCCCAGCAGATGCCTTCTGCAGGCTCCAGCTCCCATTTGGAGAACTTGGCCCCAAGTTTCACATCCCGTTTCTGTGCCCCAAACCTTTAGGTCAGCACCTCTTGGGCGTCATGTGCTCCTGACTTCAGATACACATACAACCTTCAGAGGTCAGACTGGCTGTGCTGTTTGCATAGTAACGGCCTCAGTTTGTGCCCGTGAAGCTTCAGGTCAATAAGTGTACTGGCCTCCCAAGTACGAGGCTGGCGGTGCTTTACGAGCTTGGCACAGGGCATAGCCCGTCACATTAAATAGGGCCTCCTGGTTCCTGACCTAGTATCTTCCTGCTCTTCGATCTAGGAGGAACAATTAAGAGCCAAACAGAAAACAGCTGTACCACCCTCCACAGGTGGGATTGCACCTTGGATAAGAAAAGGGAAGACGGGGGGGGGGGGGGGGGGGGGGGGGGGGGGGGGGGGGGGAAGACCAGCAGTTAGCGCTAATGGCTATGTTGCTGGACTCCCATGTAGTCGACCGCAGTTCGCGTCCCGGACCCGGTGGCTTCAACTCACGCCGGGTGCGTGTGCGTGCGTGCCCAAGATCCCAAGAGGAGAATGGAGGAGAGGGGATTGCAGCGTGGCCATCCCCCCAGGGGGTGATTTCTCGCTTTCTGTCTCTGTCTATCTGTCTGTCGAGCCCACGCGCCCTATAGCATAAAACAAAAACAAAACAAAAAAAACTCCAAAAAATAAAAGGGTAGACTGCCAACTTTCCTCTCCTTGCCACCAGCCCAGCCCAGCCCAGGCCCCAGCGAAACACTTTATTTTACACACACACACAACCAGCAGCTGCTGCAAAAAGCTTTATTTCCATTTGGTCCAAGGCATTAGAGAGGGCTCCGTGGTGGTTAGAAAGCTGCCAAGTGGCTGGAGGGAGAGGCTTGGAAGCTGATTCCAGGAGATGCAGGAACTCCAGGCTGCTGGGTTCTGGAGGCCCCTACTTGTGCTTCAGGGTGAGCCTTTCGAAGAGATACTCGCCCAACCCAGCCTGGGGGCCCCCCAGCCTACGGAGGTTAGTCAGGTGGTCGCCCATCTTCTTGATGACTTTCACCTCCTCATCTAGGAAGTGGGTCTCCAGGAAGTCACAGAGCTTACAGAGAGAAAAGGAGAAATTAGAAATCCAATCCTTGCAGTTAGCGCGATCTCCGGCAGCTAACTGACAGATTTGAGTCTCAGGTTCACAGAGAAATGTGTCGAATTGAATGGAGCCAAGGCTGAGAACATAAGGATAGGTAACTGGGATTAATGTGGTGCTTACATGGGGGTCGGTGTGGGTAGAACCCAGAGCATGAAGATCCAAAAGAGCCTGGTTCAGAGTCTTCTCCAGGGCCAGGGCAGCTTCCATGGCGTCCAGGGTTTTACCC